>JAJPUD010000250.1:317893-353716 GCA_023553655.1 Myrmecobius fasciatus
TAGTGTATAAAGTGTTTTCTTCTTTCACAGCAATCATCACATTTATACACAGAATCATTGAAGTAAAGTACATAAATAATTCTTAGAATCAGTGTAATTCAGAACTAGAAAATTATCTTAGAAATCATCTGGTTCAATACTTTCATTTTTACTAGGGGGGAAAATAATCTTTGTCAGGGAAGTTAGGCAGTGCAGTGGATAGAGCATTAGGCTTGGAATGAGGAAGATTCATCTTCATGAATTCAAAACCAGCGCAGACAAAGAAAGAAATGGCAAACTACTCTAGTATCTTTGACAAAAAAAAGAAAAAAAAACTCAGATGGGGTCATGCAGTGTTGGACATGACTTAAAAAACAACTGAACAACAGAGAAATAATATTTTAAAAGACCTTGATTTTCTTTTATTGATAAGATAATATTTATTGAGCACCTTTTGTGTTCAAAGTTCTGTCAAATTCAAATGTTATCTTTTAAAACCTAGAAATCCCCTATATCTAAAAAAAATTTAATTGGATGAAAAAAATGTAAAGCTTGTAGTATGTCTGATGGTATTTTCTCTTAGAAATATCTAAAATTTATATAATTTTCAGTTGATGCAAATCTGGAATTAAAAATGTTTGTTTGCCAAGCTCAGATCTCTGAGGATTTGTAGCTTCTTTCTTTGGCCAGTTTGAAATCCAAGAAACACTGCATGATTTTAACATTCAAAGGATGTAGCATCCGTAATTAGGATTTCAGATAAACAGCACAGTCCCACATCTATCATTTTTCCAGGATGGTGAAAAAAAAAATTCCTTTAAAAAAATACATATCCTGTAGACATGTTCAGTGAGGCTCATCGGGAGCTTATGCTGAAAGTTGCATCAAATACCCAATGAAAGGAAAAGTACTGCAGATCCCTCATTAGTTGTCTTTCAGGTTTAACCCTTTACCCTCTTCATTTTTAATTGCTTGCTCCATGAAAGGAGGTAGGATGACAATTTGTGCCAATGATTCAGGTAGTGAGTGACAGCTGGGTAAGCTAGTTTATCTGTAACAGACTATTTGACATTTGGAGGAGCAGTAAGTTGTATCTTTCTCAAGACTAGGCTGATGTAAAATTGCATTGTGTTAATCAGATGTCCTTCTTCATAGCTTTTCTTGTTAGGTCATTGGGTAAAGATCAGAGATTGAAAAGTGAGCTTGTGACTAAATGGGCTGGCTTCAAGAAGGCCATTGGTAACATTAAGCACAGAGCTATCTTTCATCTGCAGTTGTAACGGATGATGTGCTTGACTTGGAGTCAGGAAGACCTGGATGAAAATGCCACCTTTGAGATTTATTGGCCCAGAAACTATAGGCAGATCACTTTTACCTCTCTGAGTCTAACTGTACTCATCTGTAAAATGTGTATAAATAATACCTTTATGAAGGAAAAGGCCCCACATGTGCAAGAATGTTTGTGGCAGCCCTTTTTGTAGTGGCTAGAAACTGGAAATTGAATAGATGCCCTTCAATTGGAGAATGGTTGAATAAATTATGGTATATGAATATTATGGAATATTATTGTTCTGTTAGAAATGACCAGCAAGATGATTTCAGAGAGGCCTGGAGAGACTTACATGAACTGATGCTGAGTGAAATGAGCAGAACCAAGAGATCATTATACACGGCAACAACAGTACTATATGACAATCAATTCTGATGGACATGGCTCTCTTCAACAATGAAATGTTTCAAACCACCTCCAATTGTTCACTGAAGAAAGCCATATACACCCAGAGAGAGGGATGTGAAATGTGGACCACAACATAAAATTCTCATACTCCTTGATTGATGTTTGCTTACATTGTGTTTCCTTTATCTGATATATCGTTAGAGTAGATAAGATTTTTCTTGCACAACAATGATAAGTTTGGAAATATGTATACATATATTCGATTTGCCAGTATTTTAACATAATTAACATGTAGTGGATATCCTGCCATCTAGGGGAGGGGTGGGGAGTTGGGGGGAAAAATTTGTAACGGAAAGCTATGTAAGGGTTATTGTTGAAGAATTACCCACACATATGTTATGCAAATAAAATTTTTAAAAAATAAATAAATAAATAAATAAAAGAAAAAACAAAAAAAAGAAAAAAATAATACCTTTAGTTCCTACTTTATAGGGTTCTTGTGAAGTTCCAATGAAATAATGCATGTCAAATGCTTTGCAAATTTTAAAGCATTATGCAAATGTTATTTATAGTTATATAAATAATAAAAAGTATAGTATAGTAGCGTGGCAGAGCAGGCTGAAAGTTGACCCCATTTTAAGGAAGACTTGAGATCTAGTCCCATCTTTGCCACATACTGGCTCTGTATCCTTGGACAAGTTAAGTAACTTCCTATTAAGCCCTGACACATTCTGAGGCAGCAGGTTACAGAGAAGGGTACCTATTTATATTGAAAGAAGGAAGTCCTTACCAATAACTTTTTATACTGATGAAATCACAGGTCTGGTTTTAAGTTATACAATAAACTAATAATTTTGATAATAACAAGTATTGTTGGATTGGAATCAGGGAGACAAATTCAAATCCTGTCACAGACACTTACCAGTTATGTGACCCTGGACAAGTCACTTAATGCTGTTTGCCTTCGTTTCCTCATTTGTGAAATGAACTAGAGAAGGAAATGGAAAATCACTCTTTCATCTTTGCCAAGAAAACCCCCAATGGGGTCATTTAACTGCCTCAATTTCCTCATCTGTAAATGGGGATAATAGTAATACCTACAATGTGAGGATAAAATGAAATATATTTGTGAAGCATTTTGTAAACCACAAGTTGCTACAGTAATATTAATATGAATTATTAAGTGTATTGCTGTATAACTTTATTATTATCACTATGTTCTCAATCATTTCATGTTATATTTGATTGAGTTCATATAGAAAGCAGTCCTGAGACAAGTCACTGTACTATCATTGTCCTTTTGTGTTTAATATTTGATGGATTATTGAACAGGTGATAAAAAGATTGCATAATGTTAAAGAAAATGCTAGGATTACAGTTTATCTTCAAAAATTCACTGACAACATCTTTGAGACAATGATGATGATGAAGAAGAAAGAAAAAGAAAGAAGAAGAAGAAAGAAAGAAAGAAAAAAGAACAAGAACAAGAAAGAAGCAATAGCAGCAGCAGCAGCAGCATCACCACCACCACCACCACTTGGGCAAGTCATATCTCACTGCTCTGGCCCTGACAACTCTCCAAGCTTTTAGGTTGAAGAAAACTGTGACAATTTGCATTAGAAAAGAAAGTTCCTCATCAGAAGCTTTCTACATCTGTACAATCACAAATCTAGATTTTTTTTTTTCTTAAGTACCTATTGAGTGCTCAGTTCTGTGACTAGAAGTGCTGGAGATGGGGTCCGGGGGGAGGAAGACAGAGCGAAAGAAGGAATGTGTTTCCAGCCTTCAGAGATCTTGTCTAACTATTATGAAAGAATACATATGAAAAAATGGAAGTTTTTTTTTTTAAACAAAGAAATACACCAAGTGTTCATCAAAATCCTTCCTTTGTCGTTTATTGGTTTTATGATCTTTTATGATCTTGGAAAGTCATTTCTCCTTTCTGGATTATTTAGTTAGTTAGAAGAAAACTGTAGGTGATCTAGTTTCCTTATCTGTAATGGGGTGGGGTGGGGAATAGATTAGACTAGGTGATTTCTAAGGTCTCTTTTATCTGTTTACTATACTCCTATGATCCTGTGGATATCATACATAACAAACCAAATGCAAAAATTCTGAAAGGGAATTCAGTGGAGGAATGAACAAGATCAAATGGAATTTTCTAAAAGAAACTTTCTGAAAGAGTAGAAGTTCAGAATGCAAAGCCAAAGATGAAATGTTGGTAAATACTCAAATACAACATGGAATATCTATGTCAATGCTCAGATTAGAATGAGAGGAAACTTGAGGTGGGGATATTGGGAAAGGGAAAAAGGTCTTTCCTAAAGTTGATACTCAGAACACTGAGGAGACACAGATAATAGATGCTGAAAATCAGGAAGACATTTTCCTGAATTCAAATTTGGCCTGAGACACTTATTAATTGTGTGACCCTGGGCTTCCCTCAGTTTCCTCATCTGTGAAATGACCTGGAGAAAGAAATGACAAACATTCCAGTATCTTTGCCAAGAAAATCCAGATGGCGTCACCAAGAGTTAGATGTGACTAAAAACAACTGAACAACAACAACAACAACAAAGATTGTTACTTAGAACAAAACACAACAAACACTCCACAGGGGTTCTTATCAGGGCTCACTATTAAATGCATTCTTAATGGTTTTCTATGTGTAAAGTATTCTGAGGGAATAATAAATAAGTATAATATATGGATCCAAGCCTTCAAAAATTTTACAGTTTAATTCTAGCAGTAAGAAATGTGAACAAATAGATCTTCAAGGATAAGAGCAGTGTAGGATTAAGATTTAAATGAAGTAAATAGACATTAAGTGATGCTAGAAATTCAGAGGTGGGTTTAGTTTATTAAAAAAAAAATTAAAACACCCCTTGGGTTATGCATTATGCTAAGTACTGTGCTATGGAGTAAGGATGAATTAAATCCAATCCCTAACTTCAAAGAATTTATCATCTAGTAGGGTCAATCTTTGCTCAATTTAGCTTTATTAAATGCCTACTATGTGTCAGGCACTATGCTAAGCTCTGAGTATACAAAGAAAAGCCAAAAAAAAAAAAAAAAAAAGCCTGCTAATGTGGAAATAACAGTTAAAGGGGGGTGGGAATGGAGATATACAATGCATATTGTTCAATTATGTATGACTCTATGACCCCATTTCTTGCAGAGATACTGTGGGATGATTTGCCATTTCCTTCTCCAGCTCATTTTACAGATGAGGAAAATGAGACAAATAGGGTTAAATGATTTGCCCAGGGTCACACAGTTAATAAATGTCTTAGACCAAAATTGAAACCTGGACTTCCTGCCCCCAGGCCAGGCATTCTATCCACTGAATCACCTAGCTGCCCCAATTAAGTAAGTTTCAGAGCTAGGATTTGAATCCAGGACTTTTTTTTTTTTTTCCTCTATTCTTTTTTCCAGGATACCACTCTGAAATACACATATAAAAGTGTACCCAGTAAGATTCAAGTTTGACTTTTCCCCCTTTCCTTTAACAATAACTCCTTTCACTCTTTTTCCTTACTTTGCTGGTTCATTCTACAGTGTTTATGGAGTTCACTCTTGCCATATCTAGTAACTGGATGGCAAGATTAGACCCTTGGGATTAGAAACATGAGTTTTTTGCTGTTGTCTGAGAAAAAGCATAAGGAAAGTTCTCTGAGTATATAATTTCACCCATGTGAAATCAGAAGGTTTTCTTTAGCCCTGGAGAGGTTTTTGGTGATTTGCATTAAGAACAGAACTGAAGAGAGCAATGGGCCCTGTCCTAAAGGACCTAAATATTAATGGTACATGGGGAAGCACCAAGCAGAATACACACCAGGGACACTGTGGTTTTCTACTATTGATTAATTTAAAAAGATGTCAGTCCCCCAGGGTTATCTTTCACACTTCCTTCCATGTAGCACCATTCCCTTGACAATCAAAAAGGAGAAGGCACACCTATTAGGCAGATGTTAGCATAGAAACACTGAGAATTTGGCACATTGCCCTTGGTCAGTAAGTAACAGCCTTAGATCACACAGGCATAAAATGTCTCTAATAGCTCTCATTCCTCCCATGGCACAATCATTCTGACTTCCTCTATATAAATTATACTTATATTGTATTATTCTGAATATTGTTGTCATTCAATGTGTATATAATCTCTGATTGTAAGCTCCATCAGGGTAGCACTAGGGTTCTTTCTAAACTTTGAACTGAGAGAAACAGAATATAGTATGTGCTTATGAAAATTTTTTTTGAAGGAAATACATGACTAAACCTTTTTTTTTTTTTTTTTTTTTTGAGGCAGCAATTAGGGGTAAGTGACTTGCCCAGGTTCACACAGTAAGTGTTAAGTGTCTGAGGCTAGATTTGAATTCAGATCCTCCTGACTTCAGGGTTAGTGCTCTATTCATTGAGCCATCTAGTTGTTCCAGTGAATGAATCTTAAAAGAAGAAAATTCTAAATTTAGATAGCTTCGCTGCCTAAAATAAGGTTGGATCTTTCTCTGGAATTGGTCTTTAAGAAAGGAAAAATATTCAATTTTGGCCTTTTAAAAGTGAGCAAATAAGTTATTTAAATATCCAAATTAATTATTAAGGGCATATGATAAAAAGATTACATGATAAGCTTATGTTTTGATGTCAAAATGATTTCATTTAAACATTTTCAAATAACTTTTAAGAACATAACTCATTTTCACTGCAGTGAATGAATGAACTCAACCACTCTTGCCCTAATTGGAACAGTCTCACCTCACTCTGGTGAAGATTGCACAGCTAACTGCATCCAGAGAAAGAGCTGAATAGAAGTCTGTATTAAATAAATTTATGTCCAATGGTAGCCATCTCAAGAGTGAAGAGGGAAGGAAAAAAAAGAAATTTACAAGATAATTTTGTTGTATATTTGAAAAGGATAGCAAGTTGTGTAAATAGTATATTTGTAGTTTTATGTGCAATCATATTTTTTATTATGCCATGTTATGGAAATGCTTATTTTATTTCATAATTGTTTTTAAAAATTATAAAAGAAGGGGTGATCCTTTCTAGAACTGTTATTTTCTGGCTATAGAAAATGTGGCCACAAATTCTCTGATTCCTCTTCCAAGAGTGAGAAGTCAAGTGTCAGTTCTTTTATTGTCAGCATTAGCTAACCACATATGTGATTAGGTATTTATGTGTGATTAAAAAATTTATAAGAGCATCTTAAAGGAAAGCTGAGGGTCGAAGAGAAGCCAACAGGAACTTGGCTCTCCAAGACTTCATCTGTGATCACTTTGCTTCAGTAAAGATTGCAGAAACAGGCCATATGTTTGCAAAAACTGGTTAAGTACAATTTTCACCTTCATATAGTGGAACCTGCTAATGCACTTTAATGAACAGGACAGTCATTGCCAAATAACAAATTTTGTGAATTAGCAAGTGAGAAAAGAACAAAAAAAATGTAGGCGCCATATGTGGATAGCTCGATGATACTACATGAAAATGATCCTTTTATTGTGATCAATGTAGCTAATTGTTCATTAGTCATAATTGCTCATTATGTATGGTGTAAAACTAAGGACTGGAGAGCTCATCATGTGAGCTGTGCAGTTTTCACCAGAGCGAGGTGAGACTGTTCCACTTAGGGCAAAAGTTGTTGAGTTCATCCATTCATTACAGTGAAAATGACTTGGGTTTTTAAGAAATGTTTGAAAGTGTTTAAATGAATTTATTTTAACATCAAAATAGAAACCTAACATGTAATCTGTATAGGACTTATGCATAGGATGCCTTATTTTTATTTCTAAGAAACTGAAGCTCTCTTGAAGGCTTAGCCAGTAGCACAGTGGAAGGAGCCCCAGGATTAGAATTAAGGACATGAGTTCAAATCTAGATATAAACACTAAATCTCTGTTTACCTCAGTGTCCTCAATTAGAAAAAGAGATAATAAAAGCATTTACTCCTCAGGGTTGTTTTTGAGGATCATATAAGAAAATATTTTTAAATTGCTTATCTTTTCCTTTTCCTACCTCCTCCATGAAGTTTTTCCTGATCCAGTCATTTGTTAGTGTGCCTTATATTATTTTGCATATATTTTATACTTATCTGTGCACATGTTATATGCCCACCCTCAAAAGAATATGAATTTCTTGAGGGCAGAGATTATTTTGTTTAGGTCATTGTATTCCCAGCACAAAGTATGAGCTGGGCAGAGTAAAGCTGCCTATTAAATGGCATTGAATTGAAATGCCTCAGCTAGTTTTAATGATGTTATTCTGGTGGTGTCTTCAGCTAGGTGGATAAAGTCTTCTGATCCAATAACTGAGCCAGGATTACTGACATACAGGACAAAAGTTCCCAGTTATGTGGGGTTAAAGAAAGTTTCACACAAAAGATGCCTTCCTTTTAGTATCCCTTGTTAGATTATCGACATCACACATCTGTCCTATCTTGCCTAAGATCAAAACAAGGCTGTGCTTTTGAATCCTATTGGGCCTTCCTGGAAGAACAAGACAGGGGAGTCAGAAAAGTAAAAGCAAGCTGTGGGTGGACATGTTCAGAGTCTGGAGAGTATGAGAATACAGATATGTGGCAGAAGTAATCTACAATGGGGACTAGACTTAACTATCAGTTGTGACAGTTATTTGCAGGGAATGATCTAGTGAACAACACTTTTCTTTACCTCAACTTTCCCAGGGCAAAATAGTGTTAGGGAAATCTATATCTAGAGTTTAAATCAATCCATTTCTTCAACAAGCCTTTCCTTAGATTAGTTGGGAAAGGGAGAAGAAAAATGACCTTATCTGTAATCCCTAGGGTAGAATAGTATATTATATTTAAATGTTTGCCTTCATTTTATGTAATTTTCTATAGTTAGTGGACAGCTGGATGACACAGTGGATAGGTGCCAGACTTAGAGTTTGGAAGATTCATGTTTTTTAGTTCAAATTTGGCTTCAAACATTTAGTATCTGTGTGACCCTGGACAAATCACTTAACTGTGTTTGCCTCAGTTTACTCATTTGTACAATGTGCTGGAGAAAGAAATGGCAAAGTACTTCAGTATCTTTGCCAAGAAAACCCTAAATGAGGTCATGAAGAATCAGACGTGACTGAAAGTGACTCAATAACAACAACAAAGTAGTGCTAATAACTTGATCACTTATGGTGATTTTTGTTTAATTCTATAAATTTATAGTTAAAAGTTAAGAGAGTAGAGATTAGTTCATGGATAAAGAGATTTCCCTGATCCTATGTTGGGATGGAGACCAAGTTGGTTAGAAAGAATTTCAATGAGTCGGATACTTTCCTGAGATATTCCAGAGGATACCCATTAGACTCTTTGAATCTGGAAAGAGAATTAATGAGACAAATCAATGAGCATAGAGTGTAATACCAGAGAAACTGAGGCAGACAGAGATTGGTTTTTAATCTTTAACATGGAGAGTTTAGGCTAGCCAACCACATGGGACTCTTGTCCAAGCATTTAGCGCAAATAAATTGAGGCAGGGAACTTATATAGGTTTAGGTAACTAGAATTTGCAAACAGAATATATAACCTGAGTATACCATCTTATAGGGAAAACAAAAACAGATAAGGGGGAGAGAACACTGGGAGGACGGACAAGCCATAATTCCAAGAAAGGATCATAACTTAATTCTGACAAGATAGGGGTCAAGATAAGAAGGCTGATGGCAGCAGGCAGAGAGGCAAGGAGCTATCCTCAAAAGGAGGGAGAATTATCCCAGCAAGGATCAAGATAATGCAGTTTATGACGCAATGGTATGTAAAGATGGTCAGAGATTCAAGGTTTTTTCTGGGCTCTTTTTAAAACTCAATTTCCAGTCCTAATGGCAAAGAAAGGGAGGTAGCTCAACAAGAAAAGAAGGGATTTGGAGTAGTTTGGCTGGCCACATTGTTCAAATGCCAAATATATACTTGCCAAAAATGACTGTTTTATGGAGAATTCACACAGGGCAAGGTGTCACAAGGTGGTCACATGAAGTGATACAAGGACACTTATTTTTAAGAACTTCAGAATTGATTTATTACATAGGACACACAGACACAAGGACCACCCAGCATGGAATACCCTCCATGAGCAAAGCAGAATTGAATTAGCTCAGAAGAAACATGAGATGCACAAAGTTAGACAATCTGTCCCAAATGCTCTATTATACTATTTGTGTCTGACCTCTGGTGGAGCATTCCAAGCTCATATTAGTCTGATCAGCCAACTAACTTGACTCTAGCATAGATACATTTTGATAGTCTTTGAACAAGGACTACAATCAGCCAACTTAATACCCTGATTGACTCACCCACACATCACAGAGACATTCCTTCTTCAATAGGGTATGGTAATGGCATAGATTCTTTTAAAGCAAAGAAAGGAGTTAAGGAGACAAAAAGGGAGATTCAGATAAAGAGGCCTAGGAATATTTGAGTAAGGGATCCAGGGGAAGCCTCAGAGGAAGAGAGCTTTAAAGGAACGTAAGAGTTCTATGAGGAAGGCATGTTTTCCAGACATTAGGTAGGTCAGGGTGATTTGTATGAACCTCTAGATATGAAAGAATAGCTAGTAGTCCATGTTTGCTGAAATAGGGTTCACAAAAATCTAGATATGAAACAAGTTTGGACAGGTAGATCCACATGTGTTCTGCTCTTAGAAACTGCTCTAGGTGTGTATGTGTGTGTGTGCTTTCTTTGGGGCAGGAGCACAGTAGAGAAAGAACCTCTGTTATAACAATTGGCATTATAATGCCAGAGAAACTGAGGCAAGACAGAGATTAGGTTTTTAATATTTTAGTAGAATTAGACTAGCCACAGCCAGCGGATGGATGGGACTCTTGTCTCAAAACATCCAGCACTCAACAAGTAATTCCAGAGACTTTTAAGGGGCTCCAGCTATCAGGCAAACAAGGGCAAGTGGGGCAGAGCACTAGGTGAATGGAAATTCCAGGAAGGACCATAACTTTTTAATTCTGACAAGTTTAGGATCAAGAATATGGTAGAGCAGGAGACAGGAAGCTGAGGCAGGAGATAATCAGGCATTTGAGATAAGCCATCTGGAGTTTTATGACTCTTTGGAATGTGAGAGTGGCCAGAGCTTTGAGGCCCCTATTCTCTCAGTCCCAATGAGGCAAGGAAGGGGTGGGGGGAGGTGGTCACCAGGGAAACAGGAGCAGAATAATTCAGGAAAACTGTGGCAGGGAAACTGAGGTATTACAATTCAGGGAAACTGAAGCATTACATTATGAGTTCTAACAAATGTTAGAACAAGTATAATTTTGAATTTTACATATGGAGAAACAGCTTTGAAATTGCTTTCAAGAAGAGTTTATGCTACAATAATCTGCTTTGGAGATTTCCAAGGCTGAGGGACTTCATGTTAAAGAAATTTTCAGAAAGTGACTCTTTAATATCCTGTACCTCAATAAGTCATTGTTAACTGTATAAAGCAATCAGCCTCACTTTCTCTTCCAAAGCCATTTGGCTCCAGTGGCAAGATATAGATAAGAACAACTGGAGATAGCCCTAAAAAAGATGAAGGAATTTAGAGTTCAATGAGTCCTCAGAGATCACTGAATTAAAACCCATTATTTTGTTGATTGTTCAAACATGATTCCCAAAGGGGTGAAGTAATTTGCTAAAGGTCACACGTAGTAAATACCAGGGCTGAGACTATAAACCAAGTCTTCTGGCTTAAAGTCCAGTGTTCTTAACAGCTAGGTGGCACAGTATACAGAATGTTGGGCCTGGAGTCAGAAAGACCTCTAACACTAACTTTATAATCATGGGAAAGTAAGTGACTTGGGCAAGTAACTGAATCCCTGTTTGCCTCAGTTTCCTCAATTAGAAAATGAGGATTATGATCACACCTAACTCAAAGGGTTGTTATGAGAATCAAATGAAATATTTGTAAAGCAATTAGCCCAGAGCCTGGCATACAACAAGTATTTAATAAATACTTATTAACTCCTCTCCCCAAATTCCTCTGTGAATTAACTGAGGGAAGACACTCTCATGGGAATATAGTCTTATATTTTAATTATGACAGAGTTATAGCTAAAAGTTGCAGGTGATTGTTCCCTTGGTTTTCCCACCACCTCTTAATTAGCATTTAAGTACTTCTTTTAAAGGTGATGATCATTTTTAATTCTTTTAAGAGTTTTTTACTAGTATTCTTTTGTTTCTGGGTAAGCCCGGATTCCCCCAAACAATGGCAGAAAAGGTGGGGGGTGGGGGCTTCTGCATTCAGGGACCTATTTAATCTTGTGTTTTGCAGTTTATGCTTTGCACTTCTTTGCTGATATTTATCAGATGGAAGATGCCTTTTCTCTAAAGATTGTAATATACCTTTTTTGCTTTTTCTTACTCTGAGAGTTTCTCTGTTTTCGTGAACACTACTGTTCCACACACCCCTTTTTATACCATCTTACCTCAACATCTGGGGATGCTTAGATTTTGGGGAGCAGACTTTTTCTTGGACTCCTTTGCTGGATCTCTATGTCCCTTCTCCCATTGTGTGATTATGTCCCTTTCTCTTTCTTCATCTCTTTGTGTCCTATTATCATTTCTAGGCACATGATTCCAAAATCTCTATCTCCAGCTCTAGCCCCTCTCTTGAACTATCTTCTTTATCCCCTACTACTTTATTAAATATTTTGAATCTTAAATTCACCATCTCCAAAACAGAATTATCTCCCTTCCCACTGCTGCTTCTCTAAGAATCCCTTGCTTTCTTTAAGACTCAGCTCAAATGATACCCTTGAATGAGATGGGAAACTGAGGACTTCTCAGAATAATGATTGTGAGAGATTGGTAGGGTTTTTCATTGGGGATCCTATTGCAGAAAGAGAGATAAATTGTGGCTTTTTAGAATATCAAGGCAGACCAGAATCTATCTGCTATTTACTGATTTGAAAAAGGGTCTGGTTGATATCAGCAGGCCTTGAGTGGGCGGGAAGTGCTTTGTTCTAGAGATTGGCAGGTCCTGAGGGTGGGCCTCCCTTTCTTTCTCTATAAGTGTGGGCTCAGGTGAGAAGGGGGTGTGCACTCCTTCCTCTCCTTGGCATGGCCTGGAGAGGAATGACTGTCCCAAGGAATTTCGTGAAATTCATATAAACTTTTAATCTTCACTTTGAGAAATCTCTGAGTAATGATTTTGATTTGGGAATCATATTTTTATCCCACACACACCCTCTATGTAACTTCTTTCATGATACCCCTCTTATACCTTTCTGCTCTAAAATTATTCTGTATCTTTCATATGGTTATTTATATACATATTATTTCTTCCTTTAGAATATAAATACCCTGAAGGCAGGATTGGTTTTTGCTTTTTCTTTGTATCTCCAATACTTAGAATGGTAACTTGATACATAGTAGATCCTTAATAAATGCATGATTGATTATCCAAAATGGGAAAGGGAGGTGATGGCTTCTGAATATAGAATACGAAGAGATCTGATAATTGCGTCTGATTTTGCTGTGAAAGCAGGAATTGCAGCATTTGTTGAGGACCAAGTACTAATGACTTGAGGGGTTTGGAAAACAGAAAAAAAAAAAAAAAAAGCTTAGATTAGATATAGTCCTCATTGAAAACTCTTCATTTAAGGTGTTTTCAAGTTCACAAAGCAGTTCTCTCCAAACTGCCCTCTGAGAGAAACAGAATATATTTCCCCCATGTTACAAACCAGGAAAGTTAGAAGCAAAGAAGTGAAGTGACTTGGCTATGATAACCCTGGTAATTAGTGTCAGTTTTTAATTGAACTTGCCGCAGGTTCAATAGCATTCTAATGTGCACCCCAGTCCCCATAGACCCCAATAAAATTTTAAAAGTACTTCAGCAATGCTATTTTTTTACAGCTAGCAACATAAAACTTGTATCTCCCTTTGGGTTTTCTTTGTAATGAATCCAATATCATAACCTAATACCATAACTAAATTTGTATCTTCCACAGATAATGAAATACAGGGATGCATTTCTTTTGTGTGTGAAAAATCAGGCCTAAGGAGGAAGGGATGAGAACAGTAAAACCTGAGAGAAACAATACATCTTTCTGGAAGTTGCCCACCTGGTGTTACTAATTTTATGCTTGCAGTTTCCAACATGTTCGCCCCAAAATATTGCACTAATAAACTCTTAGTGTCTTTATTTAATATTTATGGCACTGGGGGGGAAACCAAAGCCTGCTAGTAAAAGGAAGGGTAGTGATTCAAATTATTTCAGCTGTGTGCACGTCTGATGATCCATTCCCTGGCGATCACCTTCGAAAGCCTACAATTTAATGAGAGGCTGTTTTGATGCTGCCTGCTCTGGAAAGGATGTTTTTATGGTCTAGATTATTAATTAACTGTTCTCAGTTTAAGAAAATGAAGGTGGGGGAAGGTACAAAAAAAAAGATGAAGAAATGCAAAGTATGGAATATTCTTTATGCAAAAGTTCTTTTCTTGGCATTGCAATTGAAGCTGAGATATGAAACCCTCATTAGCAAATCTGTGATTTCCCATCAAAATGAAACAACCATAGCTCTTAATTTGGGCAACAGCTCTAACTAAGCCCTCTCCACCCACCACCCCTGAAACGACAATGTAACAAGAAAAGTGATATGTAGCAAATCCAACTACAGAGGAACAAAGTGTTGATAACTTTCAGGCTTGTGAAATGTCAAGGCCTTCTCATTAAAGCACTCTAGTAATAAGCACCAGAAGGATAACATGGTTAATGGCTAATGACTTGCTCTTCATTTTCTAGTACTTAGCAAGAGGCCATGAAGACAGATGTTTTTTCTTTGTGAGGAAAAAAAAAAAGGTCTTGGCTTGCTGCTCTTAGCTCCATGTCAGTGGGTGAAACTTGTCTGGGAAGGTTCATTTGACCCCAGCTCAGGAGCAGTAAGGTTTGAGTGGGCAGGAACAAGAAATAATTCTAAGAGAAAGCAGAGAAAATTAACAGTATCAACGCATTCTAATTAAGTGAAGAGATTTATTGTCTTCCCAGTTAGAATGTAAACTTCCTTGAGGGTAGGAACTGCCTTTTGTTACTTTTTGTATCCCCATTGCTTAACAATGTCTAGGACTTAGCAAGTACTCAATATTTATTAATTCACTGATTGAATTAAGTGAAGTGATTTATATGTGGTCTCTCCAATTAAAATATGAGCTCCATGAGAATAAGGACAGTGCTTTTTGCCTTTCTTTTGTATCCCCAGTGCCTGGCTCCTGATGACAGGTATCAAATAAATACTTGTTGACTGAATGACTGGAGAGTCCCCATTTAATAGTGAATATGGCATATATTCAGAGTCATGACTGACAGTTCATCCAGATACTATCTCTGGAATACTTCTGGGTGTGGCTTTACCCATCATGCATTTGTTCTTTCCAAGTCAATCTGTTTACTTACATATGCTATTTACTTTGTACTAGAAAACAATAACCCAGATTTGCTGAAATCCTGGTTCAAATAGTACCAAAGTTAATGTTATCCCCATTGTGACTGGTAAAATGAAGTCAGCATCTCTTGACTTAACAAGCTGACCTTTCCTAAAATATAACTTCACAAATAAGTCCTTTAGTGGAAAGGGAGACTTCCTCAAGAGCAAGACTACATGATATTGCTCATAGTCAAACTCCTGAGACATCTTTCAAATTCTGCAGACAAATCATCTTTAACAACAGAAAATATAACATTTGTTCTAAGCAATGTGTACCTCTTCTCATGCCCATAGTTCTAACATTCCATTCCTCTTTAAATTTTAAATTGGAATACCATGATGATACTTCTCCTGAGGCTTCATCCACCAAAGAAAGGCAGATAGAGAAAATGAATGTTTATAAAGTACATTCCATGCTGGACTGAAACAATTTTATGAGTTAGAGAACTTATATTATTTTTCTCCTTAAAGGAAATTATGCCATTGTTAGCAAATTATACTGCCTGATTCCATATTATCAGTAAGTATTCCTATTACTTCAGCTGATATGTGTGTATAGTAAATCTTTCACAGGGCAGTTCAGTCAGTCTTCTGGGGCTATTCTAGGCCTCTGTACTTAAATTAATGGAGAATATAGGTTGTCCATTTTCTTAGCTCTCCTTCTGGCTTCATTACTAGAATGTCTCTACTTTTATTCACTGATTTTAATTTATTGTTTGTCATATTTTATTTTTGATTGGCAATATGTCGTAGTCTATTCAAGCCTTGTACACATCTCTCTACACAGCTTAAAGTTGTTGAACTATGGCATTTCATGATTCCAGCCATTTAACATGGTAGGAAGAATACTGGGTATTTTTTGTTCATTTTAAAGACAAGTCTTTCTTTCAGAGAAAAGCTTGAGTTATTAAAAGCATCTAACAATTTCTTATATGCAATATAACCTATGCTATTCTTAGTATTCAATTGTAAGTACAATTTACTGTTAATCTGAAATTTCTATTCAAGATATATATCTGGATTAATTACGTGGGTAAATCACTCTAGTGCCATATAGATCAGATTTTGAATATGTACTTACACACACATACACATACATAAATACTTTATCTATGGGGAAAGGGAGAGGAACTGAATGTATAATCTCATTGGTTTAAGGAATTTTCTACACGAGGAAAGTACTTTTACTAATATAGATCATCATGGGACTTGAACCTCAGTCTTCCTGAGTCTTCCTTCCTTTCTCTCTAGAATTTATCTCTACCATGCTTCCAAGATAATAGCTAAGCAACTATATTATATCTCTCTTCTCATCTTCCTTTTATATGTTGTCTGCCCCTCAAAAGAATATAAACTTGTTGAAAACCAGGCCTGTCTTTTTCTCAGTTTGTATTCTTATTCCCCATGCTTAGCACCTGACATATAATAGGGACTTAATAAATGTTTGGTGACTTTCATCCCTCTTCCCATCTCTGCCTTTGCCCTTTTCCTTCTCCCTTCCCCTTCTTTCTTTTCCACTGAAATCCTATTTTATTCCCTCATCTTGATTTAGGCCCTAGGTCCTCAAAGGTCAAACTTGTCTATTAGCACTGGGAGATCCTACCACCAAGCTGGAAGGACATTTACTATATCCCTGGCAATAGTCTGCAAGTTTGTTGGCTGGCAACCAGGTTGGCCAAGTGTAAAGAGGCTCATCACCAGAAGGCTGGTCACCAGGTGACTAATTTTTTTTGGCCAGAGCTACCCCATAAACATGGATGAAGGAAATAATCACATAGATGCAGTCACAGATCCTTAGTGTATCAAATGGACATTCTTATAATTTTATACAGTATGTCCCAAAAGTCTCAGTTCAGATTTAAGCTTTTAAAACTATTATTGATTTAAAAAATAGAAAAACAATTAAAGCTTAAGCTGCATTGGATTTTCCTTGTACTATAATAATGATGATTATAATAATAACACATATATATATACATATACAGTACTTTAAGGTGTGCAAACTGTTCAATGTATATGTATAAAGATATAGATATATACATGTATATGCACATGTATGCAGAATGCACAAAATACAAAATATCTATATGTACAACACACATACAATAAATGCATACTGGGCTGTTTATTTTAAAATTATTAAAGGATATTTGGGTTGTTTATTAAACCATACATACACACACATAATATATTTCAATACTATCTGTGCCAATTCCATTATCAACAATCAAACTACTTAAAACTACACTAAGACTTTTGGAACCCCTATTAAAAATAGGTATGCTTGTTTGACACAATTAAATCTTTAAATTTTAAGCTGCATTGAGACTTTTGGGACACCCTTTATAAATTTATTCATCCATTCTATCTCTGTGTATCTCTTTCTGTCTCTGCCTCTATCTCTCTCAAAAGCAAGATAGATGGAAAAACAGGATTGGAAAGGAACTTAGAGGCCATCTATTCCAAATCACAGCTGAAGCAACAGCCTTTACCATATCTGACATATGGTTATTAGTCTGCATTTGAAATCTCTAATGATGGGGAACTTACTACCTGTCAGGGAAGTCCTTTTTACTTAGGCTAATTATAATTATGGGCACACTTTTTCCAAATCTGCCTCTCAGGAAATCCCTTTGCTAGTTTAATTTTGCCTTTTAGGGTCTGGAAAAACAAATCTAATCCCCTTTTTTACATGACAATTCCTCATGTATTTAATAACAGCTACTTTTGTTCTTTATAAATATTTTATTTCCCAGGCTAAATACAGCTAGTTTTTCTACCTTATCTTCCTTTGATTTTCTTTTGCCATCTTGGTTGGCCTCTTGTGGACAAAAATGCTTCAGTTTATCAAGGCCCTTCTTAAAATATGTCACTCAGAACTGAACCTTATATTCCATGTGGTCTGACCACAGCACAGTACAAATGAAGTATAAGTTTCCTCATTCCAAACATTACAACAATGTAACCCAGAATATGGCCACATAATGAGAAAACAGGACTCACTGGAAAAGACCCTGATGTTGGGAAAGAATGAAGAAAAAAGGAGAAAAGGATAGTAGAGGATGAAATGAATAGAGAGTGTCATGGAAACAATGAACTTGCATTTAGACAGACTTTAAGAGATGGTGAAGGAAAGAAGTCCTTGGCATGTTGTGATCTGGGGGTCAGGAAGAGTTGGACATGATTGAATGACAACAACAAACCTGTAATAACATCAAATTATTTGTTATTGGCCCTCTTGCATTATACATGAAGTCCCCTTAATTCTCCACATCATTTTCACATGAACTGTTGTCCATTTATATGTTTCCAATGCTGTACTCAGGTAGTCAGATTTTTAAACTAACACATAGGACCTGACAAAACACAATGCAATGTTTAGTCATGTAGTGCCCTACATGCTTTTAATGGACTCCTCCTCTGAATTTTAGCATCCCTAATTGTCTTCAAAGCTCATTGTCAATCATTGAGTTCCCTACTTGTTAGTGCTCTCCCCCCAATATCAAGTATATGTTTTATATTTGTTGACTGCATTCATGTTGTTCCTCACTCCCAATTAGAATATTAGATCCTTGAGATAACATTCTAATTTGTTGCATTTAAACTCCAATACCTAGCACAATAGTTGGCAAAGAATGTGTTTTTCAAATTCCATTCTGTTAGTAGAATTTGTTTGCATCTTCTGATATCTGACATTGCTGTATGTGTGTGCGTGTGTGTGTATGTACTATATTTGTTTGAGGAAGAATCCCATTTCAGTAGTGTCTATTCCGAATTTTCTGTAGTGAAATAAACCTGGTTGTGTCGTCCATCTCCCATTAGCACCTGTGGCCACTAACATTTTCCTTCCTGCTGATACTGTTTTCACACCTCTTTGTGTGCATCAAACTGAACAGAAAAACCTCTTCCAGGTTTATTCTCATGTCTTATAATGTTCATCAACTGCAGAAATGAAGAGCAGGGCCTGTCTCCCTTGTTCCCTTGGTGCAGTGGAGAGTGTAATATGAAGGCTTAACAATCATCATGGTGCTAACAAATGTGTGAAAACAGCAGTCCTGATAATAAAAATAACAGGAAACCAACAATGATAGGACGTGCTTCTCTCATAAGCATCCAGAAAGTAATCTGCAAACCAAGTTCCAGGCTAACAACAACACATCCTTTGCTCTGAAATGGCATCATTTTGTGCCAAAGCCAGACATGAAAAACTTTCATACACCACAATGCAATTGGATTTGGAAGATGAAATTGGAACCTGGTAGCAATGAGGAGCAAAAACCATGTTGCAGGAGACAACTGGATTTTGGATGCAATTTCCATCCTATATATGCCAAATCTATTATCAACATAGCTCCCCAGGGTGACTTTTGATCCTTCCACTTACTCTAAACTAATTCAAATAAAGAGGGTGTTAAAAAGGAAGAAAAATCATATTTTGTTTTAGTTTGGGAAACACTGAGAAGTGGGAGGGAGACCCCCTAGAGAGAATGATGACTGCATTCAATAGAGAACATAATGAATCACTGCAGTATTTTGTTTTTTTTTTTTACAACGACCAACTAGTTCTTCCTAACTTAGAAGATGTGTCCAATTAAGTTGGTCTCCTCTCTGTATATTAACATGCTTCATTCAATTTTTCCAAAGCTGAAGTCTCAGCTTTCAAGCCCCCAAGGCTTTTCTATTTAGGGTCAATCAATCTCTTGCACTACAACAGTGAAAATATACCCAAGAGCTGTGATTGAGAAAATAAGACAGTGGGTACATTTTGTTTTACAAATCAACTCCTCTGGGTACATGCTAGAGAATATTCTTCCAGCAATACTTATTATTTTGTAGGATGAGAATGGAATAAACCCAAAGTATCAGTTTGGTTTGCCTTAGCCTCAATACACTCACTGGCAGAGTTAGCTTCTACATACTACCAGACTAGGTCTGTGACCTGTTAGAATGGATTGGATTAGATTGACAAAAATAAACAAACAAACAAATAAAATCCACCCAAATAGAAGATCTTTCAAAAATAATTCATTTGGAAGAACAAAAATCTATATCAAGGAAAATGATGAAAGGAAGTAGCAATGGGGCGAGGAAATTATAATATTCTAGAGACTTCAAGTTAAACTATAAACAAGTCATTCAAATTACCTAGGAAAAGATTCCCTATTTGATAGGAACTTCTGGGAAAACCAGAAAGTAGTCTGGTAGAAATTAGGTTTACAATAATATTTTATACCATGTATTATAGATGATACAATAAAAAAAAAAACAGAAAAGAAATGTCACATACTTTTCATAGCTGTGGGGTAGAAAACAGGAAATTTTGATTACAAGAAATTTAAAAGCTTTTGTACAAATAAAATTAAAGCATAAGGAGAGAAGTACATGTGGATAGGAGGTGGTGGTGGATGGGTAAGGGCTTTTATTCACTGTAGTTCCTGCTCCGGAGTACAGAATCAACTAAGGACCAGCCAAGGTTTGTTTGACACAACTGCCAGATTAACCCAGGATGCCATGCATGGGTGTCTTAAGAAAGAGGGTGGAAAGTCTTTGAATGGCACATGTACAGATGCTTTTCTGTTTACTTAAATTGAGGTAAGATTTTAACAACCCTTATGGACCCATCCTGGAGTAGAAAGAAACTGGGAAAGGGTAAAACATATTGGGGGAGGGAGGCCAGGGGAAGTAGCATGTGAGCCATTTTTCTGTCCTTTAATTGGCTGTTCATATATCTATTGGGACCATGCCACATCCCCTTCCCCAGTCTCCAAGGCACTCACTTCGCATACCTCTGATGTAGTGGATAAAACACCATATACAGATTAGGAACTAAGTTCAAAACCTATCTCTGAGACTGATTGTGTAACAATAGACAAGTCACCCAAGCCCCAGGTTTCCTTATCTGTAAAATGGAGAATTGTCTTTGAAGTGTCCCCCTCCTAGATGGACATAAGATTCAGATGAAAGTCTTTAGTGTGGGACAGTCTAAAACCTGATCAATTTGCTGGTCAGATTTGAATGTGAAAGGGAGGAATGGAGCAGAAGAATCAAAGATAATTATTTTGCTCTTTAAACTTAGCTTTTTTGATAATAGACTTATATGTGACTCTAAAAGCATTTCTTACTCAGTGGGATAGTTGTGCGAGTATATGCCCCAGGTGTTTTTTTTTTGTTTGTTTGTTTTTGTTTTTTGTTTTTTTGTGTGTGTGGTGGTGGGAGGAATTGGAAGGAGTTAATGGTAGTGAAGAATCTTCATGTAGGAAACTTAAAAGGCTAGGGTATAGACAAAAAATAGATTTGTTGTACATTCAAAATTGCCTAGCTGTTAATATCCTCAGGTGATATTATGCTTCACTCTTGTAAGTATATAAGATTTGTGTTGAGTTTTTGTGCTAAGTATTCAATTATCTCTGCTGGGATTATTTCCCTGTTATGGCCACCAAACTTCTTTCATTTACCAGTGTCTGAGCTTCATCTCTTTTATTGCCACTTGCTAGCCATCTTGACTATTTTCTGCTAGGGTGCAGTGTCTAGAAAGTCTTCTTGATAGGATAAGCTGTCACCTCTCTAATAATTTGGTTTTAAATAACCATATCAAACTAAGTACAGTAAAACATCCATTCTATTGAATGGCTATATCTGATGTTAAACTGAAGTCTGTTGTCTTGGTCAACTATATGCTTGTAACTCACATGAGCCTTACGGAAATCCTATGCCCCCAATCCCAATGGAAGGGGTTCTGTCATAGAAACCACACAGAACCAATATAAGTGCTAGGGATAGAAATCTTTTTAGGATTGTTGAGCAAATGAATGAGAGCAACCATAAATGCAAAGCTAAAATGACAAAGTCATTGTCCTCTACCAACTTGACCTATGTCCCTGCTTCTTATATACAAAACATGCTAGTTAACACACTTCTCAGGATTTGTTTTGTAAATTTTGAAACACTTTATAAATTTCACTTATCATTATTTTTACTATTGTTATTACAACTGTTATTATTAGTGATGGCAGTAGTAATATCTTAATTAGCAATATTAATAGTGATAGCTGAATACATAAGGCTTTACATTTTCCAAAATTTTTTTTGTGTGTATATATGTATATGTATACATACATACACACACACATACAAAAACAATACCATCTTAACCTCACAACAATCCTGTGATGTTGAAATTATTTGCATTATTATCCCCATTTTGGAGATGAGGAAAACACAGTTAAGACAGGTGAAATATCTTGTTCATTGTCACATAGCTAATGCTACAAGATAAATAATAACTGATATTTATTTGGGGATTTAAAGTTTTCAAAGTGCCACACAAATATTATTTCATTGGAACCTGACAATGAATCTGTAAGATGGGTACTATGGCTATTATTATATCTATTTTACAGATGATGAAATGGAGATTCTTGAAGGTGAAACGACTTGCCCATGGCAGGATCTGGACCTGAGTTTCTCCTGATTCAGAGAAATGCAATATTTTTTCACTCCATTCCATGTCTAAAATACAGACAAAAAGCTGTGACAGTACAATTGCACAAAACTGTAGCTTTTTATAATTTTTCTTAATAAAGTGCTTTGAGAATGCTCAGACAGATTTTTAGATGTGATATCCCTTTTCCCACTGATCACTTCTCTTACAGTTTTGGCAAATAAAGACCTCTTATACATCTTGTACATTTTGGTCATTCGATGTATATTAGGCAGTAATGAAAAAGATATTTGATGACAGTTTGTACAATGGAAAGAGTGGCCTCAGGGAATAGTCTTTAATATACAAGAAACAGGATTTGGACTATTTTTAGAATTTGCCAGCATCTCATTAGGTCACGATTGTGCTAATGAGATCATTTGCAATTAAGGTCCAGGTAGAGGGATAACTTGCTTTATTGTCTGAGAGAGGTTCCATTCTCCTGCTCAACAGCTTTAAACAACCCTACAATCCTCTCAGTCACGCCACAAGAGCACTACATGATTAAGTCTGTACTTAATCAGGGAGACAGACTGATTGACCTCCCAGCTTCTCCATGATTTTGCTGCATTTCAAAATAAAGTACAATTTGTAGCCCTTATCTGTTAAGGACAGTTTAGTTTAGTTTAGTTTTGTTTTGTTTTAAACAAGCCATAAACAAATTGTACCAGGAGGTTGGAGGCACCAATACTTTCCCCTACTCGTCCCTCCACCCTTGCTCCCCAGGTTACCAATTTGTCTCTTAAAGATCTATGGAGGAAAGATAATTCTGAACATGGATAAGAGTCTGGGAGGTGAGAAGTTCACTTTCTATTAAGGAGGCCAGTTTGAATAAGAACTATCTCAATACCTAAGGGGGAACAGAAGTCTGTAACTACAACAGCTCTTGTGTGAACAAGGAGTATCTATTGCAGAGAAGCACTATCGAAAGAGCAGAAATGGCTACAGGCAAATATTGTTGAAGCTTTCATATTCTGTTTTAGGGGAAGGTCTGTGTACAGGATCCCTCCCCTCCATCACCTCCTTAGGCTAAGGGGTTTAAAGGAACTTTAATAAGTAAATTTTTTAGGATAAGAAAAATAGAAAGACTTTTCTATTGAATTCATAAGACCTCTTTATCATCTGGATCCTATCTATACTTCCAAACTAATTACATTTTGCTCCCCTTTACCGACTCTATATCTCAGCAAAACTGTCCTTCTTACCATTATCCTTACATTCTCCTAGGTGTCAGTATCCCCCATGAAAATTCTATTATTTACTTTGTATGCACCTTGAATTGACTAATCTGTGTACATGTATTCCCTGACAGAATTTAAGTTGTTTGAGGTCAGGAACTACTTTTAAAAATCTTTGCTTCTTTAATACCAATTATATTAGCACACAATAGACATTTAATAAGTACTATTTAATTGTATTAAATTGTAATTTAGTTTATATTTTGGAACCTTGAAGGATCCATGATTTCATAAAGGTTTCTCCTTTTAGCAACAGAGATGATTACTCCTACATGCATTTTTACCCGTTTGGATCTTGCATTTTTCATTCATTCATTTTTTGTTTATTTATTACTATATCTTCCAAACAAGTTAGATTCCAGTGAGCTTAGACGCTTTACTCTTATATTTTTTGTATCTTGAATGTATCTATATAGTGCTATCCACCTTAGATTTATAGACTATTAGTCAATAAATATTTATTAAACACATACTTTATCCTAAGAACTTTACTAAGCAATATTAAAGCTGGAAGAAACCATCATATAGACTCATATTATAGGTAAATAAACTGAGGTTCTGAAAGGTCAAATGCTTTGTTCAGAGTCACACAGGTAAAAATTTTCAGTGCCAAGACTGGAATTCAGGTCTTCTGGTTCTGACTTGAATCTTTTTCTTTTT
Source organism: Myrmecobius fasciatus (assembly GCA_023553655.1). Taxonomy (NCBI): domain Eukaryota; kingdom Metazoa; phylum Chordata; class Mammalia; order Dasyuromorphia; family Myrmecobiidae; genus Myrmecobius; species Myrmecobius fasciatus. Next base: position 342,351 of record JAJPUD010000250.1, read on the forward strand.
CTAGAATATTGTCTCAAAAAGATCAGTTGTCTTTCACTCTCCATCTATGACCAGAACATTTCCAGAAGCATGTGCTCAAAAATGTCCTTTATGTTATTTCTTGGAGTTCAAGCTATAGCTGGCTTATGCTTACCATTGTATTTGGATTGATAGTAATTTTATCTTCTCTGAGAGAAATGAGTTTGACTCCTAGCTGTGCAACTTACTACCTATGATCTATGACCTTCACTTCTCTAGGATTTTCTTCTTCCTTGTAATCAGATGATTGGATAGTTAGATAATCCTGAAGATTCCTAAAATTCTATAATCCTACAATAACTCATATTTATTGGTCTGAATCAAATCCAAAATAGCATTTCTTCTTATTGCTGCCTCCACCTTTGAAATATTGAAATTGTTATGGAGGTCAAGGGATTTTATGCACTTCTCTTTTTGCGTCAAGAAAGATTCTGATATCAATCAGAATCATTGAACAAACATTTATTAAGCCTTATTATGTGCAGAGAGAATGGCATAGAAGATAAAGGGTAGATCTTGGAATCAGAAGATGTTTTTTGTGTTGTATCACTTTACTTCTTTCTCAGTGTTCCTGGAAATTCCTTAAGATGAAAAATGCCAATGCAGGTGCCAATTTGAATATAAAGAGGGATTCTCTATCCAAATAGTTTCCTAAACAAATTCAATCATAGGCTCAAGTCAATGAAAAATCAAAACCTAATAAAACTGCGTAGAACTCTTATGCTAGGCTCTGGAATGATGCAATATTTAGATAAAACATGGAATCCTGTCTTCATGGAGCTTCTGTCTAATAAAAGGATAAGAATCATACAGATGATTATTGTACCCTTGAGGTGTGAGAAGATATGCAACAAATAACAGTTCAGCATTTAATAAAATGTCTATGTACACATATCTATGTATTATGTATGTATATATATGTGTGTGTGTATATGTGTGTATAAATATAAAATATCCCTACACAGGGCTACCTTTTGATGATTTTCTTTTAGCCCTTAGCCTTCTGTTCCACCTAAAATTCTGAGTGAGAGGGTCCTAATTGGGGGGAAAAAAAGCTTGAGAAGTGTAAGATATCCTTACGCACAATTAATGCCACCTAAGGGATAATGACCTTTTTTTGTTGTTGTTCACACTCTCCACTTTACTCTGAAAAGATATCCTATATTTATTTATTTATTTATTAAATTGAAGTGAATTGGGGATTATTTTGTGATGCCTGAGATAACTAGAGACAGATGGATAAGGATATTATAAAGTGAAGTCTAGGAATCACAGCTGTAGAGAAAAGGAGTCCATCAACTTGAGGAGGATCATAATGACAGGAAGTATTAGGAATATTTGCTTATGATTTTGCTAGTTGTTTTCCTTCTTGCAATATTGTGGATTCATCATTAGAGCTCTATCTGACATCCTGTCCTTCCATTTCTTATATGTGGTCACAAACCAGTCCCCGAAGGGGAATTGCATCCAGAGGATGGGTATTATGATAAAGAGCAGTGAGGTTCACTGAAAGAGATTCTGAATCATAGACCATGTGGAAAGATGAAGCAGAGATCAAAGTATTTTTTTTTTTAGGGAAATGAATCAAATTAAATTGCTCCAGATTCCACATAGAGTTTACTTGATGAATCTCTTCCTCTCATTCCGTTCTGTTGACGAGATGAGATGTCAGCTGGCAGCTTCAAGTTGCCTGGCATGACTACAGCATCAGTTTGCTGGGGCTGAATCCAAACACGAACCTGAACTTTACCAGTTCTGCTCCCTTTGTAAACAGATTTGGGTTGCCTGCCAACCACTTTTAAAAAGTAAATAAAATAGGGACGCTAAATGCAAACATCTTTTCACACCAAAGTCTACCAAGCTGCATTCCACTACAGTGAATAATTCTCAAACTTTTTGGAGTCAAGACACCCTAATCATTGCTTCATTTTAATCAGATAATCAATAAACATTACTTAAGTGCTTTCCATGTGATGCTGTGCTAAACATTAGGGATACAAAGAAACCCAAAAGCAATTTCTGTCCTCAAGGAATTCACATTTTATAATGGAAGAGACAAAATGGAAATAAATAAATACATACAAGATATTAAGAGAGTAGTTGGAGTGTAATATCAGAAGGAAAAGGGGGTTTAGGGTGGGGAGGACTGGGATTAGGAAGTTTCTCCAGGAACCTTCATTTTGAGGAACTGCTCAGGCCAGTCATGCTTACTTCCTTCTCTTATTTCCACTCCTGAGTCTTGAACTTTCTTTGTGTCCCACATGGACACTTTCCCCCAGTTCCACACCTTTCATCTCCCTTTTTTTGTGTTATCTACTCTCATTAGGATGTAAGCTCCTTGAAAACAGAATCTATTTTTATTTTTGCTTGTATTTTTTTCTTAGGACTTCCACAGTGCCTGGCATATAGTAAGTGCCTAATAAATGCTTTTTATAAAAAGTTAATTTGATTGGGAGTGCCTCCAGCAGAAGAAGATATGAACTGAGTCTTTAAAGAAACTAGGGAAATTAGAGGCAGAATTAAGGAAAGAGAGCGTTCCAGACTTGGGGGCAGGTAGTACAAAAGCACAGTCAGAAGACTGCATGTGGTATGCTAAGAACAGTGAGTAGGATTCTATAAATTATATGGAAAGGAGTAAAGTTGAGAAGTCTAGTAAGGTGGGAATAGAAAATGTAGTAAGGAGGTATAAATACCAAACATAGCATCATATTTAATTTTGGAAGTAATAAGGAGCTATTGAGAGTTTGTTGAGTAGTCTTACATAAGTTTTTTGACAGTAGAGATTGTTTCATTCTTTCTTTCTTCAATGCCTAATAAATACTTGGTAATGGATTAGTGTTACCCAATATATTTTTATTTTTTAAAATTACAATTACATTTGGATTTGAGAATTTTCAGAGTAGATTGGGGTACTATTTGAGAAAAAAAGCAATAACTCAGAAAAACCAATAACCAGGGCTGGAAACATACTTTTCTTAATTCTTTAACTTGAACAGCATTATATTTCTCCAATTCTTGTTACCCTGGTTAGAAGCCATAGCTCAACCCCTCCAGGCAATAAGCCCCACAGACTGCAAGGGCCATTCATGGTTTGGTCAACTTTTCACACTAAGTCCTATTTTCACGATAGTAATTAACATTTAGAATCCTTTTAAGTTAACAAAAACCTCTACATATGTTATCTCATTTAAGTCTCACAGCATCCCAGTGAGATGATATCTCTGTGATACAGGTGAAAAACTGAAGGTCACAGAAGTTAAGGAATTTGCTCATGGTCATACAGATAATAAGTATCATAGGCAGAGTTTGAATCCATCCCTTCCTCATCCCAAGATTAGTTTTTTATCTCCTAAGCAAGGCTGCTTCTCTAAGAGGAGATAAGTGCACATGAAAGGTTATTTGAATAGATGAAAATCAATTTAGACTTTATGGCCTAATTTGCATCCAAAGATTCTAATCTAAACTAATCCAAATACAATTCTCAAAGCATTGAACTTGATAAGTAAAAACACAAGCAGGTGCTGTAGTATGTAGAGCACTGAGCCTAGAGTCAATAAGATCTGAGTTAAAATTTTACCTCAGACACTTACTAGCTGTGTGATCTGAGTAAGACACAACCCTGTTTGCCTCAGTTTCCTCATCTGTAAAATGAACTGGAGAAAGAAATGACAAACCACTCCAGTATCTTTGTGATCCTTTTGGGGGGATTCTTGCCAGAGTCAGACCCAATTGAAAAATGACTGAACAACAACAATGTAAAACATGAATTCTAAGACCTCAGGGACTATCTCACTTTTGTCTCTGTATTTTCAGAGCCTAGCCAGTACCTTGTAATCAATTAATTAACAAGCATTTACTAAATGCTTACTGTGGCCCACAATGCCAGGATACAAAGAGAGATAGAGTTATAAAGAGGAAACAAAAAAGTCTCAACTGTCAAGCTTCTTATATTCCACAGGAGAAACTAAACTAAGTAGATAAAAGATAAATTCAGGAGAGCAAGAGCACAAGATTTTTAAGTGGGTATATTGTGTTGAAATAGGGCACAGATGTTTCTATGGTCACAGGATCCAAAAAACTATTTTCATGTTTTCAGAAGATGAATTTAGAATAGGAAGAGATGAAAAAGGAAGAACACAGTGAACCCACCAGGGATCTCATTGCAAAGGTGGATTTCGAATCATTCTGGTCTCACTTGTATTGAGTTGAGAAAGTAGATCATGGTAAGGCTTGTCAGAGGGCATTTTTGAACAGATGAAAAGGTGAGGCTAGATGATCTGAAGTTACTTTAAGCTCAGAGATTCTAAAGTTCTATGATATGTAGTCTAGACTCAACTTTCAAAGACATATATGTGTGTGTGTTGTGTGTATATATATATATATACATACATATGTATATATGTGTATATACATATGATTTCTACCTGATTTGCAAGAGAATCCCTCCCTTTTGTGATCCAAATTTATTATGTATTGTCTCCTAATGAGGAAAATCCCTTCACCAATACTGCTTGGTAACTTCTCTTACATTTACATTCTTAAGAAAGTAGCCTATGGAGTACTGATAACTTAAATAACTGCTCCAGTGTCATACAGTCACTACATGTTAAAGGTGAGACTGAATCCAGATCTTCCTGATACTGAAGTGAGTTTTCTACTATATTACATAGCCTCTACCTTGCCTGATTGCCCCTAAAAGTATAAAAGTACTCATTAAGGAACAGGTGGCTATTATTTAGTATTTTCTTATCTATTCTCTCCTTCTCCTTTATCCTTTATTCCTCACCTCAGTTAAGAAAAAAAAAGCTGGTTGATGATGTCTGTCTGAGAAAATCAATACCCTTTTCATGTAGCCCTTGCACCAGAATCTTAAAATCTCACTAGTATATACTATACATTAAATCTTCCCAATAGGAGCCAATGGCAATGTTCTTTGGAATTCTGTGTAAATGGAAAATTCTATGTGTGGTACTTTACACAAATGAAATATTTATCCTATGTCAATTAGGCCTTGCAAATTTTGGACATAAAATCTTGATGAAGAATCAAAAAAAAATAAAAAGAGGGAAGAAGCATTGAAGAGTCTCATCTAATGCATAAAATATCATTAAATTATATGGCATTTTACTTCCATGTGTAAATTAAAATTTGTAGAAAGGTCAAAGATCTGGGAGAGACTTTTTTTAGATGATTTAGAAAAATGAGAAGCAGGAGAGACCTGGAGTGCTGCCAGCCCAACACACAAATGGAAAACCTTGAGTATTATCTTTAACCTGAACTGGAATACTTCATCTGTTAAAGGCCAGTCCAGCTTCATTTAACTAACTCTCACTTGATCCAAACCCCATGTGATCCAAATGAGGATCAGGCTCCTGCTGATTTCACATTGGAAGACTGACAGATGCTTTCATGCAAGGGTTTCTAGGACTTCCTTAATTGGAAAAAATATCTTTTCCAGGGAACTGACAGCATTAGGGCTAGAAAAGTACTGACTGTGGAAAAGAAACACCTGGGGAGGGAAAAATGCAATCTAATGTAAAACAATTCAACAATATTTTCAATTCTGTATTGCGCATTTGTGTGTGTGTGTGTGTGTGTGTGTGTGCAAGGGGATATTAAAAATACATACCTTCATTATCATTGGGGACCAAAGATATGGACACAATGCAGGAAAAAAAAAGATTTGGCAATCAAGACTATCATAGCCTACCTAGACAAAATAATGATCAACGAATATATATGTAATCTGGGAGGCAGGAGAGGGACTTTCTTGATGCCTAGAGAAAAGAAGAGCTGAGTGTCTGTCAATGTACTGAAGTCCCTCAGAATGAACATACTGAGTAATGAAAAATATAATCTGAACCAACAGCCCATAATTGACCTTCGATCCTTGCCTTCATCCTTGGTTACCAAGAGATGTGACAAACTTAGCAATTAAAGGCACTGACTATCTCAGACTAACTTGCTAACTGAATGTTAAAATGTTTTTGCATTTTTTTTAATTGCACAAATGCCACAGTAGGGGATCTATCATTCCAGAGTTTTTTTCTTTTCTCTCTTAACAAAAAGCCAGGCAGGTTCACCTTGAGCTCTATCTTTATCTTACCACTCAGGGCTATAAAGTGTATTTTAATTTAAAACCCAATTACGAAGTGAAATAAATGCCATGGAATGATCCCTTCTTCAGAAGGCAAGAAGAAAAGGAGCAGACAGCAATATACACACCCTCCTTAGCACATGATTCCTAAAACACTTGAGGAAAAAAAAAAAAAACTTACTTTACTATCATTTCTCATTGTTTCCACTCTGAGGAATACTGCAGCCACTTGGCTTTACAGGTGAGTACAGTCTAAATACATTTCAGTGCATTTTGCATTCATAACTCTAAAGGCTTTCCTGATTTAAGGCTGCAATTATACAGAGGGAAGAGATAAAGACTCTGAGAAATTATCTCATTTTAGTTTAAGGAGAAAAAAAAGCAGAACGTAGGTTAATGCTTGAGTGCGGTATTTCCACAGTTGTTTCACACAACCGTTTTGCAATATCCCTAATGTTTTCGCACATTACATGCTCTTCCGGGGGAAAAAACAGCTTGTGTTTTTGAAAGCAAGGAATAAAAATCTAACAAGCCTTAATGGCTGGCTTATACGTTTGAATATTTTTTTTCCCCTCTGTTGTACAGGACACAAAATTTTTCATTTGCATTTCAAGTAACAAATGGTAGGTTTTTTGAATTATTAGTAATTAAACACAAAGTTTCCAAGACCCAAAATAAAACTGATTAGAGTCCACTAAAGATCACAATTCTGTATTGCTTTCAAATGCAAAGCCATTTCATTAGAGAGACAACATTAGGATACTTGGATGCAAGACAGATCAGTCATTTTTGCCAGCTTTTCCCATTACCACGACTAAAAAAATGGATAATTCTTTTTGCTGGTACTTTAATTACAGTTATAAAGCACTTCCTCATTTCTGAATCACAGCCTTTCATTCATTCAAACAATTAGTAATCACCTACTATGTATAGGCCACTGCCTCAAGTATACAAAAGAGGGAACATGTAAAGAGAGTGGTGAATTAGGGAAATGGAGAGATCTAGATCTGAACCTCACCTCAGATTCTTACTAATTTTGAATCTGGCAAGCTACTTTACCTCATTGAGGTTCAATTTTCATCCACAAAGTGAGAATAACACCTACAGTACTTTATCTCACAGGACTATTGTGAGGATCGAATGGGAATTCATGTATAGCACTTTGAAACCTATGAGCTGACTTGTATTAATAACAAGAATTTAAGTGGCAGAAGTAGTGAGTAATAGTGGTAAAAATATTAATAAATAAAGAGTAGACCTCTAGGAATTTACTCCAGAGTTTGGGACTTCTAAATACTTATCCTATTGATCAGTCAATAAACATTTATTAAGTACCTACTATGTACCATGCTCTGGAGGTACAAAAAGAAACAAAAGGTAGTTCCTACTCTTATATGAAGCACATAATGCAATGGGGGGGGGGAGATGGGGAAAGAAATAACAAGCAAATAAATATGTACAAACAAACTATACACAGGAAAAATAGGAAATAATTAAAAGAGGGAAGAAACTAGAATTAAGATGGGTTGAGAAATGCTTCCAGTAGAACACAGGATTTTAGTTGGGACTTAAAGGAAGTCATTGATCAGGGAAGAGAAGAGCATTCCAGGTATAGGGAACAGCTATAGAAAATGATTGGAGGGGCAGCTAGGTGGCGCAGTGGATAGAGCACCAGCCCTGAAGTCAGGAGGACCTGAGTTCAAATCTAGTCTCAGACACTTAACACTTCCTAGCTGTGTGACTGGGCAAGTGACTTAACCCCAATTGCCTCAGCCCCCCCCCCCAAAAAAAAAAAGAGAGAAAAGAAAAGAAAGAAAGAAAATGATTAGAGTAGAGAGATGGAATGTCTTATTTGTGGAATAGCCAGGAGTCCATTTCAACTAGATCAGAGTATGATGGGGAGTAAGGTATAGGAAGACAAGAAAGCTGGAGGGTAAATGGGAGATAGGTTATGAAAGGCTTGTGAATTAAAGGTTATAAATGCTAAACAAAGGATTTTGTTTTTGATCCTAGAGGCAATAGAGAGCTTCTGGAGTTTCTTGAGTAGGGACTATGGTCCTATCAGAGCTTTAGGAAAATCACTTTAATGACTAGTTTGAAACTTGAGGCAGTCAGTGATGCTAAGTGAAATGAGCAGAACTAGGAGATCATTATACATGGCAACAAGACTATACGTTGATCAATTCTGATGGACATGGTTCTCTTCAACAATGATGTGATTCAAACCAGTTCCTATTGTTCAGTGATAAAGATTGTTATATACATCCAGAGAGAGGCCTGAGGGAACTAAGTGTGGACCACAACACAGCATTTTAACGCTTTTTGTGAATATTTCCTTGCATTTTGTTTTCCTTCTTAGGTTGTTTTTTTCACTCTTTCTAGATCTGATTTTTCTTGTGCAGTAAGATAACTGTATAGATATGTATAGATATTTTGGATTTGTCATATAATTTAACATATTTAGCATGTATTAGATTACCTGTCATCTAGAAGCGCGGGGTGGGGGGAAGGAGGGGAAAAGCTTGGAACAAAAAAAAAAAGTTTTGCAAAGGTCCATGTAGAAAAATCACTCATATTCTATAAATAAAAAAGCTTTAATTAAAAAAAAAAAGAAAAAAAAAGAAACTTGAGGCAGTCAGACCCACCAGCAGGCTACTGTTGTAGTCTAAGCATGAGGTGATGAAGGCCTATACCAGGGTGGGGGCAGTATGAGTGATATTGCAGAGGTAGGTGACAATGACAGGTGTTGGCATTAGATTGGACATGAGATAAGAGAGTGAGGAGTCGAGGATGGCACTTAGATTGCAAATTTGTGAGACTGGGTAGATGGGATTGCTCTCCATAGAAATAGGGAAGTTAAGAGTTGGGGTGGGTTTAGGAGCGAGAGAGAGTAAGTTCAGATTTGGACATGTTGAATTGAAGAAATTTACTATAATCCAGTTTAGGATCTCTGAATGATAGTTGTAAAAGCAAGATCTCTTCCCTCTCCCCCAACATTCTCACTTCCTAATCACTTCCAAAATAGGGTACACAAGAGTGAAAATCCTGCACATGTTTAGGACGACAACAGAGGTCTTTTATTGGTCATTCACAAGTAGTGATATAAATCAGAAACTGAAGAGATCACAATGTATAGGATGCTGTATACTCTGCTTCCAGAGAGATGAAAGAAATTGGTGCATGCAATATTTCTCACAAATGAAGTGTGGGATGTGGGGGGAGGGAAAAGCTCTCTGTGTGGGGGGGAGTGTATATTAACATAATGGGATTCAGCATGGAAGACCATCTGTTTTAATTGAGCAAGCTTATTCGAATGATGCTTTGCACCGCTAATCTTGTTTAGATTAATGTTAATGTTCTATTAAAAGGTAGTTTATCATCTCAAGATACCAAGTGAAAGTAATCACAGCAGCAGTTATATCTTTCAAGCATACACAGCTACCGAGAGGTAGGTTGTTCATTCCTGGACTAATACAGCACCACTAGCAAGAATTTGGAGAAAGAGAAGGCCAGGCAGATCACATGGCTGTATTAGAACTAAGAATGCCCACAAAAGCTAGGTGCTTCCTTTTGTTTCTCCTTCCACAATCAAGGGGTCAATGTAGTCAAGGCTCTGGGAAGATTTCTACTTGTCTTTGAGAAGGGAGAGTCAACCTGAGATGATTTCTTACCAGAAACTGTCACTGTAAAAATACAAACATACATACATACATACCATATTCTTCTCTCTCTCTCTCTCTCTCTCTCTCTCTCTCTCTCTCTCTCTCTCTCTCTCTCTCTCTCTCCCCTCTCTCTCTTTCTCTCTGTCTCTGTCTCTGTCTCTCTGTCTCTGTCGCTGTCTCTCTCTCTCTCTCTCTCTCTCTCTCTCCCCTCTCTGTCTCTCTCTCCCTCTCTCTCTCCCTCCCCTCCCTCTCTCTTTCTCTCTCTGGTCAACATCTCCTCAGAACAAGTATAAATAAAAGACATTTTGGATTAAATGCATTTGGAGTGCTTCTGTGAGTAAATCTTTATTCACAGAGAATACACATACTTTTCTTAATGATTCTTTTAAGATTCAAACTGTTTGGGATTTCTTTATCAATTGCTTATAAATATTGAAAAGTGATCTATTTAATTTATTATTAGATGAATAAAGCAGATACATGTATAGGCTAAGTCTTTACCTCTGGATACAGTAGGGGCTGATTTCTTCATACACGATGTGCCTTTCTCTATAGGCACCAGATCCATTTACAAAGTTGTTAGACATCCTTACTCTAAATCTTCATAACTTTACTCCCCACAGCTCTGGTTTGGGATCAAACATAAGATTCCTCCAAGATGTGGACAGCTAGGCTATGACACTTCCAAAGGGATGTGTGAAGTAGAAGGCACAATTACTTTGTTAGTCAAATGCACACCAGGACACTACAGCTAGTATGATAATTGACTTAACTGGAGGAATCCTGATTTATGTCAATAAGAAAAAATAAAATATGTTTTTTACATTCTCACAAAGTTTAATCTAAGATTTTACTTTTGCAATATCTCTTTCAGCCCCCCCTTTCCTATTCCCACTGCTACCACCCTAAGAGAGGTCCTCCCAATGCTCCTTTGTTCCTCCTCTCCATACATTCTTTATTCTGTTTCCAAACTATTTTTTCTTATTCAGAGATTAGGTAATGCTACATTTCTGCTCAAAAATCTTAATGGAAGGGGCAGCTACGTGGCGCAGTGGATAGAGCACCAGCCCTGAAGTCAGGAGGACCTGAGTTCAAATCTGGTCTCAGACACGTAACAGCTGTGTGACCCTGGGCAAGTCACTTAACCCCAATTGCCTCAGCAAAAAAAAAAAAAAAAAAAAAAATCTTAATGGATCCCTATTATCTCCTGAGTTCAAATTCCTTTGCCTGGATTTCACCCCACCCGGGGGAGGGGGCATTCTTAAATTTCTAGATATGTTTATCTGTCTGTCTCTTTCCACCTTCTCTTTCCCTATTTCTCTCCCTCTCCCCCTCTCCTCTGACACAATGTAATATCATACTTTATTTTCTCCAGCCAAACTACTGCCTGCCATTGAAGCATTCCCTAATTTTTGTTTTCAATGCCTTTGCTCAGTTTTCTATGTCCCAAATGCTCTCATTCCCTGCTTCATTCAGTCTTTTTCTTTCTTTCTTTCTTTTCTTTTCATTTCTTTCTTTCTTTCTTTTCTTTTCATTTCTCTTTTTCTTTCTTTCTTTCTTTCTTTCTTTCTTTCTTTCTTTCTTTCTTT
>JAJPUD010000250.1:355751-454632 GCA_023553655.1 Myrmecobius fasciatus
CCCTGAATTGTAATACCTCAGTTTCCCTGCCTCAGTTTCTCTGAATCATTCTGCTTCAGTTTCCCTGGTGGTCATCGCCTCCCTTTTTTGGCCATTAGGACTGAGATAATTAGGGCTGTGGAGCTCTGGCCACCCTGGCATTCCAAAGAGTCATAAAATTCCAGATGGTTTATCTCAGATACTTAGATAGTACCCTCTATCTTTTCTGGCCCAGACTTCCTGACTCCTGCTCAACCACTTTCTTATCAGAATTTATGATCCTTCCTTCTTCATCCTCAACCTGTCAGAATTAAAAAGTTATGGTCCTTCCTGGAATTTCCACTCACCCAGTGCTCTGCCCCTTTGTTTTCTTGCCTTTGTTTCCCTGATCACTGGAGCCCTATAAAAGTTTCTGGATTTACTTGCTCTTGGCTGGATCCTTTGAGACAAGAGTCCAATCCAGCCAGCTGGCTATGGCTATTGTTAATATGGCTTCACAAGTCCAAATTCTCCACCATTAAAATATTAAAAACCTCTAATCTCTGTCTTGCCTCAGTTTCTCTAGCATTACATTTCGATTCTAAATACTCTGTGCACATCAGCAGTGCCTCCCATAACTTGGAAACTTCTAGAGGGAAGAACTGAGCTTGTCACCTTCTTAGGTTGTTACTTATATTGTATATGTTCACATACAAAATTTCACAAATGCTTCTTGATGATGTCGACAGAAAACCTGAATTATACATCTCTCAAGTATCCCAAGGGCAGGCCAAATATCCTAAATCCCAGGAATCCAAAATAAAACCTATCTGACTCCAGGCGAGAGGCTACCTCAGATCTTTAGGAAAGCTATTCTTTGAACCCAATTAGTGGCAAACCCAAACCAGTAGGCCTGATCACCTATCTGCTCCTACCTACCACTGTGCAATTGACTGCTGTTAAATGCCATGTTAGTAGACTTAGATCAGTTAGGAATTACAATTGGGACTAAATGTAATTAATTATATAATTAAATTTATGTCACACATACATATGGATTTCAAATCATGTGACCCATTACTAAACAAACAAACAAACAAAAAACAAAATCCCAACAACTTGGATAGCCCTACCTTAAAATCACCCATAAGTTTTCATCAGACCTTCTGATGTAACTCTGGAATTTGCCATGTTTGGAGATGTGGATGTCTCATATGGCACAAACATAAATCGATCTAGATGCCATATATGTGCTAACCTGTCTGCTTTACTGATGGAAGAGAAGTAGCTTTAGTATAGCTGTGAAATAGATAAAGATTGCATGGCAATCTTGGCCAATCCTCTTACCAACTTTCCAGTGTTCTATAATCATTGGACTACATTTTATGATCCAACTCTTGTATGCATTACTGATATTAGTTTGTCTATCTATGTATTGATCCAGATGTGTATGTATGTTTGGATCCATTCATCATCCATTTATCCATCCATCCATCCATCTGTCTGTCTGTCTGTCTGTCTCTCTTTTTTGAGGTCTCAGAGATTTGATCTGTTCTATTCCCAAATTACTTTGGTTTAACCCTCATTAGGTGGTCTCCTAGGGATGGGCAGTGCTACAAGATATCCAGGTGTCTCAGTCTGCATGGATTGTTGGTCTTGGAATCAGGAAGACCTTGGTTCTTGTAAGGATTAAATGAACTAGCATTCTATATCACTTAACAGAGTTCGACCCTGTTGGCTGGACTCATTAACAGATTCCAAGGTCAGTTTAGTACAACTGAGCTTAGAACTCAGGAAAAGAAGCAACCTACTAGTCTTAGACTCCTCAGTAGCAGGAATTACAGACACATAATATTCACACCTAGGCCTCTTCCCTTGATATAACCACCAATACCATATTGAATTTAAGAGTCCATCATTTCTGCGAAGTGTCTGTTTTGTTTTTCATGGTCTCAATAGCCAAAGTTCCAGCTAACCAGCCTTCCAATGAACCAGCTAGTTAATTTGATGGTCTATTCCTCTAACCCTTCTCCAATTCCAAATGTTAATGGCACAGGATTAGGAAAGTGATCATTTGCAGCATAAGCAAATTTTAAGTATGAACTTTAGAGGATAATACCTTTGAAAGAATATGGACTTTAAAATTTGAAGACATAGGTTTAAGTCCCAGTTTTGATACTTTAAAGTTACATAGCTATGAGCAAATTAACTCCCAAGAATCAGAAATATCTGTAAAAAAAGGAATAATAATATTTGCATTACTTACACTATAGGTTGGTTTGCAATAACCACTTTTTAAACTTTTATATCTTTTTCACATTAAATACCTGTATAAACACAAATAATTGTGATCATTTAACCTACTGATGACTCCAAAGGTAGACAAAGAGGACTGGCAAATCATGCTGGCAGATTGATAGGGAATATATAGATATTGGCACAAGCTAGTTGATCATTTCCTCTGTTTATATGTAGAGTCAATTTTGATGGGTGATTTTCTTTAGGCTGGTCCACATTCTGATCATTGTCACTTACAGTACTGGATTTAGGGTTAAGAAGATGGAATTTAATCCATCTTTAGATGCTATTGAATTAGGTAACCCTCTGCAAAATGCTTGACCTCTTTGAGTCTCAGTTTGCTTATCTGTAAAATGGGGATGATGATACAGTCTTAAAGAAAACACTTCGTAAAACTTAAAGATCTTTAAAAGTATGAATTATTCCCATCATCACCTTTCGAAGGTAAATTAAGTTAAAATGACAGGGAATGCCTACTACAAATCAGTGAGGTCTTGTAAGAAGATGAATCTAGCCCTTTCTATTCTTTGTTCACTCTTTTAAGAATGTTAAGGAACTCCCCCTCCCTGTTCCCCAGAGAATCAGTAATGATTTCTTTGTAAATAGAACAGAGAATCTCTGAAATGAGAGCTTGCATGATTATTATCTTAGATGATACCCAAAATATCTTGAGGGAAAAGTGGGAGATTCATAATAAAAAAACCTGATCTATTACCTTGTCATTTTTCATATGCTTTAAGCATATTGTCATGTATTTCAGTTCATAGGTTACCTGATTAAGTTGATTTATTAATTATGTTATTTGGTTTAAATTAAACCAATCATCAAAAATGGACAAATGATATAAAACTATACTTACAAAGAAACAACAAATTTAAGATAATAATAATAATAATATAACTGAATCTCAAGAAAACAAGAGAACCTATTCTAATGCTGGTATAATCTCCTTGTCAGCCACATTTAAAATCAATGATGATCTAGTCTGCTCAGAAATGTTACCCCCTTAAAACTGAAATTATCAAGAATTTTATTTGAAATACAAGATGAAAAGAATAAGGGCTAAAGAGTTAAACCCAACAAGATTTAGGTTCAAATCTTGCTTTGATACAAACTGTCATTATAGGCATCATTAAATCTCACAGTCTTTTAGGCAATTTTCTAAAACCCTCAGTTTCAGAAAAAGTACCTGCATTGATACAGAAAAGTAATGTTATTAACAATGATAAATCTCATTGTAAGTGTGTATTGTGCCTTGAGATATTAACTATTGATTGTATAAAGCCATTACCATTTGCAAGATAGTTAAAAACTAACCTTCTGTTGCTAAATAACATTTGTATCACCCATAAAAATTCTCACATCTGCACACTTAAAAATCTTGGAAACAATTTGTCTAAGTCATCTAAAAGCTTCTGTATGAAGCATTTTTATAGATTTTGAACTCATTTGTTAAAACTATAAAATAATAAACATAACAATAGTTATCATTTATATAATTTATAACCCTTACTTTATTCCAGGCATTGTGTCAAGCATTTTATAATTATCATCTCATCTCATCACTCACATTCATCATATTGCTCAGCTCCATTTTACGACAACCCCAGGAGGTAGGTGCTATTATCTCTATTTTACAGATGAGGAAATCAAAGTAAACAGAAGTTAGATGACTTATTTGAGGTCACATGGCTAGGAATTCCTTATGTCAAATTTGGACTCAGAACTTCCTGACTCTAGGCTCAATGTTTTATCTACCTAGTCACCTGAGTACATCAAAAAAAAAACAAAAACAAAAACAAAAACAACAAAACGACAGCTTTCAATTAGTCATCAAGAACAATTGATATCAACAAAGATCAAAATGTGCTCACCAGATTTCAACAAAAAACTTTTGCATAATAGGTAGATAGAATTTAAAAAGGGGATTCATGATTTAATAAATATACCCAAAGATATAATTATCTTCTTGGTATCTGTTTTTGTTAGTCAGGGAAACTCATGATTTATTTTGACTTTCACATTGCTATTGAAATAATTTAGACCAAGTATCAGAATAATCTGAAGTTAGGTCCAGATCTGTGAATTGCTCAATTGCAAAGTATTAAACCAAGACTTGCCAAAAAATAATAAAGCATATTCAATCACATTACACAGGCATTTATTATCATATTGCACTCACTAAATTATTCATAATAATACATTTTCATGAGAGCAGAAAAATGGTTTTTTGAACCACAAAATAACATTTTTAGAAATATTATTTATTTTATCCTTACTCTTTTAAACTTCTATTTTTGTGTTTTATAATTAACAAAAATATTAGTATTACAGAACATATATATTAGGGCAAATAGGTGGTACAGTAAAGTATCAGATCTACATTTAGGAAGACTCAACTTTTTGAGTTGAAATCTGCCCTCAGAAACTTATTAGCTGTGTGACCTTGAGCACATCACTTAACCCTGTTTGCCTCAGTTTCCTCATCTGTAAAATAAGCTGGAAAAGAAAATAGCAAACCACTCCAGTATTTTTGCCAGAAAAACCTCAAAAGGAGTCATGAAGAATCAGACATGATTCAACAACAACAACAACCTGTATATTATTTATAAATAAATCAATATACCCACCTTGAGGTTATGAGATCAAAAATGTTTAGACATCACTGGCCTAAGGCACATTCAGTTCAGTGTGCAAGCTTAAAAGGGAATTTTTGCCATTGCTTCCCTGACTGCTAGAATACATTTTGCTGCCCTTCAGCACTGGAAGACATTTTGAAGACCTTTTTTTTTTTTTCAATGACTTCCTTTGACTATCTCTTTCTCTTCTCCTACAACCCCTATCTGTTCTGCCTCTTTTGTAATGGCCCCATTGGACTATGCTGGGTTGTTTGAAGTCAGGAGAGGAGGAAATCATATCACAGAGTCAGTGTTCACCATGTGAATTGATTTAATTACAAGTTACTATTTCACCAATAGAATTTAGTATAAATATATATATTTAAACTTCAGTAGGAGTGTGCCCTGACTCAGATATATGACTCATTTGCTTTAAATCTAACAGATCCTTGGAAATATTTTTCAGCTGTTTGGTAACAAAACAATGTATATTATTTATTTTCTAGATTAATCTGAGAGAAAGTTTTAGTCTGTGACTGGATATTAGAACACTGAAACATCCCAGAGCTGAAGAGGGCATGAAAGACATAATCCCTTCATTTTACTGGTGAGAAAACTGAGACCCAAAAAAAGAGAGAGCAAAATACTTACTTAAGAGCACTTGGGAATTAATGTCAAAGCCAGGACTATAATCCAGAGCTCAGGATACAGTAAGATGCTTCTTTTAATACTTGTCTCTTTTACTGAGTTAACATGAACTCAAGGAATTTTTAAAAAATAGTGTAAATGCACAACCAATCATACAACTCAAAGAGAAATGACTTTTAAACTCTTCTGATAGTTTGGGAGGATTCATTATATTGCTCAGCTCCATTAAAATCATAGCTTTAGAACTGGAAGGAATCTTAGAGGCCATGGACTCATCATTTTACAGATGAGGAAACTGAGACCCAGACAAGATAAGTGATTCAACCTGACTCATACATTATTAAGTTCCAAAGTAGGATTTGAAATCCAAGTTCAGTCCCACTTTGCCATATTGCTTCTTTTGCATGGAGACAATCCAAATTCAACTGTATGTGGCCAGATGAGAAAGGCTCCATTCAGCTATTGTTTTAAAGTTTTAATTCACTGTTGGTGGTAAACTTTTCACTAAAATACACAGATGGTCCTGCCTGAACTTGTTAATAAAAAAACTCTCACATGGCTACAAAAACAGACGTGATCATCTGTTTTCCAACATTTTGAAAAAAATCTACAGAGGTGTAAGGTGCTACACAAATGAGAATAATTAGCTTGTGCCATCTGTGAAGACTTAAAAAAACCCCACACATATACAAACCACACCTCCTTCTCTCTCCCCCTTTCCCTAAAATAATGAATATTATATGGAACCCATTGAAAAGTATGGAGTTAATAACTTTTCAATTTATTTTGACCTTCTGCTCTAATTTACTTAAGAAACTACAATACTAGCAATGACTTACACTCTTTTTTCACCTCCTAATTAGCAAGCAATAAAAAAATGTCATTAAAAAGTAATAAGTCTAAAGCTTCCTGACAGCTCTCTGATTAATTTTGCAGATTGTAAAGCACTTTGGAAACTACTTGGCTGGGTCACCAGTTTTATCCATTTGCTCTCAAGCTCTTGGTGAGTGGGGGTTCAAGAATGCCTGAACATTGGAATTTATATATCGATCAGACCATGTTTCATGCGTTGGTAGCACTGCAATAAAGGCTTGTTAACTATTAGTTGGCCTTTTTGTTCATTTATTCATGTGAGTATTATGTGTATACATTTGCAAGGGAGTGTGGATATGTCTAACAGGACAAGATAATTATATTTTGGCTTAATTCAATTTTGTTTAACAAACATTTATTGCCAACTATTTTGCATGAGATTCAGTGTTAAGTAATTCAATATTGAAATGGATGTGAGATCTCATTGGGAGTTCTCTCTGGGGTGTAAATTGTGACCCTTCCAAGCCTACCTATCATTTATGACTATTGCATAGTCTTCTTAAAAGTTTGCCACAGGAAGGTCCTAATTGAAGGTCTTTCTTCATTTCTTATGATATCATAAACATAAAAATGGAGCTCTCAGGTCATCTACCTGCTTTCCTTCACTCTCAACAAATGAGCAGGGCATTGTCTCTTTTTGTCATATGATTTTTTTAATGACATCTGTCACTCCTATTCTACAATGTTGTTCATTGATTATATTCTGCGACCTTTTCCATGAGCTGTTTCATTGCTATCTGTATAATGCATATCTTTAGTTCTCTAGATACAATAGTATTCCAGGTCTCATTGACATATTACAACATGCACAAAATGTTTATATTTAAAAGATGGGCCTTAAATGCCACGTGAAGTCCAGAGTGTATTTTTCATGAATTACAAAGCACTTAGGTTGCTTTACAATATTTATTCCCTGGAGGATAGGGGTGGAATAGGAATACAAAGAAAGTAAAATAGTACTTGCCCCCAAAGAACTTAGATTCTACTTAAATTTCTGTAGTATTTAAGTATCATCATGATCATGATCATCATTTCTATAATGATTTAAGATTTGCAAGGTGTTTCCATCACAATCACCCTATGAAGTAAGTAGCACATAACTTTTTACTCTATTTGCTTTGAAAATGAGATAAGTAAGGTTTTGAGACTTTTCCAAGATTACATACAGTAAGTCTTGAATTTAAAGCTGAGTCTTAAATCCAGCTATTTCTATACTAGGAACAATGTTTGATCATTACATTACGTTGGCCGAAACTTTACCCTTAGTAATTCATTTGCTATTATTACTGTGCTGTCTCTCTAGGCACCTCTTTCAAAATGCAAATATCTCTGGCAAGGGTGATAACAAATTAGGATGCTTTGTTTACCCATACCATAGCATGACATAGTATTAAGGCTAGCTTAGGGTCTCCTATGTGCCATTGGCAGGTAATAACTAATCTTGGATTTGTGTGTGTGTGTGTGTGTGTATGTGTGTGTGTGTGTGTGTGTTTCCTCTTCCTCCTCTTTCCATTTCCTGCCAGTGACAAATATGAATGATGTTCCTGAGACTGATTAGGTTCTGAATATTGTTTAAATCCAAAGGTTTCAGATATTCTCTTCCATTCCATGGGATAAACCATAGGCCATGCTTAAGTGAAACATCTCCCTGCAACTTTCTCTCCCCAAAGTGTTATCATTTTAATACTTTTCCATTTATATTTAAGGAAAACAAATCAACAATGGAAAATTGCCAATACTCCAGAGAACTCTAACAGGAATGCAAGTCTTCTATTAAGTGGCAGGCAACTTGATATAAGAGGAGGAAAAAAAAACTGGACTGGGAATCAGGAGAGGTGGAATCTAATCTGAGCTCCACTATTAAGTGACTATGAAACTCTGAGCAAGTCATTTTCCATTTCTGGATCTCAGTTTCTTTATTTGTTAATAAAAAAAAATAAGCTCTACTGTTGTCTGGTTTCCCCTCTTCTTGGGACTGTAATTTTAATGGTATAGGTAACTGCAAAATGATGAGTTACCAATGCATTTGGAATCTTCTCTGCAATTTAATCCTTCAAAGTTGCTTAGAACAGTGAGAGGTCAAGGGACTTGCTTGGAATCATGTAGCCATTATGTGTCAAAAGTGGCTTTGAGGTCAACTTTCCATCTGCTTCATCATGCTGCTTCTCATAATCAAGGCCATAAAGGCTTTTGAACTCTCTTCATTTTCATTGGTCAATCTTATAGCAAGGTTCAGCCTCACACATGGCTAGGATAATCAGCTATTTCTCCCTCAGGGTTGCTCTGCACAAATAAAACATTCTCTCCTGCACCCCTGAGGGAAATCCTCTCACCACCTGATATTCTATTATTAGTGATTCAACTCTTTAGTTAAGATGCTGTCATTTCCAGGAGTCATAGAATTGTGGACCATCACAATAGGCTCTGATGGATGAACTTTAGAGATCAATAATTGGATGCCTTCATTTTAGAAAGGAAAAAACTGAAACTTAAAGAAAAAAAAATACCTGTCCCCATAGATTCATATGATGTGTTAATACCAAACTAATATTAAAAGCCAGGTCTCCTGACTTCCCAGTCAGTGTATTTTCTGTATATTAGGTGACTCTCTTAAAAGTAACACATATAACTGTCAGTCATTAGCATGTTTATAGGACTGTCATTCACTCATCCATTCCTTAAACAAGCATTTTCGGAGGCCTGCAGGGTAGGTGCATGATTGCCTACAGAGACTGCTACTGGATTGGGAAATTGATATGGTGACAGGAATGCAAGTTAAGTGGTTAAGCCTTCTCCCAGTGAGAATAAGCTTGTCTGGATGCTACCACAGCAGACTGTTAGGACACTATGGCTCAGCGAAGAAAAGGAATGTACCAAGTCTATTCTTCTAGAGGTCAACAAAAAGCAAATATTCAAAACTGTTCTTACATTGCTGACATTAGTAAGGAAAGCAATCTCCTTCCCTGCACATACACTCCTGGTACTTTCTCAAATTGTTCACCTCCATCCCAGCTTTGCTACCATACCACTCACCGTGGACCTTAGAAACTTCTGTGGATACCCAGTAGCAAGAATCAAAGCAGAAGTTGACCTCTTTTTTTTTTACATTGACCTTTTTTTATTAATACTTTTTATTTGCAAAACATATGTATGGGTAATTCCTAAACATTAACCCTTACATAGCTTTCTGTTACAAATTTTTCCCCCCTACTCCCCACCCCTCCCCTAGTTGGCAGGATATCCACTACATGATAATTATGTTAGAATACTTAAGAAATCGAATATATGTATAGTTATTGCATCATTTTTTGTGCAGGAGAAATCATATCTACAAGAAAGAATAATCTGATAAAGGAAATACAATGCAAGCAAACCTCAATAGAGAACATGAAAATGTTATGTTGTGGTCCACATTTCACATCCCTCTCTCTAGGTGTATATGGCTCTCTTCACCGAACAATTGGAACTGGTTTGAAGCATTTCATTGTTGAAGAGAGTGATGTCCATTAGAACTGATCCTCATATAGTATTGTTGTTGCCGTGAATAATGATCTCTTGGTTCTGCTCACTTCACTGAGCATTAGTTCATGCAAGTCTCTCCAGGACTCTCAGAAATTATCCTGCTTGAAGTTGACCTCTTATTAAGAGAACTGCAGGTGGTTTTGATTGGGAACTCTCTTTATAATAAACCTCATTAGATGAAAATTGCTTAGTTTTTCTCTTAGATGATTCCAGGGAGAGGTAGGGTAGAAAACCTGCTCCACATTCTTCACAATGTGTTTAGCAGACAGATTATCTCACATCATGAAGACCATTTTCACAAAGAG
Organism: Myrmecobius fasciatus; assembly: GCA_023553655.1. NCBI lineage: Eukaryota > Metazoa > Chordata > Mammalia > Dasyuromorphia > Myrmecobiidae > Myrmecobius > Myrmecobius fasciatus. The sequence continues at coordinate 365,974 of JAJPUD010000250.1, forward strand.
GGAAGGAAGCAAGGGTCCTAATGACAGAGATGCAAAAAAACCACTTGGGGCAGGGAAGAGAGAAAGAAAGAGATGAGGATGAGACAATTATTAGGACAATAGATTTAGAGTAACTTTAGAGGCCATTAGATGCAACTCTCTTATTTTACAGATGAGGAAACTGAGGCTAAGAGGATTTAAGTGATTTACCAAGAGCCACACAGTTCATGTATAAAGTGGAATTTGAACATATTCAATTTCACTACACCATTCTGCCTTCTGCCTTCTTATTAGGTGAAGCAGTGTGATGCAGAGGAAAGAACGCCTTAGAAAGCAGATACCCTCAGATCTAATACCCCCTTTCCCATTTATTAGCTGTATCAATTTCTCTGTGTTGTGATAGAATAACCTTTTTCTTGCTCTTGTTGGAAATTATGTATTATATGCTTTTTAGATTTAAAAAAAATCATGATCTGCCCTTTTTGTAAGTGGACATTTTGATTGCTGAAAAGAATATAAAAAGAATATTTATGTATTGAAAAACTGAAAAAATTAGTTTGTGAAGAAACAGTCTCTTAGATAAAATATTGAAAAGAGGCAGCGTGAACTGAGAAGGCAGAGTAAAGACTAAAGTAGTGATGACTGCAGGGCATTACGATCCATCATATTCACTTGGGTAACACATTCTAGAGTTTTGGAGTTTATAACTGAGAAACTATCAATTAAACTACTGTTTGGGGAAATATGGGCAGATTATGTAAGGACTGTTGGATTATTACCTAACAAAAATGCCAGTTTCCCAAGTTTTACCTCACAGTAAAAGAAGAATCAGTGCTTAGGTAGATGTATTTATTTGAGTAGAAGCCAGAGAAATGAGAAATTATAGGAAGAAAGAGAGAGAAATAGAGAGAGAGAGAGAGAGAAAGCTATAGAAAAAGATGGAAGAATGAGGAGATTATCTGAGTTCAAGAATCACAATAAATGGAAGTTGAAGACTAAAGATAGTAGATAGGAATGATCCTATGAATCTTTGCACCAGATAGGAAAGGCAACATGGAGTAGTGGGGAATATAATGGATTATAAACCAAAGGACTTGGATTAGAATCCTTACTCTTCTACTTAATATTTCTTTTTGATAGTACCTTCAAGAGGGTAACTTCCCTTAACTTGGTAATCTCTTCCAGCTCATAATTCTATGATTCTTGTGGATCTCATAGACCACTCATGAAAACTCATTCCAAATGCCACTGTCATACGCATTGGTAGAATTATATTCCTAAAGGTAAAAGGGTCACTGGTGATATGCTCCATAAACTGAAGCAATCAGATCTCTCTGATAGTTTATACATTTGACCTTATGTCTACATCATGAAAAACATTGTTAAGTTAAACTAAAAGTGATATAAAAACTACATTGATTTTCAGGTTTGAACTTTGTCATTAATATCTGCCTGAAACTAGATTTTCATGAAATTCTGAATTGTTCTTATATTGAACTACCATAACTATACATAAGATACTTTAGCTTTTTTTTTTCAATGTCAGGGAATCAGTGCAATTTTGAAGCTAAAAACCAGGTATGTAAGACTTTATTTACAACTACCCTGATGGGTTTAAGCAATTTCTATTTTATTCTTCTGGAAATGGATATTCCTGCCATTTTTGTCTTCTAGTCTTTCCCCCCTCCCTACACTGGAATCTTACTTTGAGGGAAATTTTTTTCTGCTAAGCTTCTATTTCTCAGAAAGGGATGGGTATAGAGAGTGAACTTGTGATTTCTTTGCTATATTGGGCTCTCTGGAAAAGAAAAAAATCTCTCTACCAATGCAGGTCAGTACCTTCTCTACATGTACAATTTCCCAGGGCTTTGTTGTTGTGAAGTTGTTTCAGTCATAGTCGACTTTTTGTGACCCCATTTAGGCACTGAGAGGTTAATAACTTGTTTAGAGGAATATGTCCCCTGTATGCCAAAGGCAGGATGTAAATCCATGTCTTTCAGGCTCTCCATATTCCCTCCTCTACAATGTCTTTTGCCTCTCAAGTGCTTACCATAATTCTATTCTTTTATCCACAGAATTTTAGTGACCATTCTGTTAGTAGATGAAGAGCAGTAATTTCATTGAGACCTTGGATATAACAAAGCCTTCTGAATGATACCTAAAGTCACTTAAAAGAGACTAGTTTAGCCATCTACAATTGAAAAATCTAGTGGTTAAATAATCCATATTGCATAGATTTTGACATTCAGTTTTAGAACATTAGCCTAGTCACTTAAACCATTCAGTTGATAAGCACCTACTATGTACCAGGCACTGACAAATAGCTGGACTCACAATTAAGCAGAAGGAAGAGCAACTTCTTTTCCAGAGGTGCTAAAATTTAGAAGATACTGACAGTTTTTGTACTCCTGCAACATTTGCATTTAGCACCTAATCAATAAATATCACTTTGTCAGTGACCAAATAGCCAATGTGAGCGCATAACATTTATAGTATATAGAACAGACTCTGGCACAAATAGGTGTTTAATAAAATATATGTAAATTTTGTGAATTTCCAATCAAAAGACCAAATTTTGTAAATTCATAACCACAGTCCTCCAGTCTTTTGTGTATGATAGGAACACAAGTACTAGGTCCAAACTGGTGCTTAAACTATGAAATAGTCTTTAGATAATCTTGCCTTTAAAAGTTAATATTAAGAGCAATTATTCAGGTCGAGTAGAAGGCAGGGATTTTGGAGTCACTCAATCTTCTATACAAAGCCTATTTTCATTGTCAGTGTTCTCTCCTCTTCTTCTGTCACTCTCTCTGACTCTCTTTGTCTTCCTTCTCCCTCTCTTCCTCTCTAAGCCTCTTTCTCTCTGTCTTCTCCCACCTCTGCTTCTGTACTTTTATTTTCACTCACTTAAAATTTGCATTATTCATATTTAACATAAGCTTCCTGAGAGCAGGTACAATTTTCTTTTTCTCCTTACATCTTCAAGTCTTAGAACATGGTTCTGTATATGCACTAGGCACTTAACAAATCTAATTTGAATTGAAGCAAATGGAATTTTTAAAACCAATTTTCTCCTGGCAATGTTATATGGTTTCAAGTTATGGAGTTCCATGAACTCAGAATTAAAGTTGCAGGCAAGCCAGGAGGCAGTGATATGTAGTATTAAGTGACTTGCAACATATTAGTAATGATGATGTTTGAAAAGTAACATAAAAAGCATAGTCAAGGCTATAGAGATAGGAACTAAATTCATGACTTCATTTGCACAGTGAACTTCTGGGTGAGAATTTCCTTCTTTCAATGTAGGTCAGCATCCTCTCTGTAATTTAGAGTCTTACTTTCTCAGAACATTAAAGGCTAAATGATATGCCCAACATTATGTCAGAGATAGGTCTTGAATCCAGGTCATCTTAACTTGAAGACCAGTGTTTTACTCATTTTCCAGCTTCCTTTCAAAATTAAAGTCAAATATAACTAAAAAAGAAATACATTGGCCATCCATCATGTGGAACATGAAAATGTAGCAAATATTTCACAATTATCCATGAAATATTCAAAAACATGGGGAAAAGGTCTCAGAATATTGAATGGGGCTTGTATATAGGAATTTTGGGGAGAGTAGATAAGAATACAGAGAATAAGCAAGAATGGAAGGCTTCCTTTGGAACTAAAGGAAGAAGTATTTATATCAATAAGGTCATGAATACATCAAAGTATGTAAATATAAGACTACATTTTGTTTTTCATTCATGTCTTATTTCTTATACTAAAATGTGAGCTCCTTGATGACAATGTGTTATTGATCTTGGTATATCTTTCAGTACTTAGCACAGAGTTTTGTATATCAAAGACATCAGTAAATTATTGTTAAATCAGCTTTTGTTCATTTTTAGCTCTGACAAACTGCTGAGCAAAACTATCTTGGAAAGAGGGTTGGGTTTAGAGTTAAGAGAGACAGGATAAAATTCTGGTTTTGAAAATTCCTGACCACGGTGAAGGGACAATTTTCATCTCAGTGTCACATGAATTGTGTGAGTAAAGTTCATCTTAGTCACAGCACAAATCTGCTTTTTTTATAGATGCTTAGAAATATTGACATTGCTGATCAATACCTCTTGACTTTCTAGCAGTCTAGAGTAGAACACAAAATAACTGACCAAATAAACTCTCCCTACTACCCATCTCCACACAAAGCCCTGATGAGGAAGTTTTTAAATGCCAGATTGACAATTTTATTTTTTATTCAAAAGACAATATGGAGCTACATACTTTTTTTTTAGTAAAGGAATACCATTATCAAATCTGTGCTTAAGGTACACTAATTTGGCAATAGTGTGAATGATGAATCGGAGAAACACAGAAAATGGTGAGACAAATTAAGAGGTTATTAAAATAGTCCAGGTAAGAGGTGAGAAGGGCAAGAAATAGGATAGTGACTATGCAAATAGAAAGGAAAGGATAGAGGAAACAGTGATTTGGAGGTAGAATTAACAGGAATTGGCAACCAATTATGTTGTATGATGTATGAAAAAGAGGGGAGAGTTAAAGAAGGACTCCAAAATTTTGGCCATAGGTCAAAATGTAAGTGTACTCTTCATAGAAATAGATACATTTTGGCAGAAATTAAAATTTTTTGACATCTAACATTCTATGACAAAATAAGATCAAAATGGCTTCATGGTTCAGACAGAAAGAATGATACTATAAGCAAATTAGAAGAACAAAGGATAATCTACAACTCAGATCTGTGGAGAAGGAAGGAATTTGTGTCCAAAAAAAAGAACTAGAGTACATTATGGAATGCAAAATATATAATTTTGATTATATTAAGTTAAAAAGGTTTTTTTTTACCTATAAAATCAATGCAGACAAGATCAGAAGAGAAACAGTAAACTGGGAAAAAAAATTTTTACAACCAAGGGTTCTGATAAAGATTTCATTTCTAAAATATATAGAGAATTGATTCGAATTAATAAGAATGCAAGTCATTCAAAACTTAAAATGCTCATGGGTAGGACGAGCGAATATAACAAAAATGACAATACTACCCAAACTAATTTACTTATTTAGTGCCATACCAATCAAACTCCCAAGAAATTATCTTACAGATCTAGAAAAAATAGTAGCAAAGTTCATTTGGAAAAACAAAAGGTCTAGAATTTCAAGGGGATTAATGAAAAAAAAGGCTGAAGATGGTGGACTTGCTGTACCAGATCTAAAACTATATTATAAAGCAGCGGTCATCAAAACCATTTGGTACTGGCTAAGAAATAGAGTAGTCGATCAGTGGAATAGGATAGAATCACAAGACAAACTAGGCAATAACTATAGCAATTTGGTTTTTGATAAACCCAAAGACCCCAGCTTTTGGGATAAGTATTCACTATTTGACAAAAACTGCTGGGAAAACTGGAAACTAGTGTGGAAGAAATTAGGGCTTGACCCACATCTAACACCACATACCAAGATAAGATCTAAATGGGTTCATGATCTGGATATAAAGAGTGATTTTGTAAACAAGTTAGAGGAACATAATATAGTTTACCTCTCAGACCTGTGGAGATGGAATAAATTTATGTCCAAAGAAGAACTGGAACTTTTAATTGAAAACCAGATAGATAACTTTGACTATATTAAGTTAAAAAGTTTTTGTACAAACAAAATCAATGCAGACAAGATTAGGAGGGAAGCAATAAATTGGGAAATCATCTTTACATTTAAGGGTTCTGATAAAGGTCTCATCTCTAAAATATATAGAGAATTGTCTCATATTTATAAAAATTCAAGCCATTCTCCAATCAATAAATGGTCAAAGGATATGAACAGACAATTTTCAGAGGATGAAATTAAAACTATTTATAGTCATATGAAAAGGTGCTCCAAATCACTATTGATCAGAGAAATGCAAATCAAGACAACCCTGAGATACCACTTCACACCTGTCAGATTGGCTAAAATGACAGGAAAAGTTAATGATGAATGTTGGAGGGGTTGTGGGAGGGCTGGGACACTGATGCATTGTTGGTGGAGCTGTGAACGGATACAGCCATTCTGGAGAACAATTTGGAGCTATGCTCAAAAAGTTATCAAACTGTGCATACCCTTTGACCCAGCAGCATTTCTATTGGGCTTATATCCCAAAGAAATCATAAAGGAAGGAAAAGGCCCCACATGTGCAAGAATGTTTGTGGCAGCCCTTTTTGTAGTGGCTAGAAACTGGAAATTGAATAGATGCCCTTCAATTGGAGAATGGCTGAATAAATTATGGTATATGAATGTTATGGAATATTATTGTTCTGTAAGAAATGACCAGCAAGATGATTTCAGAGAGGCCTGGAGAGACTTACATGAACTGATGCTGAGTGAAATGAGCAGAACCAGGAGATCATTATACATGGCAACAACAGTACTATATGACGATCAATTCTGATGGACATGGCTCTCTTCAACAATGAAATGTTTCAAACCACCTCCAATTGTTCACTGAAGAAAGCCATATACACCCAGAGAGAGGGATGCGAAATGTGGACCACAACATAACATTCTCATACTCCTTGATTGATGTTTGCTTACATTGTGTTTCCTTTATCTGATATATCGTTTGTGTAGATAAGATTTTTCTTGCACACCAATGATAAGTTTGGAAATATGTATACATATATTCGATTTGCCAATATTTTAACATAATTAACATGTAGTGGATATCCTGCCATCTAGGGGAGGGGTGGGGAGTTGGGGGGAAAAATTTGTAACGGAAAGCTATGTAAGGGTTATTGTTGAAGAATTACCCACACATATGTTATGCAAATAAAATAAAAATTTAAAAAAAAAACAAAAAAAAAACAAACAAAAAAAAGAATGCAAGTCATTCTCCAATTCTTAAATGGTCAAAGGACATGAGCCGACAATTTTCAGATGAAAAAATTAAAACTTTCTAGTCATATAAAAAATGCTCTTAGTTACTATTGATCAGAGAAATGAAAATCAAGGCATTTCTGAGGTACTACTGCACACATCTCAGATTGTCTAAGATGACAGGGGAAAAAAAGCCAGACAGGCTAAGATGGAGAGGATGTAGGAAAACTGGGACACTAATACATTGTTGATGGTGTTGTGAATTGATCTAACCATTCTAGAGAGCAATATGGAACTATGCCCAAAGGGCTATCAAACTGTGCATACCCTTTGATCCAGCAGTGTCTCTATTAAGCCTGGATTCCATAGAGATGATAAAAAAGGGAAAAGAACTTACATGTGCAAAAATGTTTGATGCAGCCCTTTTTTTTAGTAGCAAAAAACTGAAAGCTGAGTGGATGCCCATCAGTTGGAGAATGGCTGAATAAGTTATGGAATATGAATGTTATGGAATAATTTTGTTCTATAAGAAAGTCTCACCAGGATGATGATGGAAAGACATGGAGAGACTTACATGAACTGAGGCTAAGTGAAGTAAGTAGAACTAAGAGAACATTTGTATATAGCAACAAGATTATATGATGATAAATACTAATGTATGTGTCTCTTTTCAACAACAAAGTGATTCAGGCCAGTTCCAATGTCTTGTGATAGAGAGAGCCATCTGCACCCAGAGAAAGAACTGAGGGGTTGAGTGTGGATCACAAAATAGTATTTTCACTTTTTTTGTAAATTTTTGCTTGCATTTTATTTCCTTTCTCATTTTTTCCTGTTAATCTAATTTTTTCTTGTAGAGCATGATAATTATAGAAATATGTATAAGAGAATTGCACATGTTTAACATATATTGGATTATTTTCCATTTAGGAGAGGAATTGGGTGAAGGAAAGGGGAAAAAATTGGAACACAAGGTTTTGCAAGGGTAAATGTTGAAAACTATGCATATGTTTTGAAAATAAAAAACTTTAATGATTAAAAAAGGAAATAGATACATTTATAGGCATATAGGTTTAGAAGATAATTAAAAAATAGACATTCAGAAGACAGTGCATTAAAACATGTAGGACTAGGGAAGCTAGGTGGTACAGTGAATAGAGCATCAGGCCTGGAGTCAGGAAGATTTGAGTTCAAATCTGGCCTTAGACATTTAATAGTTGTGTGACCCTGGGAAAGTCACTTAACCCTGTTAAACTTAGTTCCTTGTCTATAAAATGATCTGGATATAGTTATGGCAAACTACTCTAGTATCTTTGCCAAGGAAAAATCCCAAATGGGGTAGGGAAGAGCCAGTCACAACTGAAATGACTCAACAATGATGTAGAACTAGTGTTTAGAAAAGTTAACATGGCTACACACACATTACACACACACACACATATATATATATACATACATGCATATACATAGAGATATGTTACATATACAGGCATGTACTTATAGAGATATCTATTATATACATATAGGTAAACAGCATAGAGATGATCCAAGGAAACTGAGAGACAATATTCAGAGAAAAGTGATGATGACCCAAAGACTCTTAAAAGATACTCACTTCTTGTGATTTAGCAATAGAAATAGAAGCAACTATCAGATAAGTAGGAAAAAGCCCAGAGATGACTGTGTTTTAGAAAGCAAAGAAAGAAAAAGTATTGAGGAGAAGATTGTAGTCACTATCAAAAGCTGTACACAATTCAAGCATAATCAATGCAAGGGAATGACAAATGGATTTAGAAGTTAAGAGAAGACTCATCAAGTTTATAGGCATTGGGAACAGATATAGTCAATAAAGGATTGAAATGAATTCAATGGTAGAAGATACCATATGGGGTGAACTGGTCAACCACAGGGTCAAGACTGTGAAAAGAACAAAGTGAAGCCAGAATAGAAGTGATGGTCTGAGATGAGAAGGATAAAGAGAATCAGTTTAGGAAGAATAAGATAGAACAGAAGGAAATTGTAAGTTCTGGATTATGGTGGTACATCAGTAATGAGTGGTGGTGAGAATAAGGGTATTACCTTCCCTGTGTGAGGTAGATTGATGATGAAAGTAATAAAAATTTAGAAAATTGATGAATTGGAGAACCTGTGTGTTTGAGGGTATAGATTAATGGGTGTGCTGAAACTCCCAATTATGAGAACGTTGTTATTCATTACATGATGTACTGGATAGATATTGCTTGATTTATAGTCAGGAAGACTTGAGTTCAAAACCTATACTTCCTATATGATTTTAGGAAAGTTGTTTAATCTATGTCTGCCTCAGTTTCTTCACCTATAAAATGGGGATAGTAATAGCACTTAACTCATAGAGTTTTTATGAAGATCAAAAGAGATAAAATTAATAAAGCAATCTGAAAATCTTAAAGTATTAAATAAAAGTTAGCTATTATTAACAGTAATGCCATTATTAAGAAAGGCAGAAAAATGGTCTCGAGGCTGGTAGATGACTATGACCAAGACCTTCAGAGGGTGAACTGTATGGAATAAAGAACAAAGGAAAAGCTTTTGCTGATTATTGGAGTTAGAAGGACAGGCTGGAAGTAAGCGAGAAGCAAAGGAGATTTGTATCCTCTGTTTACTCTGGAACTTCATGGGGCATGAATGAGAGAAGAAGCACCTTGTGCTGAAGCTGGTGGTCAGTAATTTCATGTCTTCTGGGTAGAGGCAACTTTCCAACAACACAAGACGATATAGTATGAATTGAAATCCTGCACTATGTGGGTCTGTGAGCAATAGAGCAGAGGATTCCAAGAGGCAGTTAGTCAGTTAATAAAGATTTAAGTGCCTCCTGTGAGCCAAACTAGGTGCTAAGCAGTGGTGCACAAATACAAATAAAAGCAAAGAAAGTTCTTGTCTTCAAGGATCTTACAGTCTAATGGAGAAAGACAAAACCCACACAAAAGCTGAAAGTGAGGAAAGGAAGAGAAGATAGCTGACAATGATATGATGCAGTTTCTTTTTCTTTCTTTTTTTTGAGTTATTTCACACTAAAAATGTATTGTCATGTAAACTTAGACCTGGGTTAACAATAAGAATAAATGATCTCTCAGCTCAAGATGTGATAGCATATATATGATGGTCTCTCAAAGGCAGAGGTCATATCCTATCTCTCTCTTTTTTAAATTAAAGCTTTTTATTTTCAAAACATATTCACAGATACTTTTTCAACACTGACCCTTGCATAGCCTTGTGTTCCAAATTTTCCCTTCCGTCCCCCCCACACCTCCTCTAAATGGAAAGCAATCCAATATGTTATATATGTTAAATCCAATATATGTCAACAAATTTATACAATTATCTTGCTGCACAAGAAAAATCAGATCAAAAAGAAAAGAAAATGAATAAGAAAACAAAATGCACGTGAACAACAACAAAAAAACATGAGAATGTTAGATTGTGATCCATACTCATTTTCCATAGTTATCTCCCTGGAGAGGACTTGGGTCTCTCAAAGAAAACCAAATGTAGTATAGCTGATGGAAAATAGAGGCATGATGGGGGACAGGAAAGCAGGAGTCAGAAATGAAACTTTTGCATTCTTCTTTGTTTTACTCTTCATCAATCACTTTGGATATAATAGGTGACAGGACATAGAGCTAACAAGACCCCATGGAATCTAGTATTTGTTACTTTATAATCTAATTCTATCTCTTTTTTCAGGAATGTGTATGTTTATATCTTTAAGAGTGTTGAAAATCATTACCTTGTGTTTTATAATTTCTTTTTGATAGATTTACAGATTATTCTAGTTTGTTATCCCTTCTTAAGTAAATGTTGTTTACTAAAGAAAATTCATGTCTTTCATTGAGAGTTAGCCCCCTAAGATGCTGGTTTGAGCTAAATTTAAGAATACTCCAAATATTGCTGGCTAGATAAGGGAAATGAATTGGTACTCCAGAGCAATGTTCTTAACAACCATGAAAATAAAATTCAGTCTGCCTCTTTATGTTAACACAACTTTATATCATTAGTTAGAAAACGATATAAATTATTTACACAAGTTATTTAGGCATATTTAGAGTATATGAAAAGATAACTATAAGTGTTAAGTTGAGAAGATATTTTGGAAGAGATAATACTTGAGCTGGACCTTAAAAGATTAGTAGGATATGGGCTGGTAGAGAAGTGAATATTAAGGATTATATTAGTCATGAGACTAGGAGAAAGGTAGGAAAGAGCAGGGCATGCATAAGGGATGCATTTGGTTTCATAGAAGGCTTTTTTTTTTTGCTTAATCCTGGGGTCTTAATTGAGAATTCCGTGATTAGAACTAACAGGTATCACTTTAATTTTTTTCTCTGACATTCGTCCTATCACAAATCAAATATGTGATCTCATAAGGTACTATATATACAAGAGGAATTATTGGAAATTGATTTTGGCTTGCCTTTCAACAATCTTTGAAAAGACAGCCAATAGGCTATAAGCTTCTTGAGGGTAAGTATCTGTTCTGGCTTTGTTTCCCTTAATACAGGACTTGAACATAGCATATTCTGAATAAATATTTGCTAATTTGAATTGAGTTTCTGCGGTCAAAGTGGGCATGATCTGAATAATTTGGTCAGGGCTTACCCAAGAGAGAAAGTCTCCTATTATGTATAATCAGAAAATTGGAACCTTCCTGCCTAGGCCCTAGCCTTTCTTTTTGAAAATACCTCTTGAAAATTACCTTCTTTCCCCAAGACTTTGCAGTCACAGTCCTACTGATTGTAACCAGCCAAATCTAGAATATGAAAGAAAGCACCATTTCTGAGCCTTTCTACTTTCTGAACTGATATCCAAACAGTATCTACTGATCTGAACTGGGTTTCAGGTCAGAAATGCCTGCTTGATGAGCATGGCTGATTCAAAAGTCCCTGGAATGGGGGGAGGTTCAAATCTGGGAAGACATTGTCTGCTTTTTCCTGGGTTCTTTTACAATGTCAGAGCCTTGTCTGTATTCTAGAAACAATTCCAATGATAATAATGCAATTTCAAATGTGTTATAAAAGTAATTGCCATCTGCTTTCAACCCCATCTCTATCCCTGTTTACTATATGGTGGAGGCAAAAGCAATAGAACCCACACTTCTCCTGTGTTATCTGGATTGTTTCTCTGTCCATTGTAGGATGTTAAGCTTTCTTGGATATAATTATTATGCCTTAGTCACAAAATAAAATAAAACCTATCAATCTCTGAGCATACCTATATTGACTGATGTATAGGTATCTATACATACATAGACACATATACATGCACATGCATATATATGTATGTGAATTTCCAGAGAGTGATTTCATTCTTTTTTGGGGGAAAACAAAATTTATTCAATATAAACATATCATCAGTAAGACAACTTTTTGTTGTTCTTCACAAAAGATGATCCATTAAGAGATTCCATGCATTTTTATTAGCTATCTCTAATGCCTGGAATATTTTCCCTCCTCATCTTTGCTTCCTGACTTCCCTAGCTTGTTTCAAACCTCAGCTAAAATATCACCTTCTACAAGAGGCCTTTTCTGAATTCCTTAATGCTGATTCATTTTCCCCAGGTTGAGTCCATTTTACTCTGCATTTATCTTTTATAAATATAGTTTTTTTTGTATATCATCTCCTCCATTAAAATATGAGTTCTTTGAATGTATAAATTTTTTTGGCCTTTCTTTGTATATCAAGATCTTAACACAGTATCTGGCAAACAATAAGTGCTTTATAAATGTTTATTAACTGATTCTGACAGATATATCTTCCATGTTTTTACTATACATAATTATCCAAATATTGGGTGTCCAGTGGAAAGTATTATAAGGCCATTATCTCTGACTAACAGTGTTGTATAATTGATGGAGTGTTGGATTTCAATACTACCTTCAAGATTTATTATCTATGTGATCCTAAGCAAGACATTTAAACTCTCTGTGCCCTGGTTTTCTCTGTAAAATAAGGGAATTTGGTTCTTTAGCCTCTAAGCATTTTTTGAGAAGATGCAAATTTATTTCTTTCACCCAAGCTTCAATTGTGATTTTTCAATGCTAAAATTTTACCAGTGCACCTATATAGGTGATTTCATTCTTATAGGAAACTACAACTGTTCTACAATTTGTACTTTTAGAGATCTGTGTAGGGCTAGACACTGAGACATTAAATGGCTTGCTTTCAGCTCACAACCAGGCTCTATTAGAAGCAAGACTTGAATTTAAGTCTTTCTGGATCTGAGGCAAGCTTTACCCCCACTCTATCATGTTTTGCTTTAGTGACTAGGAATGATAAAAATTAATTATGATTTAGAACGGATTTCAAGGTTTGCAAGCTGCTTACCATTCTATTTTCCAGGATACTTTGAAGTAAATACTACTGGCATGGTTTCCCCCATTTAATAGAGCTCAACAGAAGGCACTCTGAGAAGTTAAGGGACCTGCCCAAGGTCATCTCACTATTAATTAGTCAAAGGCTGGATTTGAATACAGATTCCAAATATAGGCTGCTTTCCACTATGCTATCCTGCCCTCTTATGTGGTTAGGCCTTTGTGAGTAATTACCAATCTCCTATCTTCTCTCCTTTTATTATCAAGGTGGTTGTAAGATTAGCACTTGGTATAGAGTCAAAAGACATGAGTTTAAGTACCAGATTGTTCATTTACTAGCTATATTATCACTAGCAAGTCACTTAAAGACTCAGCTTCCTAAACTATAAATAAGAATATAATACTTGTCTTGTCTACCTTATAGAGTCCTTGTAAGGCCTGTGTGAGATAACACATATGAATTACTTTATAAATTTGAACTATCACCAGAAGTATGCTGGTAAATATTTAACAACCAGCTCTCAAAAAAAAAAGTATATGCAACACATTTATAAGTTTAATCTGCATCATTAACATTTTTCGACATCACTTTTAATTGTCTAGACAATCAACAAAACAATAACTAGAAGCCTGATTTATAGTGTTTGCTGATTTCTGAAATATATGCTTATATTACAAAATTTACCAATTGGCTCTGAGCCACTTTAAGTTGGATCCAGCATACCCCCGGAAATTATTTTACAACTCTCTATACCACAGTATTGATAATTGGTGCTAATAAGGAAAAAAGAGAAAGTTCAAATAAGGGACAGAGCTGAGCAAAGCTAGTGTTGATCTTTGAGAAAAAGCCCAAACTCCTTTAAAAAGAAAGCTGTGTGGATTTACAAGGTGTTCAAAGCCAGGCTTTTTCTATCTTGGGAATCTTGACACAACTGGGGTATTTGATTTGCCCTTCAGGGATGCAATTTTTCATTGCTGACACTGCCATGTGCAGAAGAGCCCAGCCAACTTCTTGTAAATGGAGCCTTTTAGCCATTCTGCTGGCATTAACCTAATTTAAACTTCATTGGGTTCAGATTTTAAGCTTCTGCCATTACAAGTAACTGGCTACTCATTGCAAGAAAGCCTGAGCAAAGATGAGGCATGAGAAAGTCTGTTGACAGACAAAGCAACAATTAATTCACCTTTTATTTAACATCCTCTTGTGTTTCCTACAATGATACAAAAGCTGGCCTTAGGAGGTTTGACTTTCCTGATGGATAATGTGTCAAAATGTCCCTTTTAAAGTGGATGGAAAAAGCCATTGCCTGCTGTTCCAGTGCACTGCTGTCTGTCATGTATGGCTAAGATTTATAAAGACACTGCTGGGGATCATCTCACTAGCTTTCTGCAAACTTATTCCCACAATGTATTCAATTGTAGAAGGTCATTCCCAGTATCAGTCAGTGTTATTACATAAACAACAAATGTAAACCTGAAAACCAATTCTTAAAGGAAAAAGCATGCATAATGTAGGCCTCCCCAGTAAGACTGTAGGGTGGGGAGAAGATGACAAAGAATTCTCCTACAGACTCAATGTTACATGCAGTCAGCTTTCCTGGGTGCACAATATTCATCAAATCCAGGGCAGAACATAGGCTCTCTATCAATAATAATAAAACTACCTGAAGGCATAAGGTGAGATGAAGCACCAAAACACTGAGAAGATGTGAACAATCATTGTCCTATGAAACAGTTTTCTAAAGTTGTCAGCTACTGGGATTTACTTCCAAAAACCATAGCCCAGAAATCCAGGATACAGAGTGGGCAAGAAATGCGACAGCGACAGTGGACAGGTCCAGAATGGGACAGGTATAGTCAGACAAGTTTACATGCAAAGACCCTGAGGGTGTTAGTAGATGACAAGCTCAATATGAATTGATAGTGCAAAATGGCAGCCAAAAAAGTTATTTGTGAGATTAGGCTATAATTATGAGAAGCCTAGGGAGCAGAACAAGAGAGATGATAGTCTTTATTTTGCCCTAGTGAAACTCTATCAAGGATATGGTCCTTGACACCACATTTTAGGAAGGATATTGACAATGCTACAGTATATCCAGGGTATGCAGCTAAGATGGGGAAGAAACTTGTAATCATGCTAGATGAAGATTATTTGAACGAATTGGGAATTTTTATCCCGGAGAAGATATTAGGAAGATAGGATAATTGCCTTATTGCTTTAGAGAATGGGTTGGGCTAGGTGATTTTTTTATATCTACCCATTTTAGAAAGTCTATGATGCTCTGACATATGTACATTAAAACTTTTCCATGAGGAAGCAATTTAATTTATTAAAAAGAAAAACATGAACTCTGTTTTTCTTCATTGGTTTATAAAGTCTCCTTACCTAATGTGCGTATTTGAGCTGAAAAGAATGTAGATTTCCAAACAGATCAATACAATTTTTTTCCCTATCTTGGGTCCTAGTCACTTACCTCATCTTATTATTCCCTATAAAATGGGAATTTGAGAATTGGATCAATAAGTTCAAAACTTGGATTTTAATCCTTACACTGGTTTATAGATCAAAAAGGATCCACATCATGAATACATTCCACCATGAATACAGTTCTGGATCCCTGGTGATTTTCTGGTTCTGATGTTAATATGCTAAAAGACAGAATAAAGTTTTATGCTGAGGGGAAAAACACGCCAACTTGTACAGAATTTATTGAATATGATAAAGTAACTCATCAAGGTTGGCTCATGTTTCTAAATTGTGTCTGGATGGCCTAGATTAGTACTCTCTTCACAATATCATAGAATATCTGAGCTGGAAGGGATGTACCTGAACAGGAATCCCTTCTACAAATGAGATGCTCAATCATGGCTCAGTTCTGTCTTCTGCTGCCACACACTGTTTCAAGAGTATGCTGGAGGCAGTTTATACCAGCCCACTACTTTGATGGTTACATTTTTAGAGTGATTTACACCTCAGAAATGAACAAAAGTTACAAACCAGGACTTGGTTATTGTTTTCTCAATTATTTAGACTTAAGAAATTAATGGAGAAATGTTAATATTGTGTCCTTAACTTAAAAGTATGTCCTGCCCATTTCTCTCCCATCTCCCAGAGTTGGTTGTTAAATATTTATCAGAATATCCCTCCTTGATTTCTTCTTCCATCAAGTTAGCCTGATAAATGGTGTAGAACAGGAGAAAAAAACCATAGATTTGGAGTCGTAGAATATAATTTTAATCCTACTTCTGCTACTTAGTACTTTAATAGCCTTTGGAAAACCAGCACAACCTCTGCATCTTACTTTTCTTTGTAAAATAAGTGGGTTCAACTAGATCAGGACTTCTTAACTTGGAGTTCATGGTTATATATGTGTGTGTGTATTTGCATACATATGAGTACACATACTTATATGTATAATATACTTATATATACAAACATGTATATGTATATACTGTATTTCAATACAGAATATCCCAAAAGTCTTAGTAAAGTTTTAAGGAACTAAAACTTGGGTACTAAGACTTCCTTTTTAAAAGAGTTTAAGCATTTTCTCAAAGATCAACACTAGCTTTGTTAAGCTCTATCCCTTATTCAAACTTTCTCTTTCTCCTTATTGACACTAATTATCTATACTGTGATAAAGATAGTTGTAAAATAATTATCAAAGGTAAGTTGTAGTCGGCTTAACTGATTCAGAACTGATTATTAAATGTTAAGTATAAAAATGTACAACTTGGAAACTTGTAAATACTACTAAAGAGAGCTTGATATATTTATTGTTTTAAGCTACTAATTCTTAAAATTGCAATAAGACTCTTGGGACACCCCAGATAATTAGTTTCATTTATAATGATGTATTTTTTAATTTTAACATAAAAATGTTATTCTGGAGAGTGATCCATAGGTTTTACCAGACAGCAAAATGGATCCATGAAGCACACACACAAACAAAATACCTCTGCAGTAGAGACTGTCTAATGTCTTTCAAGATCTAAATTAATAATTCTACTTTTAGGGCAAAAAGATGCTTCAGTTGTTTGTGAAATTGAAAAGGCAGAGCATTGTGTCAACTTTTCTTCACATAAGTCCTGAGATCATAGTCCAAAGGAACTATTCCACAAAAGGGAACTGCCCTCCAATTTAGGTCCATTGCTTCATAACTTATAGCTTAAAGAAGTCCAATATGTATGTTATGGGTATGATTGTATAGCAACAAAGTTCAGTCATTTACTCTGGACTCAGAGCTTATCAGTACTGCTGAGAGTGACAATGTCAATAAATGAAACCTGAAATCAGATCTTCTTGGAACAAATTGCAAGCAAAGTGTTTGCAGGCTCTTTTGAAAGGTTGATTCACTTCCCTACTCCAGGACAGGGACTTAGTTTTTGGACATCTGAGACTCATAAAACAAACATGCCTGAATTCTGGGCTGGCTGCCAGGATGACTTATAACTGGTAAGAACGCCAAGATGCCCTTCTTTTTGACTCTATCAGTCCTCAGTATGCCCCTGCTCTGCTGTTATATACACAGAGAAACCCTCAACCTTTTCATTTTATTGGAAAAGTTTAATTGGGAGTTCTAAAAGGTCACAATTAAGATTTTCAAATGAAAAATAAAAGTTAAAGCAGTCTTGAATAAACATATTTTAAATCCATGACTTATCTAATGTGCTTAAGATGAAAATGAAAAGATAATGGGAGAAAGATAAAACCGTGAGCTTGATCTATAAAAAAGAGATGGCCAAACATAGTTGAAAATAAAGGATGAGGGGCATTTTTTTCTGTTGCTCAGGAATGAAGGAGACTGAATTATGCCAGAGAGGATATCCAAAAAGGCATTCTTCTTTATTGATAACGACAAGAATCTACATTACAAGATCATAGATCCCCAGAGTAGGAAGATATCTCATTGGTCATTTAGTCTAGGTTTAGCAAACAGAACTTTGGCCAAATCTGGCTAGCTGCCTGTTTTTTGTATAGCGTGAAAAACAAGAAAAATTTGTACATGTAGTAAATAAAATCTTAATATATATATACATATATATAAAAATATAATTCTTAACTCTCAGTATATATACCATATAGAAATCAGGCAGAGAGCATGTTATGATCAGTGGGCTATGGATTGCTGACTTTGATCTAGTTAAACCTGGACTAGAATAGGAGTATTCTCTACAACATCTTTATCAAGTGTTCATCTACCTCCAGTGACAGGAAGACACTACCTCCTAATGATTCTACCTTTAGACAGTTCTGTTAAATTTTCCCTCATAATGAAGCAAAATCTGCCCTCTGGGACCAAACTAAACCAATCTAACCTTCCTTCTAAATGACAACCCTAAATCTCTTTTCTGGGCTAAACATTTCCAGTTTCTTCAACTGATGCATAAATTTCATGATTTTGTATGCTCTCACTCTCTGGGGTCATCCTCTTCTAGATGTCACACAATTTGTCAGAATCCTGACTAAAATGTGGTACTTCAAGTTGAACTGACTGAGGTAGAATAGAGCACCATCTCTCTCATTCTAGATACTATGCTTTTGAAAACACAGAGATTACATTTGCTTTTTTGCCTACCATCCTTTGTGTACAATGACATTACTGCCTTTACCTAGCCCCAGAAGAAAAATGTTGCCAAATATTAATAAATGAGTTTAATGGACTCTTTGCAACATAGCACAGGTCTCAACTTCAGGTTAATAGCAACCACTGCTATATAGAGAGGTTCTTGCCTCTTGTATTTGCTCCAAAGAATCACCCCATCTCTTACTGAAGCATTATCAAGAGGTAGGAGGGCCCAATTGACTTTGAGGCAGAAATAATGGGTTCAGAGCCTGCCTCAGACTCTTAAACACTCTGTAGCACTGGCTGAGCAAATGACTTAACCTCTTTCACCTGTACAATGAGGATAATCATAATACCTCTTCTCATTGTGGTAAGGATATAATTAGATTATGTATATAAAAGGCTTTAAAAATCTTAAGGCACTGTATCAGTCAATTCATACATATTAGGTACCTACTAAGTGCCAGGCACTGTGCTAAGCACTGAGGATACAAATAGAGGCAAATAGAGTTTCTGATTTCAAGGAGCTCATAATCTAAAGGAAGAGACAACAAGCAAATAAATAATGTACAAAACAAGCTATATAAAGTATAAATGGAAATTAAATAAGAGAGGAAAGGCACTAAACTTAAAATGGATTGAGAAAGGCTTCCTGTGGAAGACAGGATTTTTATTAGGATTTAAAGGAAGTGAGAAGAACATGCAGGAAGATTTGAGAAGGGAGAGTATTTCTGGCAGAAATCAAAGCCAGAAAAAATGCCTAATAGATGTACTGTCTTATTTGTGGAACATCAAGAAGGCTAATGTTATTGGTTCTGTAAGTAAGGATAAAAATACTATTAAGGCAGGAGGGGGTTAGGTTATAATGGGCTTTAATGCCAAATAGGATTTTGTACTTTATCATGTATGTATATATATATATATATTTATATATATATATGAGATATATGTCTATATCTATATCTATAATATCGTAGATATAGATAGGGACCTAGTGGAGTTTTTTGGCAAAAGGTTCAGATCAGAGAGTTAGAAAAATCCCTTTGCTGGCATAATGGAGGAAGGAATGGAGTGGGGAGAGATTGAAGGTAGGCAGATCCACTAGCAGACTACTGAATATAAATCATTATCATTATTACTGGTGGCGGCAACTTGCTGTAGTAGACAGTGTTGCCCCCAGAATTAGAAAGACCTTAGTTCTAATACTGCCTTTGTTACATACTGGCTAGGTAATCTGATGAATATCAATAAATCTTTCAGTGGTCTGGGCAATCATCTCAGACTAGAACCTGCAGAAAGTGTGCCAAAGTACATTGGTAAAGAGAATTTCCTCTGCAAGGGATTCCCTAGACCAGTAGACTTTGGACAAGTCTAGGTCTTGTCCCCATTATTTCTATATTTGCTTTTATTGGATCATGCTGATCTCTGGACTAGTACTTACTCAGGACATCTATGTATTCTTCAAAGACGTGCACATATGAACACATAGACACATCTATGGAGTACCCCTATTGTGGTTTAAACAGGGAATGAAATATTCCACATTTGTTTTGAGGGATAGTGACAAATGTAGATTAAGAACTCTACATTTCAATCAAAAGGAACTACAAATTAATTGCAAAAATCCTTTAAAGTACTTTTGAAAAATAACATGATAAACAAGACATAAACACTTTGAGATGTTCCACAAACTATCTTGGCCCATAATTGGAGTTTTGAATACTTTCAAATCTGCAACTCAAAGTTTTTCTTTTTTGTGACTTTTAAGATATGTACAAAGATGAAGTGCAGAACGAGGAACAGTTACGTCATTGCTCTGCATCCCATTGACACCACCTTGTCAAGGTCCTGTACCACTTTCCTGTACCTTGTGGTAATTAACTGCATTACTGTCCTGTCTACGAGGATTAGCCATAACATACAAAATGCAAAAAAAAAAAAAATGGTACTGACTGCATTGACTGGATACTGGAGAATTGCTGGGACTTTGCTTTCACAAAGAAACCCTTTGAAAGGGTTTGTTTGGCATTTTCCTGAAGGACAAAAGGATCCTTTGGTATTGTTCTGGGCTTGCTCAATTCTGCATATACCTTTGTTGAATTTCCATCCTGGGCCATTCTATTTTATAAGGATCATAAAATGGATAATTACAAACCACTCTTATTTTGCCATCTTTACATATGTCTCAATAAAAACTCACTTTACCTGAAATGGTACAATGAGAAGGAAAACGAAGGCTTTTTGGAGAAGCAAAACATCATTATGCATTTTTACAGCTTTTTGAGGAGTTATAAATATAAGAATCTTGCTTGGTAGACCTGAAAGAAGAGTGGAAACTACAGAAAAAAGCAATGGCAACTTCCTACAGTTTATTTTCTCTTTGCCATAATTTCTTCCCTTCCATTTCAGTAGGTATCAGCAGTAACAATGGCCTGAACTCAAAATAGGAAGTGAGGTACAGCGGAATCCACACTGGATTTGAAATCAGAGAACATAGGTTAAGATGCTACCTGTCTCATGTGCAACTTGTGTGACCTTACTTAATCTTTTGGCTATCAGTTTCCTCATCTAATGGTGATAAACTAGATGGCCTTTCAAGACCCTTTTAAATATAAATCTTTGATCCCAGCATCTTAGAGTCTGTTGTTGCATTGATGAGTACTCAAGATAAGGATAAGACAATTGGGTGTTTTTTTATTATTTTTTTTATTTCACTTATACCCATATGCCTTTCCAAAAGATCAGAGTAACACTATTTAAAAAATAGATTTCCCATAGCTGACGACAGACACATGATTATGTTCAAGGTAAAACAACCTGATGATCAACATAGTACCATTTCTATCAGGCCACATTCAACCAGCCAAAACTGCCAGATAATAAGGTTGTTTCTATTTATTAAGAGCCAAATTAGGCATGAGACTCAAAGAGTCCTGAAATAAAATCCACTCCATGTGGTAACAAGCACAGAAAGACCCCAGATAAAATCAATTTGCCATACTTAAGACATTCTGCAAGAAAAATAAGTTGAAACTGCTTTAACTGGAGGAAGTAGTCCTCTTCCTAGCTAAAGAAGAGTAAAGGATCTTCCGTTTTAATTTTGGTCCAAGAGAAAAAAATGCATCTTGGTGATTTTTATTTTACCATATTTTAAATTTATGAATAAAACAAGCATTTCCATAACATAGTATACAAAAAGATTATTGCAAATGATACTGCAAATATTTTATGCACAATTTGGTGTAATAATAAATTTATCATGTAAATTTCCTTTTTTCTTCCCTTCCCCCACAAGATTGCTACCATTAGAAACAAATAGGTATGTAAATGTATATGTATGTGTGTGTGTGTGTGATCATTCTGTACAAATTTCTATTTATCAATTCTTTCTGTGGATGTAGATAACATCTTCCTTCATACGTTCTTTGTAGTTATTTATAATAGTCAAAATGACTTATTTGCTCAGTTACTCTTAAAACAATATTGCTATTTCTATATATAATGTTCTCTTAGTTTTGCTCATTTCATTTCTCATTATTTTATGTTTTTCTAAGATCATTGAGTTCATACGAATGACTGAACAAGTTGTACTATATGATTGTGATAGAATACTACTGTGTGCAAGAAATGGTGGTTTTTATAAACTTCCATTCAGATGTTTTTGTATTTTCTCACTAGGTCAGACACTAAACAGTTATTAAGTGCTTCCTAGGTTCTCATCACTGTGCAATACTAGGAATTAAAAAAAAAAGGTGAAAAATAGTCCCTGTCCTCAAAGAGCTTACTCCCAAAGTCTTATGTGTGTATCAGAACTGTGAAAGTTCTGCTTCATAATTAAGTATTGAAAGGTGTATTTCCTATAATAATTGCAATTATTATTGGGTGGACTGAACTGGAATTTCATTGTTGTATAAAATTCCAAATGAGGTAAGCACCTCTACTGATATTGATCATTTTCTACTTCTCAATTTTTATAATTCAGGGGAACTGCATGGAGACACTGAGAGGTTAATTTACTCAGAATCACATTCTGTATGCATCAAAGAGAGGATAGTGCAGGTCTTCCAATCTCTGAAGCAGGGTCTCTCTCTCTCTATCCATGATGCCTTGCTTGTCAATACTAATCACTTCATCCTAGAAGTTAGGCACAATATACACTTTAATCAAGTTGTAATTAAGTGCATAATTACATATGACACTGTGTTAAGTATCTAAATAAAATTGGAAGTTGTGGTTTCTACTGTTGTAGGTTATACTATAAAACAGTACTGGATTTTGAGGAAGATTTCAAAAGGAAATAAGATAAATATCCCTAGAAATTTGGCCCACATAAATACATTTCTTGTGTGAAAGCAATTCTTCTACAAGGAGATGTGTAAACTATAAGATATACATGGAATAGGTATGTATATAGGAATGGGAAGTGTAACTGCAACAATGATTCTTTTGTATTTTGTTCAAATAGCATCTTGTAGACTGTATTTTGGCTTGGCTCTTTTTCTAGCAGACAGTGTTCTATCTGAAACTTACAACTTCAGAAGAAGCTCTGTACCCAATAAATGCTTAATCAGTGTTTCTTGAGTGAATGAAGGAAAGTGAATGGAATGAATCAAATGAGTGAAAAACACATTATGAAAGTGGAAAGAGCATCAACTTTGGATACTGAGGACCTGGCAACAAATAATAACTATGCCTCTTATTACTTGTGTCCCCTTGAACAAGCCACTTAACTTCCCTAAGCCTCAGTTTCCTCATTTGTAAAATATAGTTTAAATGGTTTAAGTTTCTTTTCAACTCTACCTCTAGGATTCTTAAATAGTAGTTTGCCTTTCTTGGAACAGATGAAAAGCGAGGTGCATTCTTTGGGGCCTTGTTATTGCCAGTGCATGGGGAAAACAGCTGGGGAACTTATTTATGAGTTAGAGAGAATTTAAAACCCTGAAAGAGTTTCCTTATTCAGACCAAGGCCAATGCAATCAGAAACTGAGAGTGGGTATAATGTGGTCCACCAAGACAGATACATGAATTATTGAGACCTATTTTATTATGTGCTTCACAAGGTGTCAATAGGAGGGTTCATCTATAGCACTTTTTAGGGTTGCTAAGCAATCCCTTCCCCTTCCATAGCCTGATTGGCACAATGGAAAGTCTTTTCGATTGGAAAAGATTGATTCCCACTTGCCTCTGCCCACCAGCTCTATGTCATGCAGTCAGTAAATGTTACACAACTAAATATACCACCTGCAGAATCTATTTACCCGCATTATCTCCTTGCTTAAGATATAGATGGTTTTATCTGGCAACAGTTTTTATTATTCTTGCATTTTTGCCTACATGAAGGTTTGTGTTTTGAGCTAAAAAAAAACCCCAGCTACCTAGAATAACAAGAGAAGGGCTGATAACTTTAATAAACACTTGGCACATATTACTAGAGATGGACCCACTCTACACTTATACATGGATTTTACCATTTTCAAAATTCAAACAATATCCCTTTCTCTTTCCCATAGCTACATACATACATGTAAATATCAGATATAATACATAAACCTTCAGGGGTAAATACAAACAGCATTTGTAATTTCCTTTTAAAAAATTATCTGGGAGGGAGAGAACATGTAATGTTGGAGCAGGAAGGCAGAATGGCAGCCAGTAGCCCTAACAAAGACATGAGCATTTCTTTCAGTTTTAGGCTAGCTACATGTAGTAGAGAAGAGCCTCTGGGCTCATTTACTCTGACTTCCCCTTTTTTGTGCCTGTAGAATTCAGTGTGATCACTGGTATAAAGACAAGGGATGCAGGTAAAAACTCAGTGTGGCAAAACTGTATAGCATTGGGGAATCTGAAAGTGGGTGGTTTTTTTCTTCGTGAATTCGATCCATTATGTTATGTATATTTTGGAACATTCTTATGTACTAGGCTATAGCAGCAAGCTGCTTAAAGTCTGAGATACACAGATTGAACTCAAAGGTTGGACTTTGATGGTCCTGTATCCCACAAGACAACTCTACAAAGTATTTCAAAAGTCTTTAACTAATAGTTTAAAATTGCAATAAGATTTTTGTAACATCTGAACTCTTTCCTAATCTCTGAGTGTGCAAATAGAGTTCTGTGTCTCGAGTCAGGAGGAGTTGAATTCAAATCTGACCTCAGGTACTTACTTGGGCGAATCACTTAACCCTGTTTGCTTCAGTTTCCTCATGTGTAAAATGAGCTGGAGAAGAAAATGGCAAACTGTTCCAGTATCTTTGCCAAGAAAATTCTACATGGGGGTCATGAAGAGTCAGACACGATTGAAATTATTGAACACCCACATGCCCTTTCTTCAGTGAACAAAATTCTCATTCAGACCATTCACTTACAAATGCATAGGAACAACTACAGGACATTTTTCAATTCCGTTGGATTTGGGGATGGTTTTATTGGTTGCTGAAAGAGAGTAGGTGAATGGATCAGGAAAAGCCACTAAAAAGAAGAGGCTCATATTACAAACATTTCTGTATTTTTCTGACCCGGCCAATTTTTCGGAAAAATCTTGTCTTTCATTCTAATTTATCTTCTGCTCTGTCTCCATTTTAACTTCATAATGACATACTGACCTCCATAAAACAATTTTGAATACTATCAGTACAAAAGGTTCAGTTGGGTCACATTTCTTTGTGTCTGGAAAATAACTAGGAAAATAGCATTGGTAGGAACTATCCTGATGAAAGTAATAATTTCTGATGTCAACAATGGTGTTGGAGACAATAAAACAGCTTTGGACAATAAGACTGTCCAAAAGCATTCATTACTTAAGCTCTGACATTTTTTTTTTTTCCAGAAGCATGGCCTGCTCTGTGCCTAGGCAGCCTTCAGGTTAATGGTTATAATGAAGAGTGACTTCCTTGTCCCATTTGCTAACCTCATTACAGTCACTCTCTCAACGATTAATTTTAGGTGCTGCATGTATTTGTGCTGCCACATATAACACAAGTATAAGACTACACTTTAGACACTCAATAGCTTTTGTGAATCAGAGTAATATGCTTTTTTGCTTTGACCTTATCAGTAGTGTGTGACTTGTTTGGAGGTCTAGTCCCCTTTCTTTTAGGTTTACAACCTTTATAACTTTTATGGAAGAATGAAATGGTCACCCAATTAAAATAGAGAATACTGAGGCCAGAATACACCATGTACTGCCATATAGTTCACATTAAAGTTTTAATAAACTATTCCTGTGATGTGGGCATGATGAGAACATGCCCCTCTTTTTTTTTTTAAAGTTGCTTTACTAAAGATAAAAGCTAAAAGAAACCCATTCAATTCTTTGATATTACTGCTTTCTTGCATAGTAAGTGAAACATGGTCATAAATGTGATTTTGTGTAAAAAGGCACAATAGTTAGCATGCAATATTTATGCTTCTGTCAGTGATAAATATATTCAAATCAATCAAATGTTTGTGAGTCTATGCTATATGCTCAATTTGATGGAAAAGGCACTGTTGGGAATGCAAAATAAAAATAAAAATCTAAGGAAATGGTCCATTTATTAAAAAAAAACTTTTACTTAAGAATACAAGAGCAATGCACAAGAAACAATTAAAAAACAATATATGCATTGTAGCTAAAGAAGCAGAGACATGAAAACATAGGTTCAAATCCTATTTCTTAAATATACTATGTTACCCTGGGACAATTAATTTAAGCTCTAAGTGCCAGGAGTTCTCTAAAATTCTCTAAATTCTCTAAAACCATAAATTAAAGAAAGGCTGCCAATATACATTAGAGGTAAGTGTTTCTAGACTGAGAATTCCCAATGTCAATGAAATAATAGATTCGGGGTGAAGGGGCGAGACAGAGACAGAGACACAGAGACAGAGAGAGAAGCAGAGAGACAGAGACAGAGATAGAGAGAGACAGAGAGATATATTAGGAGAGACACAGAGAGACCCAGAGAAATTGAGATTAGGAGACAGACACATAGAAAGAGAAAGAGAGAAAGAGAAACACATACACAGAGTGAGTTTTGTATAATTAAGTGAGAAACTTATGACAGCAACAGAAATATAGGGAGAGAAATGTGTGGTCTTAAAGAGTATAAAATAATTTTATTAAGAATCTCAGATTTGAGATGAATCTCAAAGGAAAGAATCACAGAACTGAGGGATGACATTTATATAATGCTTATAAAGTTTGCCAAGCACTTTATATATAAAATATATGTATATATATATGTGTGTGTATATATATGTATATATATATATATATAAATCTCCTTTTATCTGATTGATATAAGATCACAAGTGTCCTGATTCCTAATCTAGAATTTTTCCCCCATTGTGATATTCTGCCCCTATCATGAATAGAATCAATATAGATGCAGGGAAGAAGAAAAATCATTTCAGGAGAAGGGTAGAATAAAACAATAACACAAATTGGGAGGGGACATGCAACAAATGAGGGGCAGCAGACTGAAATAATAAAAAAGTTGATGATATCATTTATATAAAACTTTATGATTCACAAAGCACTTTATAAATATCTCATTTGATCCTCCTAACAGCCCTAGGAAATAGCTAATATTATTATAATCATTTTTACAAATGAGGAAACTAAGACAAAGGGTAAGTTCTTGTCCAGGTTCACTCTGAGAATAGGCATCTCAGTGAAAATTTGAACTCATAACTTCCTGACTCCAGGTCCAGTGTTCTTTCATTTTGTACCAGACCAATTGCCAGACTGATCCAGTGAGACTAGAAGTTGTGTGTTAATCTAAAAGGAATGAAAGGTAGCCCAAACAGAAGAATTCCTATTCGATATATAGTGAACAGCCTACTGTAGGAGAAAACTGCACTGAAGTAGAAAATCAAGACACTTGGTAAAAGTAAGAGATTAGTTTAGAATAAAAATATCTAATGGATTGGCAAAGCTCAAAGTAAGGGGATGGTAATGAAAAAAAATAAACTCAATCAGTCATTTAAATCTTTAGATCTGGGCAAACTATGTCCTGGACTATAGAAAGAACAGAAGTTATAAATAGAATAATTGTAAATAAAATAAATAAATGTAAATAGCTATTCTACAAAATAGTGACAACTGCTTAGCTACTTAGACTACTAAATAGTCACTAATAAGACTATGAAAAACTGGAGGAAATGGGAAAGTTGGCACAAAACTAGAAATGTGTATATATATATATATATGTATATATATATATATATGAACTGTATATATATATATTTATCCTGATTTTCAAAAAAAATAAAAGATGGGTTAAATAGTGATCTCAATATCTATAGTCTCTATTCACAGGATTGTGAGGATAAAAGGACACTTTGTATTTTGTAAAGCACTTTGCAAAACTTAGAAGTACATATTTATTATTATATAAAATTTGAAAACTGGAATATTTTGGAAGGCATTAATAATGTCATCATTTGTGACAACTGCAAAAAGAAATACTCATCATTAAGTGGCAGAATGACTTTATTAAGAACAGGTCATGTCGGATCCCTTTTGACAAGGTTCCTGGAATAATAAATCAGGGAATGCAACTGACTTACTATATCTGGATTCCTGCAGGGTATGTGGAAAAGACTCTTATGATATTCTTCTGGGCAAGACGGATAGATGTATGATAGATGATAATTCATTTAAGTGTTTTTGGAACTAGTTTAATGACTGGACACAAAGAGTGGATCGATGTCAACCAAAAAAAGATTCTTTTAGAGTGTCCAAGGACACTTTCCCTAGCCCTGGGCCATCTGACATAATTATCAATCACTTGAATGAAGGCTTAGATGACATACCTATCAAATTCCCAGATGGCAAAAAAAAACTGAGCAGACTTTCTGACATGTTAGACAACAGGATCACAATTATATAATGTCTTAACAATCTAGAACAATAGGCTAAATTGATGATTAATTTTTTAAAAAAGCTTTTTATTTTCAAATCATATGCATGGATAATTTTTCAACATTGACCTTTGCATAACCTTATGTTTCAGATTTTCCCCTCCTTCACTTTATCCCCTTCCCTAGATGGGAAGCAATCCAAAATATGTTATAAATGTTAAAATATATCTTAAATCCAATATATGTCAACATGTTTATATAATTCTCTTGTTGCACAAGAAAAATCAGGTAAAAAAGGAAAGAAAATGTGTTTGAAAACAAAATGCAAGCAAACAATATCAAAAAAAGTGAGAATGTTATATTGTGATCCACATTCAGTTCCCACAGTCCTCTGGGTACAGATGGCTCTCTTTATTACAAGATCATTGGAACTGGCATCAATCAGATGATGATTAAATTTTAAAGGGTTAAAAGTACTCTATGGGTTAACAATCATCTAAAAATATAAAATAGGGAAAGAGAATGTGGCTGGATAGAAATTTATATGAAAAAAATGATCTGCTTATTGATTGACTAAAAACAAGCTCAAAATGAATTAAAAGTATGATATGTAAACCAAAGCAGACACTGAATAGACATTATGTTGCAATAATATACTCCTAGTATACAGAATCAGGCAAGTAATTATCTCATTATACTTATCATATCATATCTGAAGTACTATCTTCAATTCTTAGAGATATATTCTTGAAAAAGCCTTAAAATCTAGAAGCAAATGACCATGGTAATAAAGAAACTAGAGGCTATTCCATAAATGGATAAATAAAATAAATAAAGAATACTTAGATGGAAAAATATGGAATGAGATCATAACAGTCATCTTCAAGTACTGAAAGACTGTCATATAGAAGAGAAATTAAACTGCTTCTACTTGATTGTAATCATCAGAACTAGGAAAGTGTTAGAAGTTAAATTGTTAACCCAATATAGGAAAAAAATTCTTATCAATTGGAGCTCTCCCAAAGTAGAATAAACTGCTTCAGAAGGAAGTAAGATTCCCTTGTCACTGGAGTCTTTTCACAGGGTGGTTGAACGCTCTGATGTGATTTTCAAGTACAGCCCAACCTCGATGATCTTTGAGGTTCTTTCTAATTCAAAGATCTTTTGCTATGTTCAACTGTAATTAATTGGTTGGATGATCCTAGGAGAGTCATTTTACTTCTTCAGATTTTTCAGTTTTCTTATCTGCAAAATGTTGCTTGAGATAATTCCTTTTCATTTCCAAAAATTGGTGATTCACAAGACATACTGGAAAGAATTCTAAATGAACAACTAGAAACCAAAGTTTGAGTAGAACCTTCTGTTCTCACTAACTGAAGGACTTTAGGCAAGTCATTTCACCTCTCTTTAGGAAAATGGAATTGAATCTAAGATCATTGCTTAAGTCCTCTGTGTAATTCAGTAATAGCCCCCTAGAGGTCCTTAATTGGAGGGATTTATGATAGCCAAGAGTATTTTAAGGAATTTGCAATCTCCTTGAGCATCCTTAAACCATCTTCTTGCTAGTGTCAAGGTGAGGTTCTCATAGCAACAGGATTGTTTTGAGGATCAAATAAAATAATACAAGTGAAGTACTTTTCCAGTTTTAAGGAGCTATAGAAATGCTAGCTATCAATATTTTTAAAGAAATTTACTTTATTTAAAAAAAACAGAATAAGAAAAAACCCCAAAAGGAATACAAAATAAAATGAAACAAAACAAAAGAGAATATTTCCATGTGCTCAGCAAAACATCAGGGAGGATTCAAAATATATAACATCAAATTACCAGATCAAGAAAATATATGTGTATATATTAATAGAAGAAATTATATTCATGAGTGTCCATCTTTTCTTTACTTCCTTGTAAATTGTTCTTTTGTTCTCTGTTGTGTACCTTTTTTACTTTATTCTTTTTTCCCTCTTTTATCCCCCACTGTCCCAAGCAAGCTATAGTTGAAAAAGTAGATATTTATATATACATATGTAGATATATATATACACATACATACACACATTCCCACACATACACACACATATCTTCCTTATCCCTGCTGACTCTCTGCTTTAATTCTGCTCCTAACTTGCCTCGCTACTATTTAACCTCCCCCCATCCATGGATACCTCCCTTGTCCTTTTCCCTCACCCTTTACTTCCTTGTCATCACATCCCACCCCCACCGCTTATTTTTTAGTAGATTTTGGAGGGTGCTATACCCTTCATGATACATATCAAGTGTTGCCTATTTAGCCCATTCCTGATATGAGTAGGTTTCCAGAACCTCCCTTCTCTAAAGCCCCTGTGTCTATTTTTCCTTTGCACCTCATTTGTATAATATAATTACTCATATTATCTTAACTGCCCCAATCTTTCTTTTGAGCTATCTTATTGCTGATGTAATTGTAAACATATGGTATTCACTTCCCATGTAAAAAAAATGTAAACAATTTGTCCATATTGAGTTTCTTGAAACTGATCTTTGATATTGCCACTCATGTTAAATTTTCTTTTCTTTTTCTTTTCTTTTTTTTTTTTTTTTGGCTGAGGCAATTGGGGTTAAGTGACTTGCCCAGGGTCACCCAGCTAGAAAGAGTTAAGTGTTAAACTTGGAAGTTAAATTCAAATCTGAGGCCAGATTTAAACTCAGGTCCTCCTGAAGGCTGGTGCTCTATCCACTGTACCATCTAGCTGCCCAAAGGTTAAATTTTCCATTAAATTTGGATTTCATTGATTGAAAGGCCTGGGAATCTGTAAGTTGTTGAATGTCCATTTTTTTCTCATTCAATATTATAGATAATTTTGTTGGGTGTGATATTTTTGTCCATAGGTCTAGTTTTTTTGATAGGTGATAGATATGATTCCAGTATTTGTGGTCTTTTATGTGGCTGCTACTAAGTTCTGTACAATTCTAATTGTAGCTGCAGTATATTTGAATTGTTTTTTTTTTTCTTGTTTCTTGTGAACTTTTCTCTTTGATCTGGGGGTTTCAAAATTTGGCAATAATGTTCCTATGTGTTTTCCACATAGGCGCTTGTTGGGGTGTTGATGGTGGATTTTTTCTGTTTCTATTTTCCCTTCATGTTCTATCATTCCAGGACACAATTTTCAGTCACTTTGATTATTCTCATATTTTCTCTTTTTTATCTGTTGTCCAGATCTGTCATTTTTCTTATGTTTTACATTCTGTTCTATTTTTTCATTCTTTATAATATGTTTTGTTATTTCTTGGTCTCTCATAGTTTCACTGGCTTCGCCTTGCCCAATTCTAATTTTTAAAGAGTTATTTTCATTTATGTATCTCCTTTTCTAGTTGCTTAACTTTTTTCATAATCTTGTTTTTCTTGGATTTTTATTTATTTATTCATTTTAAAAAGTTTTTCTTTGATATCTCTCATTTGATTTTTAGTCTTTTTTGAGTTCTATAAATTTTCTCTAGGTAGGGAGCCATTTCATGGTACTCTTTGGGGTTGAAGCTTTTGTTACTCCAGTGTCCCCCTCTGAAGATGAACCCTGGTCTTCCCTGTTACTATAGTAGGTTTCTATGGTGGGGTTCTTCTTTGCAAGTTTTTTTTTTTAAATAAGAGGTATTAGTGTAAGCATCTCTAATCTTTGGGGGGGTGCCTCTGGCTTCATCTCTGACTAGGCACCTCAAACCAAGAGCTCCCACTCTCCTTCAAGTGCCCACAGCCAGCAGCATCCCTGCCCTGTTGCTTCTGCATTCACTAGGTTCTGGTTCTTTCTTGGACAGAGCACATCTCTGCAGCACAACCTGGCCAGGCATTCCTAATCAGACCCTAGCTCTACACACTGTCTGGGAGGTGAAAGTTTATGGAATTCCTACCAAAGCTCTAGCCACATCCAGCTAGCCCCAAGAATCCCCACTTGGTGTTTCTGCAGAGCTACTACAGAGGTGTTTGCATTTCACAAGGGTTAATTCCCAGCCCCAGGTCTTTCTTCAGGGATCTTCAGTTGTTCAGCCTTAAATCTTCTTGATTTTTCACTCTATGTTCGCCCTGAGGCACACATTTAATCTATTTGTGAGGGAGATCTGGAGAGCTTGAAATTTACCAACCTACTCCACCATCTTCCCAGAATCCTTCTGGCTATCATTATGTTTTATTAATTAATGAAAAAAGTGGGACCATAAACACAAATGTCAACACTTTCTTCTGCTATCTTCTCACTTTTTAAAAAATAATAAAAAATATTAAACTTAATAATCATGCACAAAAAAGCTAAATGAATTAAAGACTAAGTGGGAAATTTTTATTTTTAACAAGGTAGAAGCAAAGGACTCATGAAATACAAATAGGGGAGGATGATTTTGCTATGTGTTGTTTTTCACGTCTTCATAGGTTCCATGACATCTGATCCCTCTTCCTCCTTTTTTCCTCTTGTTAATAGTTGTAGCTAATATGTATATACTTTTGGTTCTGCTGATTTTATTTTGCAATATTGTATAGGTCTTTCCACATTTATTTCTTAGTTTCACATTTACCACTTTTTAAAGTCATCTCTCTCTTTTAACTATCACTTCTCAGATTCATTAACACATGACATTCATTTGACTGGTTAACATTGTAATCCAAGGGCCAAATAAATTATGAAATCCCATATGGTAGAAGTGTCCTGTAGGAGAAGCCAGAATCCCAAGACAGATAACATCCTTAATACTGAATTAATCATAATGCTTTGGAGTATGGGGGGTATGACTTGTATTTTGTGAAGTTTAATATAATGGCAATGATTAGTGATCCTACCTAATAATTTTATAAAATACATGAATGCCATTTCCTGATTCCTATAGGAATGACCTTCAACACTCTGAGAGGGAAAGGAAAGATGTCTAAGGCTGCACACTAAGAGAGTGAGCAAGCTGGGATGCTTTGTATTTCCTTGTGCTAATATGTTGTTTCCTCTGAATAGAATGTAAACTACTGGAAGAAAAGAATTGTTTCTTTCTTCTTTTTTTTTTTTTTTTTTTTGGTTTGTACTCCTTGCAACAAACATGTAGTCTTTATAGAGTAGATACTTAATATATTTGTTGAATGACTGAATAAATGGCGCATCAGCTTACCAGTCTAATGCCCAACCAAAGTGCATTAATATACAGCATGATGACAAGAGGTGATGTGATGCATAAGCAGAGAATACTAAACCAAAAGCAAATAGGCATGACTTCTAAGGCCATTTCAGCTAATTCTTTCTCACTTACTGCATGGTCTTGAGAAGTCAAATCTTTTACTGTGCCTTACTTATTCTTTAAAAGGGAATTCACTTATTTGGTAAAAACAAACAAATACTCACAAAATCCCCAAACCCATTGCCAAATACTCAAGATATTATATTCATGTTAGACAGACAGATAATATATACTTTTAAAAAAACTCTAAAGAATCTGAAGAACATGTCTACAGAATCAAATGTGCCATAAAATAATGCAATCAATGAATATTATAGTGGTTCAGGAAAGGGAGAGATCATTGTGGGATACTTTTAGTCAAAATAGTCTTGCTCAAGAAGGGAAGTGTGAACTGAATGACAGATGAAATCTGGACTGGTAGATCACTTTAGATTCTTTGGAAAGAAGTCAAAGAATAAAAACAATGTCTTAGGCAGGAAAGAACAGTTTACATATTTTCTCAAGCTAAATTGCAAAAACTTCCTAATAATTCCAAAAAGGCAATAGGATGCTTCAAGAAGGGGCAAATTCTCTTTCCATGAAGATCTTCAAAAAATTGGATGACCAATTATTAGGTATCTTATATTCCTTTTGTGTATGGGCTGGATTAGATGGTTACTGAGGCCCTACTAATTCTCAAATTCTGTGATTTTGTGTATCTCAGCTTCTTGGCATCTTTGAGAGATGAAATGTATTGGATGAAAATGAGATTGACATGAATTCTTAGAAAAATGTATTCCAGGCCCCTGGTGATTTGTTTGTGTTAGTTATTTTTCAAATCATTTTCCTCTCTATCAAAAATGAATGCTTCCTCCAGCATTTTCCATGTAGGTCTTGTACTAAGACTTGCAGCACTGTTATGACTCCTGACTTTGTATTGTTGTACCACCTATCCCTTAACTGTGTTTCAGAACTACCTGCCTCATACCTGCTTAACCTATACCGGGCCATGCCCTGGCCTGACATGACAGGGTGTCAGTTTTCTATAACTAAATATAGTAAAGATTTTCTCATCTGTTCTCTTGACAGCACTCACCTACTCATTTTTAAGAAATAGTTCAGTAAAGGCCTGATTTACTAGAATGCAAGTAGGATAGCAATATTTTTTTTGAAACTACTTCAACTCCAGAAAAATATGAACATTTCTTCCCATTGGCAAGTCTTGGACCAAATAATTTTTTGTACTGCTGAATATATTTCATTTCTGAGGGGATGGTTGGTCAGCAGAGTAAGATGCCAAATACTTCCACTATTGAATAGGGCAGAAACCACAACAACTATAAACTCTTCTATGTAAATGAGATATTAATCTTTTTGAAATGGGAAGGCTATCCATTTTACAGCAAATTCTTCACTTAGTGGGCTACCCCTGTGATTATAGAGTAAACTGCTAATTACACCAAGTAGGTATTAACTCTGTATCAACATTACCAATCTGGAGCATGATTTCAAAGCATTAAAATTCTGCTCTCTGAAAACACGGCTGTTTTGATCTTTCTATGCAGCCATGCAGTAAAAAATGTTGCACATATTTTCTGCACCTATCCAAAGAAATTTATCTTTCACACCCTACTTCATGCCATATGTTGGAAGCTGAAAGAATGAAGAATTTAGCTGTCAGTCTCTGAAGGCAGAACAGGCCCTCTTCCAACTCCATGGAGCATCGGATCTGAATGTATGACATTTCACTTTAGCTTTTGTCAGCACTATCTGCTGTGTATTACTGGTACACAGCTGAAAATACTCTTGATGGGAAGTTCATATGCATAGGATAAAATGCTTGTTAATATTTTCTTTAAAGAATTTGGGGGATGGGAATAGTTTTTCATCCCAAATAAACACAGGCATTTTCAAAGTATAAGAGCTAACAAACTTACAGTACATGTCTGGTGGTAGTAGACCACAGACATACATTTTTAAGCTCTTTGCTATTAAAATTCCAAGATACCAATTTATTCTTCCTCAGGGTGGTCCTCTTTCTATCAGGAACATTCCTCAGCACAGATACCATTTGCTACTCATAGAATATTGCCTCAGGAAAAATAGGCTAATTTTCATGCTGGAAATACCATTTCACATTTCTCTCTGGCAAGGTATATTTACAAGTTGATACCACCTTTCTCTCTTGGTCAACGGACCATCTAAATATTTCTGCTCCAATCTAAATGGTAAATAAATTTCTCTGGTACATCAGATTCATTCAGGCAAATGATACATTTATGTATCACCAATCACCAAAGAAAAAAAGCCAGAAGTTTATGTGAGCCTTTTAAAAAAAAGTGTTTAACAGTCATACAGAAATGTACAACATGAGACTGGTAAATGTATGTGATAGGAATAAAAAAATTTACAATAAAGCTCAAAATTTAGAGGAAGACAATTGAAACAAACAGACCTTATTTTACAGGCAATGGCAGGGGCTGACAACAGGTATATGGTATTGAATTTGTTCAATGTAGCCCAAAGTAGTTTATCTCAGGAAGGAACTCATGAAAGAGTTAAGATGCAAGAGTGTAATCCAAAGGCTCTCTGTGGGTGACACACACATGAGTTAACCCAACAATATTTATTGACAAAGAAATATCAAAGAAATTGCTGAGTCATATAGATCTGTTTCTAGAAATGTAGAAGATTGAGACAATGAGACAACTCATTAGTTTCACCATGAGTTATAGAAAGATAATTCTTGAGGAATGGAGACTTATTTATCAGGGGTAGATTATGCAGTCAGGTGTTTGAAACTATGCAATAAACCTTTTCAGTTGTAAACATTCAGTATCTATCATCTAGAAAGACAAAATCAGGTAAACAGAATTATACATATGTAGCTTGATATTCTTTACAAATTAACATAATAAACCCCATATGAAAAATTCCAAAATGACCTTGAGAATTCAAGAAACACATTTTATTGGAACTGGAACACCATTACAGAAAGAAATGTTGCCTACAACTACCCAAATATAATTCTGAACCCTAAAAAAATTAAGAATACTATTTTAATAGATGTGGCCTTATTGAATATTCATAATCTCCAAGTTACAATGGAAAGGTTGCAAAATATAGAGACCAGGTAGAGGAAATTAAAACCATGTGGGGATAAAAAAAAATACTTCATTTCTATTTTCCTGTCTTCTATTAGAATTGATCTAAAGATACTTTCAATGAGTATAAAGAAAATGAATTTATATACTAATCCTCTTATGTAAAATCAATTTTATTTGTAAGTAGACTTATAAAAAGTTATTTTTATCGACTTACATACTTCTTTGTAGAACATTAAGGGGAAAAAATGATAGTACTACAATGACATTCTTTATCAGTTCTATCTGATGTTCATAAAAGATAAGAATAAAATCATAAGATTTTGTTCAATTACACAGTGGTAAATCTTTAACTTGCCTATGCCACAGTCCACAAAGCATTAAATATAAAAAATAATAGCAAGATAGTGACTTTTTCTAGCACTGCTTTTATATGAACTATCAAAAAGAAACATGAAAAGAATGTTGACACTGATGAAGCACTTAAAAGTTTGCAAAATGCTATTAATAGATTATATTAATTGACTCTAACTATTCTAGAAGTAGATAATATAAATATTTCCATCTTACACATCCTGCCAATGAGGTGAGGTACAGAGAAATGGCTTGTCCATGGTCACAGACCTAGTGTCAGGGATAAAATGTGAATTCAGGTCTCTTTTGATCCCTAAATCCAGTGTTCTTTCTTTCTACTCTGTCTCTGTCATTGGCTCATTCAGCAAACATTTTTAAGTATTAAGTATCAGATTCTATCTTAGACATTGAAGGGCGTGATTTTTAGGCAGGATATATTGTGTGTCCAAAGAGGCACCACTAGGTTCTCCCCATTATATAAAACCTGTATAAGCTAAAAGTAGCAGGATGTTTCACTTTCCTTGTATTCCCAGTGCTTAGCACAGAGATATCACATACTAGATATTTGTTGATTGATTGATAATTTGAAAAACCAAACCTGTTTTTCTCTTGAGTATACAAATAATTCTGAATGGAGCTCTCTGCCACACCAACATGGGCACCCTTATGCAAAGGCACATGGACATTTTTACTGAAGAAAAACCAAAGTATTTAAATGTGAAACCAGCTTATGGGTCTCATTCCTTCAGGATCCTTCAGTCTAAATCATCATGGAATATACTTACATTATAATGATATTTTTCAACCTATGTTCCTGTACCTGGGGGTTAGAAGTAGAGAGAGATGTCAGTAAAGGCACCTGATTATTGCCCAGAGAATCCTGGTTCATTTGGTTTATGATTGTCCGGGATGTCTCATGTTGACAGACCATGGTTTGTTAACAGGGAGTTCCAGAAAAACAGAGAAGATAAAATCAAGTATCCTTCACCTCTCTCCTACTACCAAATAGTTAGAAATTACCAATAACATGATTTTGTTCTTGGTTATATAACCCTCAGACATGAACCCTTCTACCTGTGGGCTTATCATTTTAGAAAAATAATATAATTCCTTCTGTCATTGTTTGCAGAGTGAAGAAGAGATTAAATAATTATGCAAGTAATGTGATTCACATAGGCAGCCAAATCAGATTATTCAGGATACAGAGTAGCATTTTCTTTGCTTTGAATGATCTGGCTAGCAGTGTACATGGCTTAAGTAAAATGGAAAATTGAAAAAAAAATCTTTGCTTGCCCTATGTGGTATAGATACAGGCAGTCTAGTTTTATAGATATTGGAAAATGTGCTCTTGACCAATGAAGGCATAAAATAACCACGAGGGTATTTCTGAGGACCTTTCTAACATTTGTAGCATTTCAATAGAATCTAAATCAATTTTTCTGATCAATTGCTGTAGAAACATTTATAAATGGCAATAAATTGAGTCTTACTAAGCACAGATGGGTTTTTGAGATTGTGTAAAGTTGTTATAAATTTGCCCCCTGCCCCATCACACTTCAGTGGATTGGGACTCCTTGGCAGGGATACATATCCTCAAAAATTTCCTAGTTCAATCAATAAATGCTTATTAGGAAATCTGCCATAAAACACACCTACTCTAAGCAAATCATGTGATTTTGACTATGTGAAGAATTTTCTATTCTTATTTTTTCCTCTTCTTCATAAACTAGAAGGGCAATTAGCAGAGATCTATTAGTTTGTTTTTCTAATAGTTCCTTTTAGTGAATTGATGACCAAAAAAGAAATATATACTTTATTATTGCTCAGCCATTTCAGTATTCAGTTTCAGACATTCAAAGTGAAATGTATTCAGAGAAGAGTGACTTGGATGTTGAGGGTATTTGAGACCATGTCACAGGAGGAATACTTAATGGACTGAGTATTATTCAACATGGAGAAAAGAATATTCAGCAGGGGAGACAGTGATTACTAGCTGACTTCAAGCATTTGGAGAATTGTTAAATTGAGAAGAAATTAGATTTGTTCTGCTGGGCCCCAGAAGGCAGAAGCAAGATCAATGGGGAGACATTACAGAGAGGCAGATTTTAGTTTGACATTGTAGGAAATATTCTAATAATTATGACTAATTATAGCTAACAGAAAGTATAATGGGCTGTCCCAGGAAGTACTGAGTATCCCATAATCTCCAAATAAGGTTGTGTGACCAGTTATTTGAGAGGAGATTCCTATTTGGACATAGGTTGGTCCAAAACATCTCTGAGATATCTTACAATTTTAAGATTTTATGATTATCTTGTTATTCCCCTTTATCTCTCTTCCCCCAAACTATTTATCATCCTTTCATCTATTTTCTTTCTATCATCTATCTAGCATTTGCCCATCCATCTATCTAGCCCACTTTCCTTCCTTCCTTAAGGACTTTTACATTGGCTACAGGACTTTGCATAGGTCATCCCATACTCCCAAGAATGCCCTTTGTTCTTCTAGTGAATGAATCCTTCAATCTTTTAAAAGCTTTCAAGAAGCCTTCTGATTAACAGGATACAAATAATCATTAACCTCCTCACAAAATCACTGCAAGTTTCCATCAGTATGTATAAATATCATTATCTCATTCAGCTTATTTAAGCCTAATGGCATCCTATTACTCATTTGTTTCCAATTTCTTCTAGAAAACTGAAAAAAACTTTGGAAGCAGAGGGTGCATTATTTTCTTATGCAGTACGCTTATAAAACCTAAATCAAGGCTATGTACCTAGTAGGATCTCAAAAAAAAATCTTTAAAAATGTGATAATGGTAATAAAAGAAAAAATGCAATGAAAGGGCAAATCTTTGTAGAATTTGGAAGGAAGTATCTAGCTCATAAATAACTGGCAGAGAACCTGAACATCAACACACAGTCTGGTATTTTAACATTCCAGCAGTTGGCAACCCCAAATTCAGTTCTTTTGCCTATTAACCTCTTATGAGAGGAAGGATTCAGCTTAGAGAGTAACTAAAGGAAAAGACCCTTTCTTTCTCCTCAGCTGCCAAGAAATACAAAATATTACCTATAAGGCATGAGATTTCCATGAAAGATCTGCCCATCATGATATGCTGATGGAGTCTTTTCATGATGTTGGCACTGGTCAATTAATGACAGCAGAAATGGCAAATTAAAGAGTTATGATGAGTGAGAAGAGTTTGTTTGAAGAGGAAACTGTTTCTAAAAATATGATTCACTGGATCCAACCATTCTGGAGAGCAATTTGGAGCTATGCTCAAAAAGTTATCAAACTATGAATACCCTTTGACCCAGCAGTGTTTCTATTGGGCTTATATCCCAAAGAAATCATAAAAGAAGGAAAGGGCCCCACATGTGCAAGAATGTTTGTGGCAGCTCTTTTTGTAGTGGCTAGACACTGGAAACTGAGTGGATGCCCATCAATTGGAGAGTGGCTGAATAAATTATGGTATATGAATGTTATGGA
Organism: Myrmecobius fasciatus; assembly: GCA_023553655.1. Taxonomy (NCBI): domain Eukaryota; kingdom Metazoa; phylum Chordata; class Mammalia; order Dasyuromorphia; family Myrmecobiidae; genus Myrmecobius; species Myrmecobius fasciatus. The sequence goes on from JAJPUD010000250.1 coordinate 406,669, forward strand.
ATATTACTGCTCTGTAAGAAACGACCAGCAGGACAATTTCAGAGAGGCCTGGAGAGACTTGCATGAACTGATGCTGAGTGAAATGAGCAGAATCAGGAGATCATTATACACAGCAACAACAATACTATATGAGGATCAGTTCTAATGGACATCACTCTCTTCAACAATGAAATGCTTCAAAGCAGTTCCAATTGTTCGGTGAAGAGAGCCATATACACCCAGAGAGAGGGATATGAAATGTGGACTACAATATAACATTTTCATGTTCTCTATTGAGGTTTGCTTGCATTGTATTTCCTTTATCGGATTATTCTTTCTTGTAGATACGATTTCTCCTGCACAAAAAATGATGCAATAACTATACATACATTCGATTTCTTAAGTATTCTAATGTAATTATCATGTAGTGGATATCCTGCCATCTAGGGGAAGGGTGGGAAGTAGGGGGGAAAAATTTGTAACAGAAAGCTTTGTAAGGGTTAATGTTTAGGAATTACCCATACATATGTTTTGCAAATAAAAAGTATTAATAAAAAATTTTTTTAAAAATTCCTAAACTCTCTAAAAAATAAAAAAAAAAATGATTCACACTGCCAGTGTACTTATCTCTTTAATAAGTATGTGAGGTTCTTTTTCATTCAGCTTTGCTTGAAAAACTTCTTAATTCAGGCCCTCATAACCTCCTGCCTAAACTACTACAATAGCCTCCAAAATGTCCTCCCTGCTTCCAGCCTCTGCCTTCTCTAATTCATCTTCCTTTTGGCTTGGCATTTAAAGATGTTCACAATCTGTTTCCCAGAAACCATCAAACATCATTTCATATTATCCTTCACATATTCTGCTATAGCCAAACTGGTCTACCAGCCTTTCCCCAAGCTCAACATTCCATGTCCTTCCACTGACCTTAGAGCAGTCTGTTTCCTATATCTTGAAAGAAGTCCCTTTTTACCTCTATTTCTTAGAATCTCTACCTTCCTTTAAGGATAATTTCCTTCAGGAGACCTTTCCTTCTGGAGACTTTTTCTGTTCCTTCCTAGCTTTGATACGGAAATTTCTCTTTCCTTAATTCAATTAAGTTCATATTGATTTAATCCTTTAAACATTTATTAAACACATACCAGGCATGGTACTAAACACTGGAGGAATAGAGAGACAGTCCCTGTCAATGGGGGAAGGCAACACACAAAAGGAAATTGGAAAACAGAGATAGTTGAAATGATGGGAGCAAAGATGCCAGGGTGTACCCAGGACCAGGACATTTGGTTCTGAAACATTCAGGTCAAGCAGAGTTGTAGATAATAAGTGGAGTGAAAGTCCAGGGTCTGCTCTACAAAAAGAAAAGCTTTGGGTGAGGTTTAGTGTTCTACCCTCCAGACTTCCATCAGAGGAGAGAGGAAACTGAGAGAGTTGGGAAGGAGTTGAATATATCCAAGGCTGAATTAAATGGCAAGATAAGATTTCTAGTAATTAGTTTATCTTGGGAGGAATAAGTTCCTTTGTGGGCAGGTGCTGGTGAATTTTTATTCTTATACCTCTCCTTTCCAGTACAGTACTTGAAACATTTTCTTGTTCAGGGATTCCCAACTCTACATGACCCCATTTGGGGTTTTCTTGACAAAAATATAGGTGTAGTTTGCCATTGCCTTCTCTGGATCATTTTACAGATGAGGAAACTGAAGCAAGAAAGGTTAAGTGACTAGCCCAGTCACAGTAAGTATTTGGATTTGAATTCAGGTTTTCTGACTTTATATCTCTCCAGTGCGTCACCTTGATTCCCACCTGACACAAACTGACACAAACTGACAAACTAGGTATTTAACAAAGTTTACTGAATTAGAAATGCATCATTGAAGAACTTTAAAAAAGGAAACCCTTTACCTCCTGAAGCAACCCATTCCCCTTTTGGATCACTCTAATTGTTAGATTTTTCTTACATTAAGCTGAAGTTTTCCTTCTACCAAGTTCCACATATATTGCTACAAGCTCAGCTCTGTGGAACTGAGCAGAACAAGTTTTTCAGGATTCTTAATGAACTCCAACATTGTTTTCAACAAAAGCTCCCTTGCACCACGGCTACTTGTCCTTCTCCTTCCCCTTCCTCCCCATTCCCTTCTAGGATTATAACAACCTATAGGCTGTCATTTTTGATTGAGACAATGAAAGTAACAGAGAAGACAGAAAACAAGAGTTGTGTAAGCCTAGCAAAGGGAGTTAAGAATGTTGCTAGGGATGCTTGCCCAGGCATGGATACTATGTGTGTGATCGCTTTTAATTCTGAGGTTCTCTGATTCTAACCAATCCCCCATCAATTCTCTGTTTGTTCTTTTGTTTTACCTCAGTCCTCTAGCTCATAGCCATACATTCTTCCCCTGAATTCCTATAGTATTGCTTGTATCCCTCACTAACATTAGAAATAGAAGGGATCTTTGAGAGTTGTTCCAATCCCTCATTTTCAAATAAGAAAACTAGATTGTAAACTCCTTTTGGACAGAAACTATGTTTTATTTTTCCTTGTTTCACCCTCAATGCTTCATTTGGGAACTTGTATATAATGGATGTTCGATGGACTTATTGAATGAATTAACAATAAAAATCCATCTTAAGTGGAATATGCCAAGTCACTAATGCTTTAAAATCTGGAGTAGCTCTGAAAAAGTCTGATCTTTCTGTCAGCATAGTATAATCAAAAGAAAGAAAAAAAGAAAAAAAACATAGCAAGATATAGGAGGAATAAATAGGAGGATGATTCAAGGGATTTGTTTCTCATTCACTAGACACATTTCTGAACTAGACATACTTTCCCTTTATTCATTCTGTTTTACAAATGTAGAACATGATAGTTCCACACTCATTAAGGAGCAACTATTATCCAGAACTGGTTTTAATAGCATATTTAGAGACTGTGTTCCAAGATGATCAGGTTGAGAGCCACTCAGTTGTACTGTGATTTCCTGAACCTTAAATAGGAATTTTCAGAGTTATAGTGAAATCAAGACAGGCCAGCACAAGACCACAGGCTCACCATTTGAATCTAACATTTCTTCCATCTTTAATTAACAGATGACTATATCTGTGGAATAACACTAACTTCATCTAATGAAAAAAAAAGAAACAAGTTAAATAAGATGGTATTCATATTTTCACTTCCTTTTTCTTCCCTCTCAGTAACAGAACAAAGCTAGTTATCATGGACTGTTTAAAAAAACAAAAGGAGACATCATTTTTCTCACTTACACAGTAGTCAATCAATACTTAAATGTTTATTTAAAAGAAGGATTAACTTAATAATCAATAGAAATAAATACACAAGAAAGATAAAATCTTACCAAAACCTCCCAGCATTTAACAAGGCAGAACCAGAGAATTAACAAGCAAAAATGAGCAAAGAAGTAATTTTTTAATCCCCTGTCAGATATGGCTAAAATTCTATTTCCCTTTTCCCCCCATTTCCTCCCTCCTTTCCTTTCTTTCTTTTTAAAATAAAGTTATGGTTAGTGTGTAGTTCTAGTTCTGGCTCAGTTCTGGTTCTGATGATGCTATCCTCAATTGTCTCAGATAGGTCTATACAAATTTTCTTATGTGTTTCCTACTTAATTTTGAAGCATTATATTATTCCATTACATCAGTATACCACAATTCATTTAGATGTTTTCCAGTAGTTGGGCACAGAATTTGTTATAACTTTTCTTTATTATAATTAACATACCTATGAATAACTTTGTATATAAAAGTTAATTTTTTATTTTTATGATTTTTTTTCACAGATAGAGCCCTAGCCATGAGTGTTGGGTCAAAAGGTATGAGCAGTTGTACAATTCTTACTATCTATTGGCATAGTGTACTTCAAAATTTCTGTTATTAGTCTGAAGTTTTAACCAAAAAGGTAATGGCATTTTCCCTAAAACCTTACAAGCAATGGGCTTCTTTTTAAAAATATTTAATTAATAAATGCTTCTTGAACATCTAGAATTTTATGATACCATGGACATATGTAGTCTTTAAGTCCCTCTAACTACAAGTGATCTCATCTTTTTCTTTAATTTGTATGTTTTTCATGAACTTATTTTGTGTTCTAGCTATTTGTATCCATTTTATCTCCCTTATTAAACTGAAAACTTCTAAAGGATGTGATAGTTTCTAATATATCTTCCCAATTTTCTCAACACATAGCATAGGCATCTGTATGATACAGATGTTCAACGAATACTTGTTGAATTGAATCAAGTTGGAGAAATATTATACGTATCTAAAAACATTCTATCAGCATAGCTGTTAATAATGACTTAAGAGCCAAGCAAGGCATAAAACAGGGAGACATTTTCTTGCCAAAGGTATTTGCCACAATCATGGAAGAGATCCAGAAGAGAATCCAAGCTGAAAAGAGATTTCCCTTAAATTATGAGGTCCTCCAGATGCTCCTATTTACAGATGACATTGTGTTGTTGTTGTTGTTGTTTTTTAATCAAGCTTTGGAACATTGCAGAAACTCTTGTAAGAGATCTAACCACTCAAAAGTATTTGCCTTAATCATCCAATATGGAGAAAACAGAGAGAAGAATGTCTATTGATCAAATTATGACATGCAGTTAAATATTAGCACAGTATCTAGCACATAGTAAATGCTTAATAAATGTTTTTGACTCACTAAATAATCTATAGAGCTTGTTGTAAGATACACATACATATATATGCATATATCTATATGTGTGTATATAAACACACATATATACATATCTACATTCCAGTCATAATGACCCATTAGCTGTTCCCCAAAACATATGTGCCATTTCCTGTCATCTTTGTCTGGGTTGTTCCCTATAGCAGAAAAGAAGTGCCTTTTCACAAACATATTATATTTATGTATGTACATATGCTTACCTATATGCATATATACATATTTATATCTTTATGTACATACACAGAAAGATAAATATAAGTAGATGTGAATACAAATAGATATCTGCATCCATCCATTCATCCATTTATGTATCTATCTAGCTCTAAGCATTATTAGGAAGAAGAGTTCTATGTAAGATGAGGATGACATGAAAAATGTAGGATTTTAGGTAGGTCTTGATGAATCCTATTTGAATACTGAATATGATTTAGATAGGTTTTTTAAAAAATCTGTACAAAGAAATAACTAGAGAATGCATACATGCATATATATTTATCCCATATATATGTATAGAAAGATAGATATATAATATATAATCATATGTATATTACACATACATATTATATATGTGTTATATACATATATATATATACAAAGATATGTATATCTATGTAAAGAGAGAAAAGGGAGGAGAGGGGAAAAAAAAGGAGAAGAGTAGAAAGAAAGGGGAAAGGGAAAGGAGATGTAGAAGAAAGAAAGAGAGGAGAGAGGAGGTTAGGGAATTAGAGACAAGTGAGCATATTTCTGAGATATGATAATCTCTGAAGAAATAAAAAGGAACATTATATGAGGGCAAAGAGATACATGATAGACACCAGCACGTTGAAACAGACAAAAAACTTTGACGTAAGAAGAAAGCCAGAAAAACTTTAAAGAACTTGAGTAAAATATATCTCAAGTAAATATATGAATAAAAAAGTTGGTCTGGTTATGTGAGAAGAGTGAGTGAGAACAAGGGGAGACACCTGAATGCTCTATTGGAGTTCTGGAGATATCAGAAGGGCAGCATGGCTATCAGCATACTGTATAGACCTCTTATGGTAGACTGATGGGAGAACATAATTAAGAGTTACACAGAACCAGCAAGCATGAGTGGGCTGAACCTTTCAGCACTGGAGGGAACAACCCAAATCAGTGAGACATTGAGTTGGTCTAAATATTTGATTATGGTAAGTGTCAACTGAGGAATGTACAGTAGTATAAGAGTTATAGGAAGGAGAGTCCTGTGCTAGTTGAGAATGATATGAAAAATGTGAGACCTCAGGCAGGTCTTAAAGGTTGAATAAGATTTACAGAGCTTAGGTAGTTTATTCTTTTAATCTATACAATGAAACAACTGGACTAGATGATCTTAAAGGTCCTTGCCACTATTAAATTCTAGGATTAAATTAATCTATTGCTAAATTAAATTTATTTCTTTTTGGGAAAAGATTTTTAATATTGAAACCTTCCTGCCTTTGATGTAAGTTAAGTCCTGGGGAGGGGCAAAATAAAAAGTCCTTTTAATGCTTCAGATGTAATAGCTTATCATGTAACTATAAACTACAATTTTAATTTTTTTGTGCCTCATTGAGTGCTTACTGACTAGAAGGTACTACCTGTGATAAATGCTACCTGTCAAGGCTTGCCTTTGATCATGCTTTAGGGGGAGAAAAAATTTCCAAATCATTTGGTTGGAAATTTAAAAACTGTAAGTGGGTTTGTTTGCCTGAAAAGAAGCACTGCCCTATTTTACATTGTTAAATCTATTTTTCACATAAAGTTCCTCTTTGAACTTGAAACAGTTCCTAAAAATGTCACTATGGCTTATTTAGTAAAATTAAAATGAAATCAATGATTAAGCTATCACCTGCGTCAGCAAGTTCATACTTTTATATATTCTAGCTAAAGAAGGGATACATCTCAGTAATGGGGATGTTTCTCTGAAATAGTATCATCTGAATACTACCTTCTTCACAATACTGAAATCCCTTTAATAATAATAATAGGTAATAATATTAAACATTTATATAGTACATTATGGTTTTCAAAGCACTTAACAAATATTATCTTATTTGACTATCAATCCTGGGAGGTAGGTGCTATTATTTCTATTTTACACAAAGATAAACTGAGGGTGAGAAAGCTAAGTGATTTGCCCACTGTCTTGCATAAGATTAGTTAAAAGGGAGACTCCTGGTCTTATGTAACCCTCATTTCTTTTTAAAAAGAATTAAACATGTGAAAAGCCATTATCCAATCTTTTTCCAATTAATCTATGAGCACTTATTAAATATTTACAATGTACCAGGCATAGCAATTTAACCACAAAAGAAAAAGAGTCCCATCCTACAGTTGATTATGGCTTAATAAAGTAGAAAATATGAATATACAAAGGTAATTACAAGATAACAAGACAAGATAGTGAACTAGTACCTAGGGGGGTTAAGGAAAGGCTTCATGCAGAAGCCTTGACCTCCTCATAAGGAGACCTTGAAATGTGCTTTGAAAAAAGATTTGGAGCCTAAGAGAGGTACATTTAAGCTATAAAGGCAAGTCAGTGTAAAAGTGGAACATTAGATGTAAGGGAGAAAAAGACCAGTTTAGCTGGACTGCAGTATATGTGAAGGGAAATAGTGTATAAACCTGCAAAGGTAGAATGGGCAGGTTGTGGAGGACTTTCAGTGTCAAAATAGAGGCATTTATAGTCAGTTCTAAACATAATAGAGAGCCACTGAAGTTTATTGAGTGGGGGATTGATATGGTTGCAAATGAGATTTAAGAAAATCACTTTGATGACTGTATGGAAGATGTTTGGAGTGAGGAGAGACTAAGCCAGGAATACCAATTAGAATGCTATCACAAAAGTTGAGGGAAGAGGTGTTCTGAAGGACCTGAAGTAGGATGATGACTATACGAGTAGAAAGAAACAGAAGTGAGAGATGTTGTGGAGACAGAAAACAAGATCTGGTAACTACTTGTCTACATGGAAGAGGTAGAGTGAAGAACTGAATGTAATCAGTTCTTTTTGTGGTGGCAAAGAATTGGAAAATGAAAAGGATGCCCATAAGTTTTGGAATGTCTGAATAAAGTATAGTATATAAAAGCAAGAGAATACTATTACTCTATAAGAAATAGTGAACAGGCTGATTTCAGAAAAGCCTGGAAATATTACATAAACTGATGCTGAGTGAAATGAGCAGAACCAGAAAAACATTGTACACAGCAATAGCAAGACTGTGTAATAATCAACTATGATATACTTGGCTCTTCTCAGCAATTGAGTGTTCCAAGGCAATTCCAATAAACTTTTGATAGCAAATACTATCTACAACCAGAGAGAGAACTATGGAGACTGAATGCAGAGCAAAGCATTTTTTCTTTTTTTTTTCCTTGTGACTTTCCCCTTTTGTTCTGATTTTTCTCTCCCAATATGACTCATATGGAAATACGTAAAAAAATGAATATACATGTGTAACCTAAAAAATAAATAAAAAAGAATTGAATGCAATCCATGGTGGCAAACAAGTGATAAAAAGGATGATGATATTCTCAAGAGGAATAACAAAATTTATAACAAGGGGGGAAATGAATTATGCTTAAAATTTTAGATGGTTTGGAAATCACCTGTTTCAAAATGTCCAATAGACTATTTGTGTTGTGTACCTGGAGTACAGAAAAAATACAAAGGTTAGCTATACATACACAATGCTCATCAGCATAGAGGCGATAATGAAATTCATGAGATCTGGTGAGGTCATTAAGAAAGAAAGTATAGAGAAAAGAGAAGAAGGTCTGGGACTGAGCCTTGGGGAGTACATACAGTTAGAAAGTGTGATGTTCTAACAAAGGAAACTGGAATAGAGAGATAGGTAGGAGTAAACTAAGACAGAGCAATGTCATAGAAAATGGAAGTCAGGAAGAATATAATAAGAGGTGTCAATCTGTCAAAAGTTATGGAGATGTCAAGAAAAAGAGACTGAGAAAAGGACATTAGAATAGAAAACCTTTGATAACTCTATCACTCCACTCACCAAAATTACTTAGTGTTTATTTTCTCTATATTTTGTTCAAACTTACCTGAATTAGTTGTTTTCTCCTAATAGAATGTAAACTCCTTGAAGACAGGTTCTGTTTTTATTTTTATCTTTGAATCCCTAGCTATGTATCCACATAGATGACACACAGGTATGTAATACGTGCTCAAATTATGCACATTAAATTGAATCAAATTACCAAATCTTGCCTTACACACTTATTGTTTGATTCTGAGCAAGTCATTTATCCTCTTTGGGTCTCTATTTCCTAATATAAAATTAAGAGATTCGTAGTGGCCTCCAAGATCCTTTCTATGTATGATCCTATGACACCAGAAATAAAAAGAGGAAGTTATGCAGATTAGGTTCACAGAATAGCTTCTTGGGTCAACCAGAGAATGTTTGGCTTGTTTCACTGAATCTTATGGACTATATTTTTCTTTGACCAGTTAAATTTTTCTTGGACTGGTGCAGGAGAAATAGGGAGAGATACACAAAACTATGTACCACAATCAACAAAATCTATGGTACTCCTGACAAAACCAGTGAGTAACTTCATTGAACTTCCTAGATGATAAAACAATTTTCAGCAGGAAAAAAGAAAGTTGTTTATTGTGTTTGAATGAAAAGTTTCAATTTGGTTTTACTACTTAGATAACAAATTAGCCATCCTTAGTTTATGCCCCAAAGTACACTAAAGGGTCTGTTTATGTGTCTGATTTTACCTTTACTGTTATTTCTATAGTGATCTATAAAATCCTAAACTAAATATTGCCACAATTCTAGTTCTGATAGAATTATTTTGAAAATAGCAAACTGCATGGTAACTCTACCTATGTTGCTTTAAAGTTCATTTTCTTTGCTATTTGTATGCAGAGCTCATATTAATGTTAATGGAAATTACATGCATGATATAAAGGATATTTTTCCTTGGTCTCTTTGTTCACAGATTCAGTTCCATGTTTCTCTTTTATCTTTAATAGAAGAAATGTTAAGTGCCTACTATGTATGTTCTAGCCACTAAAATTTTCCTTGTGGAGGGGAGATGTAACTGTAGCCATATGACTATGTCAAGGGAAGACAAGCTCTGACAGGTCATATTAAACTGGCTTTGCATTTTGGGTTGAATTAGTTTGAAGAATCTAAAAAGGAATTAAAAGGTCACAAATAGAATAAAAGACAGGCAAGGAACTTAAGGAGTTTTCATTCTAATTCTATCAGGACAACACAAAATAATGGTAGATGATAACAAATGAAAAGAAAACTATAAGCCAGGGAGTTGGGGTGGAGGCAAGATATTATCATGACAGCAATGAAATCCATGAGAGTTGCTATTTTATATTTGCAAATGCTTCTGGACCCTATTAAAAGCTTAGGTAACTTTCACTAGCATGCCTTGTACCTTAGCCAAGCAGATGTTGGGAAGGCGAGGATACAACACTGAGGAACACGCAGCAGGGCAGCCAACTGCCAGTGAATTAATGAACAGTTTGTAGAACTCCAGGAGCTTCACAAAAATTCTGATTCTTTTAGGAAATGTTGGCAAGCCGCTTTGTCTCTTGGCAGGAAATGTACTAACTTAGCAGTGCAGACTCTGCTGGTCTATTTCCATTGGGGGAATCAAATAAAAAGCAAACAAAACCCACCACCTGATGTTGCTAGATTAACTAATTTCTATATTCAATATATATTTAAATCTCCAAAACCTACCCTCCTTTTCAAAAGAACGTTTGTAGGGATCAGGAAGAAGTTTATAATTTCAATACTCTACCATTTGGCGTGGTAGTCACCATATGGCAGTTACCATATAAATAATATTCTAGGTTGATCTACAGAGTTAGAAATGAATGTGTGGATGAATAGATGGATGAATGGATAGTGGATGTAGGGATAGATGATAAATAGGTAGAATGAAGAAGCATTCATTATGCACTTATAATGTGCTAGACATTGTGAAACACTAGAGATATAAACATAAACAAGCAAGACATTCCTGCCTTATATTGTAATGGGGGAAGATGACACATAAAGAGGAAGTATTACTCATTTTTCATTTTTTTTAAGAGGACCAATAACATCACAATGTGATGGGTGATGTTTTGATGTGTGTGACCTGAATTTAAATGAGGCAGGGTTATGAAAAATCCTATCAGTATATAAACAAAATACCATATAAACAAATAAATATCTTAGGGAGATATTAGTTATTAATCATCATCTATCTAATAATTAACATTCATATAGCATTTAAAGGTTTAAAACAGTACTTTCTACACATTATCTCATTTAAGCCTCATAGTAATTCAGTTTTTGCAAATGGATAAACTCACAGAGGTTAAGCAATTTACTGAGGGTCACTTAATTAATGAGTGTCATTAATTAATTAATGAATCCACATTGTCCTGCCTCCAAGACTGGTTCTCTATTCACTATGCTACATTGTTAAAAATATTATTTTTGGTCTCAAATAAATGAATGAATGAAGCATCTATTAAGCATTTATTCTGTGCAAAATATTGCACTAAGGACTGAAGATGCAAATAGAAAAGCAAAACAGTCCCTGCTCTCAAGGAGCTCACATTCTAATGGGGGAAGGAGACACATATGGAAGGTTTCAGTTGCAAGGCAGATGGAAAGGTCCCAAGGCCCTACCAGAACAAAGAAATCATCTTCTGAATTTTTGAGACTCATGACTAATATACAGAAATGCTAATTTACTGAACTGTTCATAAATATGAATTACAGAATCACAGCTTTAAAGCTAAGAGCTACCACAGAGGCTATTGAGTCTAAATTATTCGTTTTACAAATGAGAAAACTGAGATCCAGAGTTAAGTGACTTGCTCAAGTAAGTGGCAGAATTAACATTTGAAGTGAAGCCTTCTGCCTCAGAAAATATCATTCTTGGAATTGTATTGACTGGGAATATTACAATGTTTAGAAAAGAGTTAGAAGAAATCACGAATGATGAATTCTTGATGAATTTACAAGGCAATATCTACCAAACCTTGGGTGAAAGCACTATGGAAGTTAAGTGGCCACTAAATGGCCTCTTGATTAAAATTTCTGAGATATGACACTAACTTGGATGTACCTTTGTCACACTCAGGATGGCATTTCAATTTTTTTTTATGATTATTTCCATCAACCATGTCATCCCCTACTCAATAAACTTCAGGAACTTCCTATGACTTTCAGGATCAAATATAACATACTCTGACATCCAAAGTCCTTTATAACTTACTCTCTACTTATATTTCCAGTCTTTATATACTTCATATCCTCCTTCCATCTTCTTCCTGCCATAATTTCTTCCATGCAATGACACTGGCTTTACAAGCGCTCATACAGGATATTCCATCTCTGCCTTTGAGTGTTTTCATTGTCTGTCCCCCATGTCGGATTTTCTCCTTCCTTATCTCCACCTTTTAGTTTCCAACACTTCCTTCAAGTTCCAGTGAAATCCTTCTTTCTACAGGAATTCTTTCCAAGTCCTCCTTAATTCTAGTGCCTTATCTCTGTTGATTATCTTTAGTTTATCCTGTGTGCAATTTGTATATAGTTGTTCATATAAGTTCTGCCTCATTAGACTGTGAATTTCTTGGGAGCAAGCACTGTGTTTTTGCTTTTATTTGTATTTCCACTGCTTAGCAAAATGTCTGGAATATAGAAGACTCTAAATAAAGTTTTATTTGCTGACTAACATGCTACATTACAATTACTAATATTTTATTTTATTTCTTGCAAGGCAATTAGGAATAAGTAATCTGCTTAGGGTCACACAGCTAGTAATGTCGAGAGTCTGAGGTCATACCTGCCATCTAGAAGAGGGGGTAGGGGGAAGGAGGGAAAATTTTGAAACAGAAAGTTTTGCAAGGGTCAAAATTTACCCATGCATATGTTTTGTAAATAAAAAGCTTTAATTTAAAAAAAAAAGAGTCTGAGATCACATTTGAATTCAGGTCTTCCTGCCTCCAAGACCAATGCTCTATCTAATGTGCCACCTAAACTTCCCTCTCAGGTTATTTTAAGAAATATACTGATAATATTTCCAAACTAATTTGAAAAATAAAAATAACCATGAAGATCCCTAAAATGTAAACTAGCCTATAGATCAAAGCTTCTTAAACTGTAGATCCATATCCCATATGGGCACTGTAGACAAAATAAAATACTAGAAAAAACAATAACAAATTTTATCTGGAAGAACAAAAAAGATCAAGAATATCAAGGGAATTAGTGAAAAAAAAATACAAAGGATGGTGGCTTAGTAGTATCAAACCTAAAACTTTATTATAAAGCAGCAGTCATCAAAACCATTTGATACTGGCTAAAAAATAGAGTGGTAAGGGCAGCTAGGTGGCACAGTGAATAGAGCACCAAGCCCTGAAGTAAGGAAGACCTGAGTTCAAATTTGGTCTCAGACACTTAAATCTTCCTAGCTGAGTGACCCTAAGCAAATTACTTAACCCCAATTACCTCAGCAGGGGGGGGGGGGGAGAAAGGTAGATCAATGGAATAGATTAGATACACATGCAAAATAATCAAGATCTACAGTAATTTAGTTTTTGATAAACCCTGAAACTCACTATTTGACATAAATGCTGGGAAAACTAGAAAATAATATGTCAGAAACTTGGCACTGACCTATATCTGACATCTCATACCAAAATGAGGTCAAAATGGATATATGACTTGGGCATTAAAGGATGATATCATAAACAAATTAGGAGAATAAGGCATAATTTACCTATCAGATCTTTGGTGAAGGGAGGAATTTATGACCAAAGAAGACCTAGAGAACATTATGAAAGGCAAAATGGACAACTTTGGTTACATTAAATTAAAAAAAAAAGTTTTTTGCACAAACAAAACCAACAGAAACAAGATTAAAAGGGAAGTACAATGCTGGGGAAAAATCTTTACAGCTGGTGTGATAAAGATCTCATTTCTAAAATATATGAAGAATTGTATCAAATTTATAAGAATACAAGTCATTTCCCAATTGAGAAATGGCCAAAGAATATGAACAGATGATTTTCAAATAACAAAATAAAAACTATCTATAGTTATATGAAAAAAAATTCTCTAAATCACTACTGATTAGAGAAATGCAAATTAAAACAACTCTGAGCTACCACCTTACACCTCTCAGATTGGCTAAGATGACAGGAAAAGACAATAATAAATGTTGGAGGGGATGTGAGAGAACTGGAACACTAATACATTGTTGGTAAAGTTGAGAAATGATCTAACCATTGTAGAGAGCAATGTGGAATTATGCCCAAAGGGCATTAAAACTGTGCATACCCTTTGATCCAGCAATGTCACCACTGGGTCAGTATCCCAAGGAAATCATAAAGGAGAGAAAAGGACCCACATGTGTAAAATGTTGGTAGAAGCCCTTTTTTATTGTTTTGTAAAAAATGAACAAACTGATTTTAGAAAGACCTGGAAAGATTTACACAAAATGATGCTGAGCAAAATAAGCAGAACCAGGAGTACATTGTACATAATAACCTCAAGAATGTGTGATGATCAACTATGAAAGGTTTGGTTTTTCTTAGTGGTTCATGATCCAAAGCAAGCTGCATCCAGAAAAAGAACTAAGGACACTGAATGTAAATCAATACATGCTATGTTTACTTCTTTTTTTTTCTGTTTATTTTTTTAGCTCTCCCATGCTTTTTCCCTTTTGTTCTGATTTTTCTCTTTCAACATGATCAATAAAGCAATGTATTTAAAAAAAATAGATCACATGTGGGGTTGAATAACTGAATATGGGGTATCAAAAAATAGTAACAATAAAAGGTTTCTGAACACAATGAGTAAAAATTTATTCAAAATCAAACAGGCAATAAATCCAAGGTGTTTCTGGCAGCATTTGCCTATGTAGCATTGCTCAACTTCACTCTAACCTTGGTTCTGAACATACAACATGTGTTGTCTATGCACAAACACTGTCAGAAACACCTTAGCTCAGATTTGAGATGGAATTGCATAAAAATTTCTTTGGAGAAAAGGGGTCACCAAGTGGAAAATGTTTAAGAAGCCCTGTTATAGACAGACTCTACATGTCTGCAGACTAGAGCAAAGAGGTAGTGTATACAAAATGTATACAGAGCTAGTCTTAAAGCCAGGATAACTTTGTTCAAGAACTGCCTCTGACATATATCAGTTATGTACCTGGCAAGTAATTTAAACTTTCTGCTTTAGGCAATGTTCAAAGACTGTAAGTTGTGGAAAATGTTCCAGCCCACATGGGTAGAGGAAGTTTCCTCACTTGAGAATCTTCATACCAATGAAATCATTGCCCCTGTTTCTGTACATATAGCAAACTCTATCAGGCACTGGATCAGTATCCAGGAGACCACTTCACAAAACTTCTATCTAGCATGGAGATTCTTGGGAGGGAGGATCATTACCAGAGGCCTATTTGCTTAAATATGACTCAGCATAGTAAATGGGCAATCATACATTTTGTAGGCTGAAAAATAATCTATTCTATATACATATTTTTCAAATCTATAAAGTGATTAATAAAAAACTTATTTAAAAGTGTTAGTGAATTCATCATCATTTTTTTGCCATATACTTTCTCAGTCTATGGGTATTAATAGTAAGATTCAAGGAGGAATCTTCTAAAAATTTGGGTAATACTGATCTAGAACTGAGATAAATAAAACAGGTCATGACAGATGGAGAATTGATCATTGCTGTTATTCAATTCATTGTGTTCTTATTAATTCTCTCTTATATGAGAAAAAAAAAACTATGGTAGATATTGGGAATATGCAAGCAGAAATGAAACAGGGTCTGTGGGTCAGTCAGCTAGCATTTATTAAGCACTTACTATTTACCAAGTACTGGTATGAGAGCAAGGGAAAAGAAGAAAGGAATAAATAGTAGGAGGGAAGGGTACAACATGTCAATAAATACATAAATATGACATAATTTAAGAAGAAAGAAGAGACCATTAGCAAATGAAAGATTCAGGATGAGTCCTTTCCAAGAGATGTGGCACATAAGGTTGGAAAGGGAAAATGTGTTCCAATCATGCGGGTCAAGAAGGATGAGAACTGAAAAAAGCCAACAAATTATCTTTGGAGGATTGTTTTTGTTTTTGTTTTTGTTTTTTTCATTGAAGCTTTTTATTTTCAAAACATATGCAAGGAACATTGAACCTTGCAAAACCTTGTGTTCCAATTTTTTTCCTTCCCCCCATCCCACCCTAGATGGTAAGTAATCCAATATACAACATACATTTTTGATAGAACTACCAATGACTTTTGGAGAGACTGTTCATAAAATTGGAGAAAGAAATTTCATTTGGGTGCAAGAGTTTGAAGTCAGATTGCAAGAGTTTGAGAAGTGAGTAGGAAATAAAGAAATGATGTGGAAATGATAAGTATCCAGCACTTTCTCTAAGAGTTTAGCCATGAAAAGAAAGGATAGGGAGAAACCAAGGTTTTTGAAAAATAAGGAAGACAAAGGGATGGTTGTAGGCTGCAGAGAAATAAAATAGTTGATAAGAATGAAAATTGATGCGTATGTGTGATTTTGGAGGAAGACAGGGTAGAGTGATGATCAATGGGATAAGTTTCTGGAATAATTAATGGGAAAAGGATAAGATCAAAGGCATAGAGATGAGTGCTATCTTTATGAAAGGTAAAGAAAGTCAAGTTTCAGGGAAGAGAAAAGGTTAGAGATTGATATTAGATATTGGATGTTAAATATATTATTATGTAATATATTATAATCCATATAAATTATATATATATCTGTACATAATTATATATATATATACATAATTACATATAAATAATGTATACCCCATATTATTAATATTAGATAGATTAGATTATTGTTAATTTGCTATTTGAGATTAAAAAACATAAGTTTGTATTGGATACAGTCAGCATGGAAATATGACACTCAACGCAGCAAATAGGAACAGAAGAATAGAGATGGCAGATGGGAATAGGAGAAATGAGATGGAGGACAAATGAAAGATTGGGGTTTGATGAGATATGAGTGACAATGGAAAAATGAGGAGGAGAGACCTAAGATGGAAATTGTTGTAAAGTTAGTTAACTATAGAGTCAAGAATACAAAAGAAAGGAAGCAGGATCTGGATCTACGAAAACAGGAATATTAATTTACTGAGAATAGTATGAAACCAATATGAAAACATACTCAAAAATTTGCTAAACTGTGTATACACTTTGATATAGTAATACCTGGATTAGACCTATACTTTAAGATTAAAAAAAGATTAAAAGTGATTCATCTACAAAAATGTATTTAGTGATTCTTTCTATAACAGTGAAGAATTGGAAACTAACCTGTAGTCATTTTTTTCCTTTTACCTACTCTCTATTATGTAGTTTATATTGTTTTCTTCCAGGAAGAGTTTGAAGATTACTCCTCTCTTGGTTGGATACTAGTTATCAGAGAACTGAATCTTGGGCTGTATATAATTTGAAAATTTTTGAAGATATTGTTGAGTAGTTACACAATGGTTATATCTAAGAGAAAGAAAAATTCTCAATGACAGAGTTGTAACCAGAGCATATTTTCTTTCTTGGGCCATTTAGTTTTTAAGCTGTTCTAATGAAATTCAGAATTTTATAAGATGTGAAAATCTGAAAGTCATGGTTAACATTTTTTTGTGTGTGTATTATCTATCCTACAGTCTGCATACATATAAAAACACACATGTGTGTATATATATGTATGCATATATGTGTGGTATATTTTTACCTAACATATAAATTCACATAAACATTTTCTTGGGAAGAAAATATTATATCGAATTCAGATGAAGTGAATCTCTGCCAGAGCTGAATGAGACAGTAACTCACATTTTAATAAACTATAGTCTTTATTAAAAAAAAAGGGGGGGTGTAATCTTACAGACTAGCCAAGAAGCATTCAACATTTGTTCTGATACATATTTTCATTGAATGCATTTTCCCAAAGAAATGCTAATGTGAATGAATGTGTTAGCAGATAATATCTACTTTCAGGAAATAAGTATATACATACATTGCCAGAAGAAAAAAAAAGTCCTTTTAACAAATGCCATGAATCCATAAATTTGACAGTTGAGATGAATATAGTTCTTGCTAAACTAGAATGGTCCAGGACATTCTAATGCCCATCTGCAGGCAAACCATGAATATAATGTATTATCTGGGTGGCCACAAAAGCAAGATAATCTCTCATCCGTTACAACAATTTCTCCTTTCCATTCATTGTTTTCTTATTTTCAGTGTGTCTTTCATGTTCCAATTCCAATAACAGGCAACTTCCCTGGTTTAATTTATGTTCAACAACTCTGACATTAGGTTTTTGTTACCCTCTGAAAGTGATTGTATTTGGAGTCCCTCTATTACTTAAGCAGCTGGATAGACTCACATGAGATATGGAGTGAGCAAATAGGAAACCCAATTCTTTAGATGCTTTCAGAGAGCTGTTTTTAAAGGGCAGGAGAAAGTAATTGCCTGGGGCAAAATGAGAAGTCAGCTATAGGTCAGCTAAAGGTGTGGTAAGGAGTGAGTTCAAGGGAAGAAAAGGGTTACTACTCTAGATCCCAAGTAACTCAACAATTTGACAAAAGTGAATTTAAATCTATCTGATCCTTTACTACAACAAGATGCTATTTCCAGAGCTCTTCAAGTATGGCATGATGCTTTCTCTATAAATATAGACTCTACAAATATATGTGTGTATATTTCTTCCCTACTCAAATACAATCTTGAGAAAGAGTAGAGGGTCTTTGAAAAAAGTAAGAAATGCCACTGGTACCAGGAATCCACCCCTCTGTCTATAAGGCCAGTGGAAATTCACAATGGGTCAGTGTTTTAAAACAAGGGCATTATTCCACTTTTAGTCATTTCCAAATCCTAACCATACAACAACTGAGGCTCTCTCTCTTGTATTACAGGAGTACTTTGGGGGTTATAAAAATGCATTCTTAGCTCTCTCTGCTTTTTGAGGAAAGCTTTTTGGGGTTTCTATGTAAGGCTTACTGTGGTCTCCCAGCCAGCCTGCACTGCATAAGTGACTAGATAGAATTCTTTTTATTTTTTTTTCTTCTCAGAACAAGAGATTTCAAACTAAAAGGTTTCTTAAAACATATACACAGTTATAAAGTTTCATGAATTGTCTAACATTCTTGTCACCTTTGGGGTAATTTAAGCCTCATTTTTATGCATCATGGAAAATCTTAACAATTCGGAAAAAGTATTTTCTATGATTTCAACAAAAGAGAACACTCATACTGAGCCCTGCAAAAAGCTACTTAGTCGTGAAGTGCAGTATGCAATTTGCTGGTAATTCACATCAAATTATGTCTCTCATTTGACTGTGTACTTCAGGACAAAACAACAATAACAAAAAGCCAAATGTATGCCTTTAAAATGCCAATGCTCTTCTCCCTCTCCCACTTTCACCCAAGATTACCTTTTGAATATTAGGTAATTCTCATGCTTTACCTTTTACCAGTCGCAGGGAAATGAATCATCAATAAATACAAGATATTGGTTGCATAGAGCCCAAAGATGGTCACTTGAATGATCAAAAGCCCTTCTTGAGGTTCCTTATCTTCATCTTCCTATATAAGTAGGAGAACTTTGATGTGTGTTCGAGATAGCATTCACATGTATGGGCAGATCGAAGTAGATCTCCATCACACACTTATGTCAATTTTTAGGTAGTTTTTTCAAATAAAGAACTATTGTTGAGGTTGAGAAATGAAGTGAGAGATCCCTCTAGGCTGGCCACAGATTTATGGAAAGAATTCGCAAACCCCAATAAATGAAGCAAGAGGCTTGTGGCAAAAATGGATTTATTACACTGAGAAAAACAACTTTCCCAGGGGGCCAATTCCAAAGGGGAAGTAGTGAAAATTCAAAGATTGGGGTTCAGAGTTGTCCTTTTATTTAGCCTTCAGAGGCTTCAGGCTGGGGAGATTAAGGGCTAATTTCTGTAGAGGGCAGTGTTTGTGCCCTAGGCTAAAATCTCCAAAAATTGAATGGGTGGAGATCTCATCTAGTTTCCCTGAGAGCAGCAGAGTGGGGCCCCTCCCAGAGGCCAGTAGGGATTTCAATTTAGGTCTTTCCAATCCTTTCCCCCACAATCAAGGGGTACACAATTTACATCACTATCTTCTCTCCCTACACTTTCTTATTCTCCCCCTCCACACCTTCCATGGAAAAAGGAAAACAAAAAACACAAGAAAATCCTTTGTTAGAAATATGGATAGTTAAACAAAACAGATCTAGGAATTAACTATTTTTAAAAAGTCTCAATTTATACTTTGAGTTGATCATTTCTCTATTAGGTGACTATTATTAGAAGAACCATGAGTCTTCTGTAATCATATAATGTTGATCAATTTTAAAAATTTTCAAAGTTGGTTATTTTTACAATATTGTTAGACTATTGTTTTCTTAGTTCTTTTCACTTTGCTCTTTTTCAATTCATGTCTACTCAAGTTTTTTTGAAATCATTTCCTCTATCATTTCTTGAGGTAGCTAATGGTGCACTAAATAAGAGTCCTGGGTCTGAATTTAGGAAGAACTGAGTTCAAATTCAGTTTTATATACTTGCTAGCTGTGTGACTATGGACAAGTCACTTAATTTGTGTTTACCTCAGTTTTCTTAAGTGTAAAGAGAAAGGAATATTATGACTTACTTTTTAAGATTGTTGTGAAAATTAAGAGAGATGATATTTTTAAATATTATGAGATAATATATTTAAAGACCTTAGCGCAATGTCTGGCTTACTATAAATGCTTAGCCCCTTTTTCATTATGTCACATTCAAATACTAAAATACTGTTTACCCTTTCCCTAATTAATCCTCTCAGTTTCTAATTCTTTGCCATGGAGAACAAACCTTTAATAAATATTTTTTGTATATATGTGTGCTTTTCTTCTTTCTTTTTTCCTCTTTAGGTGTATAGAACTAATAGTGGTGTCATTGAGTCAATG
The DNA here is from genome assembly GCA_023553655.1 of Myrmecobius fasciatus. NCBI lineage: Eukaryota > Metazoa > Chordata > Mammalia > Dasyuromorphia > Myrmecobiidae > Myrmecobius > Myrmecobius fasciatus. The sequence goes on from JAJPUD010000250.1 coordinate 427,362, forward strand.
AGTATGCAATTTAATAAGTTTTTTGGGTTTAGTTACAAATTTCTTTCCAGAATAGAATCTGCCTGCCTTTCCACAGCCTTTTCAACATTGTCATTTTCCTTTTTTCCTCATATATCAACATTGATGGGTGTAAGATAAAACATATAATAGATTTAAATTGTATTTCTCTAATTGTTAGTGATTTAGTATTTTTTTTTCCAATATGGTTATTGATTTCTTCCTCTGAAAACTTAAGAAGTATGTTTAAGAGCCATGAGACTTCTTAAGAACTATAAGACACTGAGAAATATCTTTCCCACAGACTAATTTCTGATATAGCCACTGCCCACCCATAAATTAAATAAATTTTTTAATGTTTCTATTTCAGCTATCTATAGATACTTACCTAAAACAGTGGAAAATCTTTTCACTGTTTTGCTGGTTCGGAGTTAGAGGAAGTAAGTTGATTTCCAAGTTTGTTTTCTATTTACTATCTATAGAACCTTGGATAAAACTTACTTTCTGTATTTGAAAAATAATAAAATTGCATTTAATAATCCCTAAAGTCCTTTTTAAGCTCTTATTTTTATGACTTAATTCTCTTTCAGGGGATGAAAAAGTAAAAATATCAAAGATATTTTGTTATGCAAATTTTTATAAGTAATGTTTAATAATTTGGAATCTTGAAAGGGAAGCTGAGTTACTAAAAAGTCTCAATTATAAGATGCTTTTTAAAGAAAAAAGTTTCATTATGTTCAATCTTTATATAATTACAATATGATAACTAAAAATGTGCCAAATATTTCCTCTATAAATGTCTTAAGGAATAGATAAGGAGACTTTTCAGCATTGATTGTATGTAAATGGACATTGCTAAAATAGCTATATAGGTTAAATAATATGATTTATATTACTTTCATTAACTATATGTAACATATTAATTTAACCATCTTTCCCCTCCCTATAGTCAATAAAAACTCATAGTAGCTCAAATTCTGTCTTAATTACTCCAAATTTTGAGCTAGTAAATCATGAAATTTTACTATATAACATAGTAGAGATCATGTGCCCAGCCTTGTAAGATGCTCCTGAAAACCTCTTATAGCCATATCAAGATAATTCCCTGTTAATACTTTTTCATGCCCTGTTGACAAGGTTAGCTCTTTGTTAAGGTATGAACTCGTCTACCCTGAGGCAATCTTCTTGCCCCATTAAGAATGACAAGTAGAATTGTGGCTGGTCCTATATCTGAGCTTTGCCCATGACTTGACCTTTAAATGAAGGGCTTTAAAATAGAGATGAAATATATCTGAGACAGTTTAAGCAAAGCCATTTGGATATACAGTAGCTCTCATTCTTTGGAGAGACACCTATATAGTTCTATCCCCCTCTGGTTCCCTCCAAGGAACTATGTGTGTCAGGGCACAACATAACATCAAGAAAGGAAGAATTAACATGATCCTAGAGATATCAGATAATAAAAGCAGCAGTGGAAAGGTGAGTGGTTCTGAGACAAAGCTGGGAATGCAAGTTAAAAGCAATAAAACTAAAGGGACAAAGTGATGGAGAAGTTCTTGAACAAATGGTAATTACTGGATCAGGTTTCCTGGATTCAGATGATGAGTTCCTGTACAATAGCAAGTTTTCTGTTTTAAATAAGAACAAGGAGCATGATATGGAGAAGCAAAACCAGTTAGTCACTGGTACTGAGTTACATGAATTATACAGGTCTTTCAAAAAAAGGGTTAATTATTTAATCACCCATATATAGTTTCTACTAAAAGTTCCCTGGTCTAAGTGGGGCTCATCAGAAGTGTAGAAGCTCATTGTAGGAGAACTGCAACTTTAATAGCATTTTGCAACCCTTCCCCCCTTATTGTGTGGCAATGGGCAGAGGGGTGGGGTGAACTCATACAGGGATTATTATATATTAGCTAAATAGCTGTATAATTCTTTATGCAAATGGGACCCATAGGACAGGAAAAATGATTGGTTAGATATAGGTCTTTGGGTTTTCCAATGGCATAAATACAATATGTCATATATGTAATGTCTCATTAGATAGCATACTTGCATGGAAGTGGGAAAGCAAAATGTTTTCTTTCTTCCCTTCCCTCCCTTTCTCCCTCTTTGTTTTCCTCTTTCCCTCCCTCCCTCCCTCTCTCCCTCTCGCTCTCGCGCGCTCTATCGCCCTCACTCACGCTCTCACACTCACTCACTCTCTCTCCTTCTTTCTCTCTCTCCCTGGAGGCCTAAACATAAGCTAAATTCTGATGTTCTTAGGAAACGCTTGGAGTGGGGAAGGAGTTTAAAGATTATTGGAGAAGCTTTCAAGATTAAACTTGGTTCATGTCAAACAATTCCTCAGTTCTTGACCATAGGTTATAAAAGGTTCATAGGGATTAGTGTTAGAAAGTACCTTAGAGATTACTTAAGCCCCCATAGCTTACATTTAAAACATAAATAAACAATTTAATCAAAATAATTTATGTAGTAAGAGAACTGGGATTTAAACCCATATCTTTTGATCCCAAATATAGAACTCAGAGAACTATACAAGCTATTGACTAATATGAACCAGCAGAAGAGCTGCAATGACTTCACTGTGTCCATCTCCAAGCGGACCCCTGACTGTACCTTCATTCCCAACACAGCTCATGAGGCTTCCAACTAGGCAGAACCAATAACAATCACCCATCACCTCGATACTTGTACTTTTGATGCTTTTCCTCTTTAGTAACCATAACACTTTGGGGAAGTCAAAAGTAGCTCTTTCTTAGGAAAATATTAGGAACCTTTGAAAACAGACATAATGAATCAGATCAAGAAAATGAGAGCCTTAATAGAATTTCACTTTCCTTTTTGGAAATGTTACTAAATAGCATTATCTTTGATCTGACATTTAAAAGATTTTCTTTGTGGTCTGACTTCAGTCAATTATAGACCATCACTCCTGACATAATAATGGCAAATATTAATGGAATCTTAAAAAGACATGCTCTACTGAATAGCATCTTAATGTACGTATTTTGAGGAGATAAATTTATTTGGACAATCTGGAATTAGGTCTAAATTCTCCAGTTCCCTGGTCAGCTGTTACCTATTTCTTCAGATGGAAGAATGGCAGAATTTCCTTCTTTATTGAGGTCATAATGTTCTTAAAGAAATCAGTCAATGTCAGTATCATGTGCCTTGGTTTGCTTATGTTCACACTTAGTGGAAGCAGCATCCAAAAGTTTAGCCTTAGTCTACCAATGGACCCCTCCTTATTATTCAATGCTTCTGTGTCTTTGAACATACTCCTTGTTGCTAGTATGTTTCATCTGATTCCTACCACAGGGAGAGAGAACACAATGTATCAGCAGAGGAAAAAATCTGGCATCAGAAGTACTGATGGTACATTCTGACTCTGCTAGTTATGAGACCTTGGGGCAGCTACCTAACTGCTATGAGTCTAAATTTTCTAATCCACACAATGAAAATAAGAATAACTTCCCTAAATGTTGTTTAATCCAAATAAACAAAGAATATGAAGAATCCAAAAAATGAAGATAATAATAGTACCTACCTTCCAGGATTATTATGAGACTAAAATGAAATATTTGTAAAGTTTTTTGCAAATCTTAAGGTACTATGCTATCATCAGTATCATCATATGATAATGAATACAAAGTACTTTGTAAACTTTAAAGCAAGATGTCAGTCATCATCATCATTATTAATATTAGTTCTGTTAAAGGAATTTTGAACATAATGAGCAAATGAATGAGGAAACTTTGGTGGGGGAAGGTTTGGTGGAAGGGCAAGGGACAAATCCCTTCAGTCTACTGCTAAAACCACACCAAATGGCAAACATATTTCTATTCAGTTTATTCATAAGGCAAGCCAGAGAAGTTATAGGTATTCATCTAAAAAAAAAAACCCCAAACTAAAAACAAACCCCATCAAAGTAAATAACCCCCCCCAAAAAAACCCAGAACCAAACAATATGATTATTGTCTTTATGATATCAAGTAAACCTGTTTGGTATCTATTGTTCTTTGAAATGATTGATTTTTTGGAAGAGGTGTTTTTGGCTTCATGCAGACACAGCCAGACACAAAGAGATTGAGAGGAAGAAAAAAAGAAGAAAGGAAAGAACATATTGCTTGGCCTGCTCAAAACACAGGATCAGAAGCTTTAGGGAATAGGCAGGTGGGAATGGTGTGACTTTATCAGTAAAACAATATCTGTGCAAACATCATTTTCTCCTCATGCTGGCCCTTCTCTGACCTTTATATATCATAGTTCTTTAATCTGGTGTTTCAGGTGGCAGACACTGACTTATTCATTCACCCAACAAGCATTTATTAAGCATTTACTTTGTGCCAATCACTGTGCTAAGATATGGGGACACAAGCAAAGACCAAAACAGTTATGCCTTCAAGGACCTCACCTTCTAATGGGAAGATAACCTGTAAATAACTAAATGTGATACAAGATATACCTAGCAGGAATATGCAGCAGTCAGCTTGCACTGGGATATTGCTGTTAAATTGTCAGTGAGAGGATTTACACTGCAGAAATCTGCAAATAATATAAATAAGAGCACCTGATTGTCTAGACTTAAGAAAGTGAAGGAGAAAAATGTTAAAATGCAGATTAACCTCAAAAGTGGGTTGTGTACAATTTTTTTCAGAAAGCCACGTGTGAAACATGCCCCTGTATACCCTTGGATTCAAGATAGTTGGAAGGCCATCTCAGAAGAGAAAATTATAGCAATTAGAGGTGGTGGGACAGGAAAGACCTCCTACAAAAGGTGGGGCAGGGAGCTGAGTTTGGAAGAAAATCTTACAGAGTTCCTATATTCACTTTCTCCAAAATTAAAACTCAATACCGACCTCTGTTAGTATAGGAAAGGCAATTGCATTTTCATACTGAAAGTGAAAGATGCATAGTTTCATTCATGTGGGTGCTCCTTCCTGATACAGAATGAAGTCCTTCCATGATTTAGCGTTACTTCAAGAGTTCTTGGTGATCAGAAAAAGAAAACTATCATCCAGCGGCTAGCCTTCTGGTGCTAAAACTTTTCAAAGTTATATCTAAAGTTTCTAGATTGGTAGGATCTGCCATAGTTAATTCTCAGCTGGACAACTTGCAAGACCTCCACTCTCCTCCCGAACCCCTTTCCATAGCTTCATGAGGCATCAGAGGAGGACTTAGGAAGGCAATAAATAATCTTGATTTTTTAAAATGTTCTTTAAGTTCTTTGAAGGAATAATACCACACAAATCCAAATTATTGCACATGGAGCTCCTTGAAATCATTAGCCATACATATTTCTGAAGTCTTTATTAAATGGTGCTTCCAATATTGTACCATTCACATATAAACAATGGCTTCATGTTGCCTAATAAATAGCCTGGAGTTCTGGACTCTCCACATTCTGATTGTCTTCCATGACAGTGGAAGTATGATGCAGATTTGGGTTAAAATCAAACCCCTGATTCTTTTTTTTTTTTTTTTTTGCTTTTTGCTGAGGCAATTGGGGTTAAGTGACTTGCCCAGGGTCACACAGCTAGGAAGTGTCTGAGACCAGATTTGAACTCAGGTCCTCCTGACTTCAGGGCTGGTGCTCTATCCACTGCGCCACCTAGCTGCCCCTCAAACCCCTGATTCTAACACTTCCTCTGTGATTATAAGCAAGTCACTTACTTCATCTGAAAAATGGGGATGATAATATCTGCAACACCTCCTTGGCAAGGGATATTGGGAAGCTCAAGTGAGATAATATATGTAAAATGCTTCGAAAATATCCCCAAAATTCTACCTCCTCCAGGAATTCTTCTCTAATTCCTCTTAATTTCAATGCTTTTTTCTCTTTTAATTAGTTCCTGCTTAATTGCTAATTATTCCCCATTTATCCTGTATACAGCTTGCTTTATATATATGGTTTGAATGTGCCTCATTAGATTGGAAGCTCCTTGAGAACAAAGACCATCCTTTGTATCTTTTTGTGTCCCCAGTACTTAACACAGTTTCTAGCATATAGTAGGCACTTGATGAATGTTTATTGAATTGATTTGAAATGTTAAAGCATAATAGAAGTATCAGTTATTATTTTTGTTATCTCATTCTCATGTTTTTTTTTAATGGAGTTAAAATAGAAATGGTTTGAGGGCAAGTTTTTATCTACATCTACACTTATACTATGTCTTTATATTTAATGTTCTCTGGACTACTGAGCAAGTAAGGTTTTTTTGTTGTTGTTTTTTGTTTTTTTGGTAATTGAATAAAAGTACTGAAGAGTAAACTCATCTTCAGAAGGTTCACTGAAAGCCTCATTGGGGCAACTCCATCACTGGGGCAGCAGGATGATAGTCATGATGACAATGATTCTAATCAAAGAATTCTCCTGCTTCCTTTCCTTATCCACACAACCCTCGAGTCCTACACCAATTTCTCAGTCTTCTATCTCTGCCAATTATCTTCTCCTTTCTTCCAGGCCTACCTCAGTTTTCTCAAACTAACTAGAAAGTGGTCCCTCTCTAAACTATATCTAATAAAGATATTAGCTATCTACTATGTGAACATCCTTTTATGATTTTTCTAGTCGTTAACTATCATATATGCATCTGTGTATGTGTGTTTACATTTAACATATTGTTAAATGTCAAGCTCCTCAAAATCTGTGGCCACATTTGTTTTTTACTTTAAATTCTCTTCTGCTTCCCCTTGAAGCTCAGTGTCATATACACAATAAGTCCTTAATAAATGCCTACTGAATTTAAAGAATAACATTAAAAGGAAATGCCACTTTTATAAAAATGCAAATGCATAGCTGCAGCCCTCAAAATTACAATGTATAAAATAAAAAAAAGCTTATTTCTTTTGCTCTCTTACTTTAGAGAACTTCTATTTGTTTCTATTAAGAGCCATGTTTAATTTGAAAATAATATTTAAGTTGTATAAATTTAAAGGAGCTCTTTCACATGATGCAAAATGTGGAGATTAAATTTCCTAGAGGACTTTTTTTCCTAGTGCATCCTCTCTTTTTTTGTCATATTGTCTGGAAGAGCTATGTGATTTTTATTTTCCCCTTAGCAGTGAGGTAATTTGCCTGTGTTATTTGCTCTGTGGGCATCTCCATAACCCATTCTGAATTTATTTCATGATGTCTCTTGAAGGCACTATACCTCTAAGACATGTTGGATCAAATTAATGAAGTCGACACGATACTAACAAACCCTCCCCAACCTGCAAGAGGCAGATATGCTGTGAACATTGATAGACAAATATTAAAAATATAATTCTTTTGGACTCCATCCACATGCTCTTGAGATAATGAGGTCTTAACAAAGATGTAGATGCTCATGTGGAATATCAGATCTGACGTTTCATTTGAGGTGAAAATTGCCAGTCTTCCTAACGACCTCTTTTCTTGCCAGGTACAAGAGAAAAAAAAAAAAGGACTGAAGTGTTAAAAACTGACTGTTTTCACAGCCATGATTATAATCTCAACATGTCACCCTTCACTGTGGAGTTCTTAAATGGAGAGAATGAAAAAGTTGGCTAGAAAAGAAAACTGGCACAGAGTATACACCCATATTTCCTTCAAGTTCAGAAAATACAGGGCCAAGGCTTAAAGTCTGTACTCAAAAGCAACAGAGTTGTTAACTTGAATCCCTTGAGTGCTAATTTGCATGGCCTTTATATAATTTCTTATGACCATTGACTATTAGAGCTGGGAGAAAGGCTTAAGCCAGTGATCAATCCTTCCTTTTGCAGGAGGCCCTTTTTCATCTGAGCAACCTGTGCCCCACAGGAATTGCAGTATGTACAGTATTCTGATGATGATGTATTGCTCTTCATCTGGTTGTTTGTTCTAAAGACTAGAAGGAGTCCCTTGCCCATTCAACTGTAACAAGCATGGACGGACCCCGGCCTTAGGAGTGGGTCCTAAATAGAGGCCAAGATTACTTCTTAAACTTAAATATTCAGTATCTCAAACAATGCAGCTTCCAAATAGAGAATAGAAAAGCCAGGAGCACTTCATACTCTCATTTAATTTTTTATTTGATACAGCTAAAAATCAAACTTTTTTCATTCCCTGAAAGCCATTTCATTAGATTTGGGGCTATCATCTTGTGCTGGACCGTTCCTCTCTCCCTTCTAGACAGTTTATGTACCATTAACTTTAACAATTTGGTATACTTACAGGTGTTTTTGAATCTAATTCTTTATCTTGGCTCCTACTCTTTTCTCTTGTACTCCAAATGAGTTATCTCCAGAAGTTCTGCTCTTTCCCATACTGCAATATGCCCCACTCCATTCTGTTAACCTCACTTGTCAGTGACTGAGACTCTTTCCAGCTCTTCATTTCTCCATCCTTAAGTCCAGCAAATTCCAAACATTAATCAAAAAACACATCATTATTCAGGATCTATGTGCCAGACATACTGTCTAAGGAAACAATGACATAAGTAAAACATAATAGCTCACATTTACACAATGCTTTTAGGGTTTATGGAGTGCTTTACATCCATGGCTTCAATTGATTCTTATGACAAACCTATAAACTAGGAGCTGCCACTAACTCCATTTTACAATTGAAGTAATTGAATGAATAAATGAATGTAAAAGCATTTATTAAGCCCTTACTAAGTGCCAAGCATTGCGCTAAATAATGAAACAAATAAAAAACTTAATCATGATTCCTATTATACCAAGAGTCTAGGGGACTATAAAGGAAACAACCAGGGGATTAATGCACATTAGGTGACAGAATCGTTTATGTGACAGTTTGAGTCTATTTTGTTATCCCTTTTAATTATTTTCTCATTTATAAAATAAAGGATCGTTCAGTTTTTTTTTTATTTTATTTGTTTCATGGACCCCTTTCTCTATGGACTCTTTTTCAGAGTAATGTTTTTAAATGCATGATGTAAAATATGTGAAATTACAAAGGAAATCAATTATATTGAGAGATATCAAAAATATTTTTAAAAACAAATTCACTGACCCAAGGTCAAGACTTTGGTCTAAATGATCTGTAAGATCCCTCTCGTCTCTAAATCATATGAAACCCATATCACATCTCACTGTATATTTACTAATTGCTTACTCTATTATCAATCAATCAATCAATCAACAAGCATTTATTGAACAATTATCATGTGCCATGTACTGTGGGAGGAAATGGGGACATAAAAACAACCAATGAAATAAGTTCTTAAGGAATTTATATTTGACATTATTAGGTGATAGAATTACAAAAGAAGACATGACCCTTGCTCAAAAGAAGTTTACATTCGTAATGGACTTCCTGCCATCTAGGGGAGGGGAGGGGACTGGGGGGAAAATTTGTAATGAAAAGCTTTGTAAGGATCAATGTTGAGGAACTACCCATACATATGTTATGCTAATAAAAAGCTTTAATTAAAAAAATAAGTTTACATTCTATTTGAAGAAAGGGAATATTTTAATAAATATGGGCCTTAAAGCTTCAAGCATAAGGCCTTGAACAGAACAGATATTCAACAAGTATTTGTCAAATGAATTTTTCACTGTAAAAAGGGGCATCATGTTCCTTACAGTTCCTATGATTCTAAGATGTCCTGAAAATAGAAAGGGAAAGTTTGAGACTCCACACATTGGTTTGTAGTCCTTACTAATTTATTAGACTCAGCCCCAAAATACTCAACACTATAGTTCATCCATATCATGGTTCTATAACTAACAGTTGGCCCATAGAATTAGTTATTGTAATACTCTAGTTTCTTTCATTATGTTCTTCTCTTAGAAGATTGGCTTCTCTTAGAAGGAATCTGCACCCTCCTTTTAAAATCCATTTTTATTTCCTTCTAGTACTGCCCACTGGATGAATTCTGTGTGCTTGTTTTTGAAGTAGAGTTGCTTTTATTTGTACTTTTCTTCCTTTCCAATTGAGTTCAAGTTCCAGCCACTTTTCCAAAGACTTTTAGGATTTGTGAAATAAGATTGTTTAATGCTTTCTTTTCTAGAATTTTAGTTCTGGGATTCCACTACCCCATTAAATAACTGCTTCTCCTGGCCCAATATTTCAGAAAGGCCACAGCAGTTCAGCCCTAACTACTTTACCATCTTCTGGTCTTGACAAATTCTGGAATCATGATCAAATCAACTCTTCCTTTACATTTAGAATGAATGTCTCAACCTACTCCCCTCTGGCTCATTCACCATCCCTTTACTTTTCTGAACCAAAAAGCCCCTTCCTGCCATCATTTCCCTTTGTTCTTTATCTCATTTTAATAAATGTCTTTCAGGGCAGGGATGGTCTTTGCTTTTATATTTCTCTAGCAAAGTACTTAGTAGGTAGCAAGACCTTAATAAATGTTTCCTTTTGTCTTCATTCACTTCATCATACCAATCATGATTTCATCAATTTCTGTCAGTCTTAGCTGTTTTAGAATGGAGAAACTCAGTAATTTTAATTTGAGCTTATACGGATTTTGGTGGAGAGTGGGAGAAAGACCACATCCTCCTTGTGTCTAGACTTTTCAAATCTAGAGGAGACTGAGAAGACTATGTTTGTTTTCTATGCCCCCTCTCTCTTCTGCACCCAACCAGCTCCAGACTCTTTCAGAAGCATCCCTCATCACATCAAAGCCTCCTTTAAGGCACAGCTTATGTCATTATCTAAGGGAAGCTTTACCTGATAGGTCTTTATAATCAGTGCTCTCTCCTTTCTTAAATTATGTAGTATTTGTCTATCTGTTTGCATGGGCTTTGCTCCCTCAGCCCATCTTTCGAAAAAGAATGCAGAAGGCAAGAACTGTTTATTGGTTTTATTTTTATACTTTCAATGCCTTTTAGGTAGTAGGAATTTAATAAATATTTGCTTAATTGAAAGCAGAGAAATTAACAACATTCATGGACAAGCCCAAGATTAAGGCAAAGTAGCAAATGTAACATCAAAGGATCATATATCTAAAAGTAAAAGGAAGTTTAGGGAACATTGAGTTCAATTCCCTTATTTCAAAGCTTAGGAAACTGAGATTAGGAGGGATGAAATGAATTATTGAAGGTTACAGAATCAAGTAGCAGCAGAACTGAGATCTGAATTGCAGTTCTCCAACTCCAAATTGTTTCCTTTTTGCTATACCACAATGCTGTTGTGGAACAAAAGTAAGATGGTCTTTTTTTTTTTTTTTTTTTTTTTTAAGCAGCTATGAGGTCTCCAGAGCCCTTCCTGTTTTTCCTGGCCTTTTAGTTCATCATAATCATATTCCTAAGATAACCCTTTGAATATCTATAAAGATTCAGATTTCTAATTAGCATTACCAAGGATTCTGAAGATTGTGACTAGAGAACTAAAAAACACACCCACTTCAATGTGGCATTGAAATGAATGTCACAGGATTTGGTCCAGCATGGCCTACTGGTCCCACTCTTCACTGTGGCAATGGTTCCCAGTATCAGGACCCAGGGGGTTAAATAAAGTCAGTATTGCCCTCCCCTCTTTCCTCAAATTTTATGCTTCAACTTCAGCTCAGCCAGTGACCTTACAATGCAATGTGTCAAAAATGAAGAAGCATTTGGAGTTTTTATTTCACTTGTAGTACTGAGTCCTGCATATATTTATACATTTTATTTATACAGAAATGTCACATCCCATCCCACATCAGTCTCTCATAAACACAGCTGCCAGAAGTTATTTTCATTAAAGCCCTTTGTGGCTCTGGGGAGGGGGAAGGAGGGTACTCACTCTTTGACACACACAAGGAATAGAGTTAATTTTTTTTTAAATTACCACCTAAATTTGGTGGTAGATTTGGGCTTTAGGAAATGTTGAGTTTTGAGTCAATGTGGTGCAATGGATAGTATCTTGGATAATAACTCAAGAAACATTGGCTCTATTTTTAGCTTTTTGAAAAAAACCCTCTTTTTAGTCAAATGGCTCAGTTTCTGTGAGAATAGCATAATGCTATGACTGACTAGACTGGGAACCAGGGAAACTTTGTTCTAGTCCTGGCACTATCAGTAACTAGTTCTGTGAACTTTGGAAAATCACTTCACCTATATGAGTTCCCTGTAAATAGCAATACTGGTTATCCTATTATAGAGTTGTTGTGAAGATCAAATGAGATTATAGATATAGGGGCAGCTAGGTGGCGCAGTGGATAGAGCACCAGCCCTGAAGTCAGGAGGACCTGAGTTCAAATCTGAACTCAGACACTTAACATGCCCTAGCTGTGTGACCCTGGGCAAGTCACTTAACCTCATATTGCCTCAGCAAAAAGCTAAAAAAAAAAAAAAAAAAAGAGATTATAGATATAAAAACACTTTGAAAAGATGCTCAGATCACAATATAAATGTAAATATTTACTAAGCATTTATAATAAAAGATCATTATAATTTCTTTTAAAGTTTATTTTCACATTAGAGACGTTCTTGGAGAGATAAAGAGATAGGGAAAATGCTACCAATTTTTTTGGAAGAGGGAAGAATGACAATAGCTTAAACTCCTAGACATTGTGGTTAATTGCCTGAACAGCAAAGAAAGAACACACTAAGTCTACAAAATTATATCCTGTCATAAATCTAGAAAGAATTTGTGAATTAATGATCTAAAAATTGTTCAGATTTTCTCGGATGGAGAATCAAAATCTTTCTCTGACAATGCCACTTCTGGAAAAAGGAGATTTCCATGAATATGGGAGAAAAGTAGCTAGATGAATCAACAATTCCATCATTGATACCCCATTGTTAATGTTACTCTGACACAGAAGCGGGGATTCTGCAAACACAGGTATGGTTAGATTCTGAGTTCAGGCTTTGCTATGGCCAGACTACATCTAGAGTATTATGTTTAGTTCTGCTACAATGAAGACCTTGACAAACTAAAGCAAATCTAGAGGAACATAACTGTAATAGTGAATTTAGTGCTTAACACAGTGCCTGGAATATAGTAAGTGATTAAGAAATGCTTGTTGACTTGACTTGAAGGGACTAGAAACCCTTTCATAGCAGCAGTGGTTGAAGGGCGTCCTTTTAATTGCCCTTTTTTGTGTGTTAAATACTGATGATACAAAGAAAGGAGATGCTTGGCCCAAAGAAAGAAGAGGAGAAAACAAATGATAGCTTTTTCTATATATTGGAAAAGTTATTAGGTAGGAAAAAAATTGTTTTGTTTTGCTAGCCTTCCAGAAGGAAGAACTAATAGTAATTGGAAAGAAGTCTCCTTGAGATAGGTTTTGGTAGGATTAAAGCAGGGGATCTCATCCTGAAATTAGTGAATTTGTCATTAAAAAAATCTCAATCTATTTCCTTTTTAATATGATATATTTTGTTTTATTCATTTAAAAAATATTTGGAGGACTCCATAGAATTTCTCAGATGCCAAAAGTGCCCATCACACACACATGTGCATGTGCGTGCACACACACATGAGTAAGAACTCCTGAATTAAAGTAAAAACTTCCCCAAAATCAGTGCTGTCACATCTCTGAAGAACAATGCCTCAGAAGGAATTCAAGTAGAAGCAGGATGATAATTTATTATCATTTACTGAATTCTTGTTCATGTATCTGTTGAACCAGACTACCTTTCAGGTCTTGTCTATCTCTAAGATTCTACCATTCTTTCCAGGCAGAGACACCACAGCGTATTATTATATTTGTCTTTAGAATACAAGGAAATAGCATATACTTCTCTTAATATGTATATCAATCCTCTAGTAACAAAGATACTATAAATGATGTATTATATGCAAATCTATATATACATGGGTAAATAAATAGATAAATAGACAAAAAGGTAGATAGACATGCTAAATAGACAGACAGGTAGAGAGACAGACAGACACAGACAGCTAGTGAGAGAGAAAAAGAAAGACATACACATACACATACACACAGATATGGCATGTGCATAAAATTATGGACTTTGAGTCAGGAAGAACTGAATTCAAATCCTGCCTGAGACATTTATTAACTCTGATCCTAGGCAAATCATTTAAGCTCTGTGAACTTGTTTTCTCATTTATGAAAAGGAGAAAATGATAGCAACTTTCTCACAGAGTAGTTGTGAGAATAAAATCAAATAAAATAATACAAGTAAAATATTCTGTAAACTTTTGGTCCTTTTATAAATCTCTGCATATGTATATAGATATGTGTATATGTCAACATACATACAAAATATATGTACATATATATACATCTATGCATAAATGTATACCCACATACCTATATTTATATAAATATGCATACATATATATGTATGTACATAGATATACACAGGGATTTAGAAGCCATCTGGCAGAGTGTATAGAATAAGGGTTTTGGATACAGAAAGTCCTGGTTTCAAATCCCTCAGATATTTACTATCCATGTAACTCTGGGCAAGTTGCTTAACTTGTATGTGCCTCAGGCAACTTCCTATGACTTCATTTGATATTGTGGACAGGTTGCATATGCTGACAATAGAAAGAGTTCCCATCATGAGAGTTTCTCAGGCTGAGTACACAGGTACAATATAAATAGGCATATACAAGGATATACACAAAAGGAAAGCATGTTTTCCTAGTAAGAATTCCTAGTAAGAATATATTCTTTTGATTTAAAAAAAAAGCTTTTTTCATTTTAATTCATAGGATTAAAATGATGAGAGAGGCCTAAAAGATCTTCTACTTCTAGTCTTATTGAATTTAGGACTTCAATTCCTGAATGATTGTAACCTCAGTAATGGCAGAGACCAAGGGATTTTTTTTTTCTTCTCTTTTTCCCCACAGTACCTAGCCCAGTGCTTCCTACCTAGTAGATATTTCATAAATGTTTAGTGAATAATGCACACTCCAGTCTAAAAGTCTCTGTCTGAAAAGAAGATTCTATAACCTTACTCAATAACCATTTCAGTGTTCAACATTTCAATGTTTATAGCCATTCCCATGCTTGAGAGATATCTTCTTGTGTGGTCAGACAGACACCTCACCTGATTTGTTGTTTTTATTTCCTATCCACTTCTCTCCTAGACAAACTTCTGCTCCAGCCAAATGAATTTTCTCATATGACTCATGATCGCCCAGATCTTACTTAAGCCATTCTCCTTCTCTTCAAATGCTTTTTCTTCCTCCTTTCTACATAATTACATCCTATGTATCCTTCAAGGTCCAGTTCAAATTCCCCTCCTCTGTAAAGCTTTCCCTGATCTCTCTCAGATGTAACCTTTTTGAACTCTTATCTTACTTCTCTGTACTAGTCAATCAATAAACATCCATCATCACTATGATCATTATCATTAATTAAGCATTTGTTTTCTTGACATGTTATGAATGCTTTAAAGTATCAAAGTTTTTGTTACATGTATTTATAGATACTCTCTCCATCTAGAGTCACAGCACCTTGAGGGCAGTTAATTTTTGCACTGCATCTCTCGTTATGCTGCTTCCAAATGACTGTGCATCTCTAATTGTACATTGCAAACATAGCAAGAGTTCCCATCGACAGGAATTCAAAAATATGTGATTTACTTGATACCTACATTTCTGCACCTTTCACTTAACACTTCTTTTTTCCAGGACCCAATTAACGTCTCTGGGTCATATACTTTCATAAAATGGTCTCAACGCAACTTACAAAATAATTCAGAGCCAGAGCCCTGCCTAAAGAAGTCTGGACAATGAATTGACATGTGAGATTCTGGTTTGAGGCATGAGACCACTGATTCCCTTTGGGGTTGAAAGTGGGTATAATGATGGGTTAGAGATAAGATGATGGTATCAAGAAAAAATTTAGCGGTACAAGAAGAAACCTGGGGATGCTTAAGACAAACTCTCTTTTGCCTTTAGCAATTGCTTTGGGTTTACTCCAGATCTATTAATAGCTGTTGGATGGACCATGACATGGAAATCAGGTCCTTTCCCCCAATTCCACTCCATCAGCCTAACTCAATTTTCTTTCCATGGAAGAGGTACCAAGAAGAGCCAAGACACAAAGTATAGATGACCTTGGCTCTCTTTGTTGGAGTTAGAACAATAGAACAATTATCTAGTGCTGGGGACAGAAGTGAGTTTCTTGGGGGACCCTCACAGTGATGTAGTACTAGCAATGAAAGTGACAGCAACAGCAGCTGGTGCAAGCTTTGCAACTTTCCTTTGGATGAATTTCAAGTTTACATACAGAGTAACCCCACCCTGCACCCTGGGCCCTTGTTGAAATGCAGCAACCTCTAAGGTGAAACAAAGCTGCTGTTTAACAATGCACAGCAATACCAAGCAACATTTTGGCACAGAAAATCAAGCATAATCTAACAAGGGAGGCAGAAGGCAATTATCTCATCTGGCAACTGGCCAGAAATTTGGGGTTAAGACTAGGACCTGTGGTTTTCTTCTGAGAACACAAGCTAGAAACTGGGTCCTGGAATTGAGCGCTGCTTAATTGGCAAAAGAAGCAGCATAGCGTAAGGGAAAACAGACCTGCAGCTAGGCTAGGAGCCACGAGGGCTTTCCCCTAGAAGCCGCCATCTGGACAGATATCACTTCCTTTCTGTCCTGGTCCAGAGATCATAGTCCCCCATGTTTTTCTCTTCCACTGGCCCATTCCACCATGGGAAAAGAAGGATTGGGGAAGTGACCCTTGAGAGTAAGGAGTTAGGGACTGCTGTCCTTCTCCCCCATGACTGCATCTATAGTAGAAAGGTGTCTACTTGTTGTTGCTGTTGATTTCACATCTGAGTCTTTATGATCACTGTTGGGGTTTTCTTAATAAAGGTGCTGGACTAGTTTGCTATTTCTTTCTCCAGCTCATTTTACAGATAAGGAAACTGAGGCAAAGTTAAATTATTTGACCCATCACAAAGCTAGATTTGAACTCAGGAAGAAGAGTCCTTCTGATTCCAGACCCAGCACTCTGTACACTATGATGCTACCTAGTTGCCTCTTTTTTTTCTCCTATCTCTTTCTATACACTCATTCTTGTCCAACTGGGATCTATCCCATCCCTGTAGGATCATAGATCCAAGCTGGAAGGGAACTTTAGAGGCTAAGCAGCTCCACCACCTTGCTTTACAGATGTAGCTGAGAGTGCTTAAATGACTTGTCCAAGACCCATGGGTATTAATCACTCCACTCTCTCTATTTCTTTGTAATCTGGAATCTTTTCTATTGTGATTGAACTCTTTTTCATCTAAGATCTCTTTGTCTCACATTCCTTTCATCTGGTACTGCTCAGAAACCAATCTTTCTCTGGAAGACATTGCATCTCTTGGCACCCTTTCCCAGACTGGCTGTTTCTTGTCTTAGAGTGCCTGACAAATAGGGAGGGGAAGAGGAATGGGGCCAATCCCTGTTCTCCTCTGCCACTTTTAGACTTTCCTTCTACCATCAACACCCAAAAACCCATCTCCTCCTTTGAAGTTCACTCTCTTCTATCCTAGATTATGCAATCATTTATGGACTTCCAGGTCACTTTTCCTCTTCCTCAATAAGTACAGGACCTGGTTCATAGTCTTCTTCTTGACCTCAATTCCTACTTCTTTAAATAATTTGGTCCCCCATTTGCATCAGCTCCTCTGATCATTGTCTTTAGTCTATATGAACCCATAGGAATAGTCATACCTTGAGGCAATATTTTACTTGTTTTCTTTCTCCCTTCCTTCTTTCCTTCCTCCCTTCTTTCCTTCCTTCTTTCATTTTTCCTTCCTTCCTTTCTCCTTCCCTCCTTTTCTTCCTTCTTTCCTTCCACTTTTCCTTCCTTCCTTCTTACTTCCTCTCTCCCTCCCTCTTTCCCTTTCTCTCATCTCTGTCTCTTTCTTCCTTTTTTTTTTTTAATTAAAGCTTTTTATTTGTATAACATATGTATGGGTAGTTCCCCAGCATTGATCTTTACAAAACTTTCCATTACAACTTTTACCCCCAGTCCCCTCCCCTCCCCTAGATGGCAGGAAGTCCACTACATGTTAATAATGTTGAAATACTTTTCTGTCTCTTTCTTTGTTTATTTCTTTGTTTCTTCCTTCTTCCTTCCTTTCCTCCTTCCCTCCCCCCCTTTCCTTTCATTTTCTTTTCCTAGGCTGGAAGCACATCAGTCCCATATAACCTGATCCCATTATTGATCAGGATAGGAACTTTGACCTGCTCTCTTTGCCCCTCCTTAGGCAGCCTAGTAATGTCTTGCATCCAGGTACTCAGTCATCTTGGTCTGAGAGTGATGTGGGTATTTGTTCAATGTAACAAATATACTCAGAACTCCTGAGCTTGAACAATCCCTTAGTTGCAGCTTCTGAGGTAGAGATTACAATTCTTTGCCACCACATTCAGCTCAACTGATATTTTTGTCTCATTAGAATCCTAATAGCTCTGAACTTGGAATTGGAAACTTTGGTTTGCTTTCTCCCTGCATAACTTTGGACAAGTTATTTAATCTTTTTAGACCTTAGACTACCCCAATAAAATGAAGGGAAAATGATTTCTAAAGTTCCCTCCATCCTTCCCCTTGGGTTTTCCCAGTACCTCATCTTACCTTGTGTGTTCTCATGGCCTGGCCTGTACCTAGTCTGTGTTCATAAACTTAATCTATAAAATCAGAATTTCCTTCCTCAAAGATTTACATCATTGTGATTTTTCTTGTTTCATTATCAGTCAATATCATCTGGCAGATCTGAATGGCAAAGAGGAAATGTGACTCTAGTCAATGCTAGCTGATAATATAACATCAAACACAAATGCACATAGAAATAGTGCAACCCTTACATTGTATACTCAAAGGTCAGATATAAACGTGCTGTTATGTGACCCTTGTGGATTATAAGACAACCTGGCTGTCCTTGGCTACAAGTATACCTCATAAAAAATGAATAAACATAAGCCTGTCTGGTCTTACTCTCATATATTCACCATAATCTTGAAGTATTACTAGAGAACTTTTCTGGGCTTCCTAAGCCTTTAGAAAGTAGATTTTATAAAAGGCATTTATCATTCACTAAGAGGATACAATTGGGATATTACTCTGAGGAGGCAGAAAGCATGAGCAGTGAAAAGAATCAACAAAATAATCAACTATGCTTCTATTCATCCTCCCCCCCAAATATACATTCTCCAACAAGAGAAATAATCCTGTTCTGTTTATAAACATGTCTGTCTTTCAAAGCAAAAGATTAAGATCCAACTGATTTTCTTTTAGTTTTAGGATCACCATTTATGATCAAAGATTAAAGGGCTGCTTTTCCTGTTTTGGAAGGAATGAATATCATAATCTTGGGCAGGCTAGTAGGACACAGAAGCAGTTATCTGGATTAAACTGAGAAAGGCTATATACTTAAAGTGATTTAGCTCTGGGGATTAAGATAATGACACACCCACCACGGTGAATAGAGATTCCCAGTACATGGAGTGTGACCAGGACATCTTTTCAAGTTCAACTGAGCTGTTTGCTTGTTTGTTTTCCAAACATATAAAGAGACATTTTTCAAGTTCAACAGAGTTTTCCAAGAATCTCAGACCTTGGGATAAAGGAGATGACTTTGGTCTGAGTAGTATCACTTATCCAGGAACATCCCCAATCTATATTCAGGTCTAAAATCAGCACAAAAAGCACTCCTTGTGAATGGCAGTATTGATCTCTGAGCAAATCTTAATTTTATTTACTCAATACCAAAACTAATAGGCTTACAGAAATAATTTCAATTATCAAGCCTATTTTCTCTGCACACTATTTTGTTCAGCTGTGATTACTAGTGTTAATTTTGAGAAAAAGTTCATTCAGTTCATGCTGCTTTCCTCTTCTGAACAAGCGTTTAAAAGATTAGTCTTAATTGTGGATTTCAATACTCAATGTTGCAAAAAAAAAAAAAAGATTATGAATTTCATGGATTTCTGCTAATTTCCCAGCAGGCTAAACCCTCTGGTACAAAAGAATAAAGATTTTTTTTAAAAAAGAAAGGCTTATAAAGTTACTAAAGAAAAAAAAAACTTATGTTTCAATGCATGTTTTCAATGCACAAGGAAGGTTTTTTCCCCATCTGAAAAACAGGTTTTATCTATTGCTAAATGTCCTTTACCAGGGCATAGAAAAAAAAATCTTACATTGAAACACTGTTTTGAATCCTTGGTTATGCATCTCTATACTTCCTAGAATTATATGTAATAATGTGCCCATCTCTGCACAGCATTGATTGCCACATGCAAAGGCAAACAGAAGTCCCATATTACTACTGAAGCATCTGCTGTCCTCTTAGAGGCAATTGTTTCTTTCATCTTCTCTCTCAGGTTAATTTTCTATTGAATCACCTCTTTAATGGATACTTGCTAAGGGGCCAGCTGGTGGTCAATCAATCAACAAATCTTTTATAGAGCAAACTCTATGTTCAAGGCATCATATTAAGTGCTTATGGGACAGGGAGGTGGAGGATGAATGAAAAGATATTGTACTGGATTTCAGAGAATTTAGATTTATGGCATCATAAAACTAAAAGGGACTTTGGAGCTGAAAAGTACCTTTGAGATAATCAGTTTTAATCCTCTCATTTTTACCAAAATGGAATTTAAAGGACTGACAAGGGAAGTGATTCATTCATTCAAGGTCACACAGGCAGTACGTGATAGAGGCAGAATTCAAACCCATATACTGGGCTTCAAATCCATGGGTCTCTTTCCTCCATATTACAATCTCTTGTTCATCCTTTGTTTTCAGAGAAGATAAATGACATTATAAGTGATTTCTTGACTTCAGCATGAATTGGATTGATGTGAGGCAGTTAGTTGCACAAAGTCATCAGCCTAATTCTCCCTGAGTCATCAAAGTACATTGGGAAGAGAGGGAATCAAAACAATTGCAATTCACTTTAAATAGTAGTTTAATGTTTAAAAGGTATTTTCATTCCAAGAATTCTATGAGGTAAACAGTATAGAAATTATCATATCTATTTTATAGAGGAAAAATCTACATTAGAAACATAGTTATCTGGTCCTGCTCAGAGAGTTGATAAACACTTATTGGAAATGGGATTTTAATTCATGTCTCCCTATTATCCTATACAGATGATAGATAGCCGGTGAGACAGAGTGGCATATTTGTCAAATGAATTGAACGGAATATGGTTTTGCAGGAGATCAGAAGAAGGAAGGATCATTATGAATTGAGAAGGGAAGGAAAGGGGGCGGAGCCAAGATGGCGAACTGCAGACAGCGTCCTCTGTGAGCTCCTGAGACCTTCCCTCAGACCCAGACAAATTGAGCCTCTGAATTGGTTCTGGAGTGAGGACTCCACCAAACATTTGGACTACAACGCACTTCTATCAATTATCTACTTTGAAAGAACTTCTGAGGTCAGTTTTAGATGGACAGGGGATCGAACAGCTCCCAGCGCTCAGAAGCCAGTGCGCAGCTGGGGTGCAAGTCTGGGGCTGGGAAGGACCAGAAGATTTTAGCTGCCAGGAAGTCCCTGGGAGACGCTTGGGCCACTTTGCTCTGTTTGCGGGCAGGTGCTTTGGCAGGTCTACCTTTGATAAAGGGTGGATTGAGAGCAGCTGAAAGTGTGGTCCTAGTGCTGATCTAGCGAGATCAGCCCCAGACCGGAAGTCAACTCGGCAAATTGCCCCAGGGCAAATTGAAATTGCTGCTACTGCAGAATTCCCTGCTGGTGACTGATACCTCTGCTGAAAATCATGAGCAAGAAGAAGAGAGCTCTCACCATAGACAGCTTTTACGGAGAGAAATTAGAGAAGTCCCCAGATCCTGAGATTCTGAAAACAATCCCAGATAAAGCCACAAAGGTAGACTTAAGCTGGTCTCCCTTTCAGAAGGCTTACCTGGAAGATTGCATAAAGAATCTCAAAAGAGAGCTAGAAGAAGATTGGGGAAATAAATTGAGAGCTGTGCAAGAAGGAAATATCGCCCTGCAACAGAGGTGTGAAAAACTGGAAAATAAGTCTGGTGAATTGGGAAAAGACAACAATTAACTAAAAAACAAAATTGGTGAATTGGAAAAAGTCACCAACTCATTGGAAAATAAAAATAGTGAATTGGTAAAAGATAACAATTCACTGAAAAACAAAATTAGTGAATTGGAAAAAGACAAAAATTCACTGAAAAATAAAATTGGCAAAATGGAAAAAAGAATGCAATGAAGCAAAAAATTCAATTGGCCAGTTACAAAAGGAGCTAAAAAAGATAGCTGAAGGAAATAATATCTTAAAAATTAAAATTGAACAAATTGAAATGAATGACTCAATAAGACTTCAAGAATCAGTCAAACAAAAACAAAAAAAATGGAAAAAAGAGAAGAAAATATGAAATATCTCCTAGGAAAAACAACTTACTTGGAAAACAGATCCAGGAGAGACAATCTAAGGATTATTGGACTCCCTGAAAGTCACAATGAAAAAAAGAACCTTGATGCTATCTTCCAGGAAATAATGAAAGAGAATTGCTCTGATGTTTTAGAATCAGAAGGCAAAGTTGGCATTGAAAGAATTCACCGATCACCTCCTGAAAGAGACCCCAAAATTAAAACCCCAAGGAATATCGTGGCCAAATTTCAGGACTATCGCACCAAGGAAAAGATATTACAAGCTGCTAGAAAAAAACAGTTTAAATACTGAGGAACTGTCATTAGAATTACATAGGATCTGTCAGCTTCCACATTGAAGGATCGAAGGGCCTGGAATCAGATATTCCAAAAGGCAAAAGAATTTGGATTACAGCCAAGAATAAGCTATCTAGCTAGAATGAGCATCATCTTTGAGGGAAGAAGATGGTCATTCAATGATACAGGAGAATTTCACCTATTTCTAATGGAAAGACCAGATCTGAACAAAAAATTTGACCTCCAAACACAGAACTCTAGAGAAGCGTAAAAAGGTAAAAAGGAAAGAACTCTCCAGAACTATATCTCTACTAGGGGTATCCTTAAATAATGGGGGTATAATTTGCTTTTATTTTGATAACAATCAAAAAGAAATTAGAGGTGGAAAGTATATCATACTGTAAAAAAAAGGGGGGGAGGGGAATGGAGGTAAAATAAAGTAAAAATAAAAAGGAGGTAAAATAAGGCAAAGTCTCATGAAGAGACATAGAAAATCTAATATAATTGAGGGAAAGAAGGGAGGGTGATGAGTATTCTTACTCTCATTAGATTGGGCTCTAAAAGAGTATGTCAGACGCATTTGATTTCAGGGAAAAACTTGGCCCTCTGTATAGGGAAGTAGGAGGGAAAGGAGGAAAAGAAAGGGATAAATTAATAAAAGGATTAGGGGAAAGGTGTAAAAAAGAGGGAGGGTTCTAAAGGGGGGAGGACTGTTAGAGGGAGGTGGTCATCAAAAAACAAAATACTGGGAAGGGGGGAAGGGAGTAAGGGGAAAGGGAAGAGAAAAATATAACTTTGGGTAAATAAGATGGCAGGAAATATAGATATAGTCATTTTAACTGTGAATGTGAATGGGTTGAACTCTCCCATAAAACGGAAACGGACAGCGGACTGGATTAAAAGCCAGAATCCTACAATATGTTGTTTACAAGAAACACATCTAAAACATGAAGATACACACAGAGTGAAGGTAGAGGGCTGGGGCAGAATCTTTTATGCTTCAAGTGAACAAAAAAAAAGCAGGGGTAGCAATCCTTATCTCAGATCAAGTAAAAGCAAAAATAGATCTAATTAAAAGAGATAAGGAAGGAAACTATATTTTACTAAAGGGTACCATAGACAATGAAGCAGTATCAATACTAGACATATATGCGCCAAGTGGTATAGCATCCAAATTCCTAGAGGAGAAACTAACAGACATGCAAGGAGAAATGGACAGTACAACTATACTAGTGGGGGATCTCAACCTTGCTCTTTCAGAATTAGATAAATCAAACCACAAAATAAATAAGAAAGAAGTTATGGAGATAAATAAAATGTCAGAAAAGTTAGGTATGACAGATCTCTGGAGGAAATTGAATGGTGATAGAAGGGAGTATACTTTTTCCTCAGGGGTTCATGGAACTTATACGAAAACTGATCATGTGTTAGGGCATAAAAACCTCAAAATCAAATGCAGAAAAGCAGAAATAGTAAATGTATCCTTTTCAGATCATGATGCAATAAAACTCACATGTAATATAAGGCCAGGAGAAAATAGACCAAAAGTTAATTGGAAATTAAATAATCTAATCCTGAAGAATGAATGGGTGAAAGAGCAAATTATAGACACAATCGATAATTTCATCCAGGAGAACGACAATAATGAGACAACATACCAAAATTTGTGGGATACGGCCAAAGCGGTTATAAGGGGCAACTTTATATCTCTAGATGCTTATTTGCATAAAACAGAGAAAGAGAAGATCAATGAATTAGGGTTACAATAAAAAAAACTAGAAAAAGAGCAAACTAAAAACCCCAATTAAATACCAAATTGGAAATTCTGAAAATAAAAGGTGAGATTAATAAAATTGAAAATAAGAAAACTATTGAATTAATAAATAAAACTAAGAGTTGGTTTTATGAAAAAACCAACAAAATAGATAAGTTAATTTGATCAGAAAAAGGAAAGAGGAAAATCAAATTATTAGTCTCAAAAATGATAAGGGAGAACTTTCCTCCAATGAAGAGGAAATTAGAGTAATAATTAGGAGTTTCTTTGCCCAACTTTATGCCAATAAATTTGATAATGTAAATGAAATGGAGGAATATATACAAAAATATAGATTGTCCAGGTTAGCAGAAGAGGAAATAAATTATTTAAATAGCCCCATTTTAGAAAAAGAAATAGAACAAGCTATTAATCAACTCCCTAAGAAAAAATCTCCAGGGCCAGATGGTTTTACATGTGAATTCTACCAAACATTCAAAGAACAATTAATTCCAATACTATACAAACTATTTGAAAAAATAGGGACAGAAGGTATACTACCAAATTCCTTCTATGATACAGATATGGTGCTGATAGCTAAACCAGGTAGGGTGAAAACAGAGAAAGAAAACTATAGACCCATTTCCCTAATGAATATTGATGCAAAAATTTTAAATAAGATTTTAGCAACAAGATTACAGAAAGTTATCTCTAGGATAATACATCTTGACCAAGTAGGAGTTATACCAGGAATGCAGGGCTGGTTCAATATCAGGAAAACTATCAGCATAATCAATTATATTAATAACCAAACTAACAAAAACCATATGATTATCTCCATAGATGCAGAAAAAGCCTTTGATAAAATCCAACACCCATTCCTATTAAAAACACTAGAGAGTATAGGAATAAATGGGCTTTTCCTTAAAATGATTAGTAGCATCTACTTAAAACCATCAGCAAGCATCATATGTAATGGAGACAAACTAAAACCATTCCCAATAAAATCAGGAGTGAAACAAGAATGCCTAGTGTCACCATTACTATTTAATATTGTATTAGAAATGTTAGCTTTGGCAATAAGAGAAGAAAAAGAGATAAAGGGAATTAGAGTAGGTAATGAAGAAACCAAATTATCACTCTTTGCAGATGACATGATGGTATACTTAGAGAACCCTAGAGACTCAACTAAAAAACTACTAGAAACAATTCACAACTTTAGCAAAGTTGCAGGATTCAAAATAAATCCACATAAATCATCAGCATTTTTATATATTACCAGCAAAGTTCAGCAGCAAGAGATAGAAAAAGAAATTCCATTCAGAATAACGGATGATAGCATAAAATATTTGGGAATCTATCTGCCAAGAAAATGTCAGAAACTATACGAACTAAACTACAAAACACTTTCCACACAAATAAAATCAGACCTAGTCAATTGGAAAAACATTAAGTGCTCATGGGTAGGCCGGGCAAATATAATAAAAATGACAATACTACCCAAACTAATTTACTTATTTAGCGCAATACCAATCAAACTCCCAAGAAATTATTTTACAGATCTAGAAAAAATAGTAGCAAAGTTCATTTGGAAGAACAAAAGGTCAAGAATTTCAAGGGAATTGATGAAAAAAAGACAGATGAAGGTGGCCTTGCTGTAACAGATCTAAAAATATATTATATAGCAGCAGTCATAAAACCATTTGGTACTGGCTGAGAAATAGAGCAGTTGATCAGTGGCATAGGATAGGATATCAGGACAAGCTAGGTAATAATGTTAGCAATTTAGTGTTTGATAAACCCAAAGACCCCAGCTTTTGGGATAAGTGCTCACTATTCGGCAAAAACTGCTGGGAAAATTGGAAACTAGTGTGGAAGAAATTAAGGCTGGACCCCACACCTAACACCGCACACCAAGATAAGATCTAAATGGGTTCATGATCTAGATATAAAGAGTGATATTATAATCAAATTAGAGGAGCATAGGATAGTTTACCTCTCAGACCTGTGGAGATGGAATAAATTTATGTCCAAAGAAGATCTGGAACTCTTAATTGAACACCAGATAGATAATTTTGATTATATTAAGTTAAAAAGTTTCTGTACAAACAAAACTAATGCAGACAAGATTAGGAGGGAACCATCAAATTGGGAAATCATCTTGACATTTAAGGGTTCTGATAAAGGTCTCATCTCTAAGATATATAGAGAATTGTGTCATATTTATAAGAATTCAAGCCATTCTCCAATTGATAAATGGTCAAAGGATACGAACAGACAATTTTCAGGTAATGAAATTAAAACTATTTATAATCATCTGAAAAGGTTCTCCAAATCACTATTGATCAGAGAAACACAAATTAAGACAACTCTGAGGTACCACTACACACCTATCAGATTGGCTAAAATGACAGGAAAAGATAAAGATGAATGTTGGAGGGGATGTGGGAAGACTGGGACACTGATGCATTGTTGGTGGAGCTGTGAACGGATCCAACCATTTTGGAGAGCAATTTGGAGCTATGCTCAAAAAGTTATCAAACTATGCATACCCTTTGACCCAGCAGTGTTTCTATTGGGCTTATATCACAAAGAAATCATAAAAGAAGGAAAGGGCCCCACATGTGCAAGAATGTTTGTGGCAGCTCTTTTTGTAGTGGCTAGAAACTGGAAACTGAATGGATGCCCATCAATTGGAGAGTGGCTGAATAAATTATGGTATATGAACGTTATGGAATATTATTGCTCTGTAAGAAACGACCAGCAGGATGATTTCAGAGAGGCCTGGAGAGACTTGCATGAACTAATGCTCAGTGAAGTGAGCAGAACCAGGAGATCATTTTTCACGGCAACAACAATACTATATGAGGATCAGTTCTAATGGACATGACTCTCTTCAACAATGAAATGCTTCAAATCAGTTCCAATTGTTCGGTGAAGAGAGCCATATAAACCCAGAGAGAGGGATGTGAAATGTGGACCACAACATAACATTTTC
>JAJPUD010000250.1:459632-470420 GCA_023553655.1 Myrmecobius fasciatus
TTGAAAAAATAGGGACAGAAGGTATACTACCAAATTCCTTCTATGATACAGATATGGTGCTGATAGCTAAACCAGGTAGGGTGAAAACAGAGAAAGAAAACTATAGACCCATTTCCCTAATGAATATTGATGCAAAAATTTTAAATAAGATTTTAGCAACAAGATTACAGAAAGTTATCTCTAGGATAATACATCTTGACCAAGTAGGAGTTATACCAGGAATGCAGGGCTGGTTCAATATCAGGAAAACTATCAGCATAATCAATTATATTAATAACCAAACTAACAAAAACCATATGATTATCTCCATAGATGCAGAAAAAGCCTTTGATAAAATCCAACACCCATTCCTATTAAAAACACTAGAGAGTATAGGAATAAATGGGCTTTTCCTTAAAATGATTAGTAGCATCTACTTAAAACCATCAGCAAGCATCATATGTAATGGAGACAAACTAAAACCATTCCCAATAAAATCAGGAGTGAAACAAGAATGCCTAGTGTCACCATTACTATTTAATATTGTATTAGAAATGTTAGCTTTGGCAATAAGAGAAGAAAAAGAGATAAAGGGAATTAGAGTAGGTAATGAAGAAACCAAATTATCACTCTTTGCAGATGACATGATGGTATACTTAGAGAACCCTAGAGACTCAACTAAAAAACTACTAGAAACAATTCACAACTTTAGCAAAGTTGCAGGATTCAAAATAAATCCACATAAATCATCAGCATTTTTATATATTACCAGCAAAGTTCAGCAGCAAGAGATAGAAAAAGAAATTCCATTCAGAATAACGGATGATAGCATAAAATATTTGGGAATCTATCTGCCAAGAAAATGTCAGAAACTATACGAACTAAACTACAAAACACTTTCCACACAAATAAAATCAGACCTAGTCAATTGGAAAAACATTAAGTGCTCATGGGTAGGCCGGGCAAATATAATAAAAATGACAATACTACCCAAACTAATTTACTTATTTAGCGCAATACCAATCAAACTCCCAAGAAATTATTTTACAGATCTAGAAAAAATAGTAGCAAAGTTCATTTGGAAGAACAAAAGGTCAAGAATTTCAAGGGAATTGATGAAAAAAAGACAGATGAAGGTGGCCTTGCTGTAACAGATCTAAAAATATATTATATAGCAGCAGTCATAAAACCATTTGGTACTGGCTGAGAAATAGAGCAGTTGATCAGTGGCATAGGATAGGATATCAGGACAAGCTAGGTAATAATGTTAGCAATTTAGTGTTTGATAAACCCAAAGACCCCAGCTTTTGGGATAAGTGCTCACTATTCGGCAAAAACTGCTGGGAAAATTGGAAACTAGTGTGGAAGAAATTAAGGCTGGACCCCACACCTAACACCGCACACCAAGATAAGATCTAAATGGGTTCATGATCTAGATATAAAGAGTGATATTATAATCAAATTAGAGGAGCATAGGATAGTTTACCTCTCAGACCTGTGGAGATGGAATAAATTTATGTCCAAAGAAGATCTGGAACTCTTAATTGAACACCAGATAGATAATTTTGATTATATTAAGTTAAAAAGTTTCTGTACAAACAAAACTAATGCAGACAAGATTAGGAGGGAACCATCAAATTGGGAAATCATCTTGACATTTAAGGGTTCTGATAAAGGTCTCATCTCTAAGATATATAGAGAATTGTGTCATATTTATAAGAATTCAAGCCATTCTCCAATTGATAAATGGTCAAAGGATACGAACAGACAATTTTCAGGTAATGAAATTAAAACTATTTATAATCATCTGAAAAGGTTCTCCAAATCACTATTGATCAGAGAAACACAAATTAAGACAACTCTGAGGTACCACTACACACCTATCAGATTGGCTAAAATGACAGGAAAAGATAAAGATGAATGTTGGAGGGGATGTGGGAAGACTGGGACACTGATGCATTGTTGGTGGAGCTGTGAACGGATCCAACCATTTTGGAGAGCAATTTGGAGCTATGCTCAAAAAGTTATCAAACTATGCATACCCTTTGACCCAGCAGTGTTTCTATTGGGCTTATATCACAAAGAAATCATAAAAGAAGGAAAGGGCCCCACATGTGCAAGAATGTTTGTGGCAGCTCTTTTTGTAGTGGCTAGAAACTGGAAACTGAATGGATGCCCATCAATTGGAGAGTGGCTGAATAATTATGGTATATGAACGTTATGGAATATTATTGCTCTGTAAGAAACGACCAGCAGGACGATTTCAGAGAGGCCTGGAGAGACTTGCATGAACTAATGCTCAGTGAAGTGAGCAGAACCAGGAGATCATTTTTCACGGCAACAACAATACTATATGAGGATCAGTTCTAATGGACATGACTCTCTTCAACAATGAAATGCTTCAAATCAGTTCCAATTGTTCGGTGAAGAGAGCCATATAAACCCAGAGAGAGGGATGTGAAATGTGGACCACAACATAACATTTTCCATGTTCTCTATTGAGATTTGCTTGCATTGTATTTCCTTTATCGGATTATTCTTTCTTGTAGATATGATTTCTCCTGCACAAAAAATGATGCAATAATTATACATATATTCGATTTGTCAAGTATTTTAACATAATTATCATGTAGTGGATATCCTGCCATCTAGGGGAGGGGTGGGGAGTAGGGAAAAAAATTTGTAACAGAAAGCTTTGTAAGGGTTAATGTTTAGGAATTACCCATACATATGTTTTGCAAATAAAAAGTATTAATAAATAAAAAAAGAAAAAAGAAAAAAAAAGAGAAGGGAAGGAAAGAGCAGAATTTGTATTGTGCTTTAAACTTGAGTTAATTTCAATAGCTAAAGAAGAAAGAGCATCCTAGGAATATCTCATGCCAAAAGGTGAAGGTGTTTGTTTCACTGCAATGAAACTCTTCATAAGCTTGTAGAGGCAAAAGGAATTCTATCAGGCTTCATAATAGACATCTATCTTTTTTTACATTAATTCATTCAACAAAATATTTGCTCATTAAATCATTCATGTAATAAAATATTTACACATTCATTCATTTATCAAATATTTATTGGGTGCCCACTAAGAAGGAAGAGTAGGAGGAATTTAGAACTGGTAAGCAGGAGATCTGCATCTTCTCTTGGTCAAGTAGACATCATCATCTCTCTCAGAAAGATAGAGAATATCTGTGATACATACACATATGCATGTGTACATACATTTATTTTTAATTTTCAAATATTTATTTTACCAGTTACATATAGACAATTTTCAACATTCATTATTTTTAAAACGAGTTCCAATTTTTTCCCTTTCTTCCTCAACTTCTCACTTCCTGAGACAATCAGCAATTTGATATGTTATATATGTGCAGTCATGAAAAACATATTTCCCTATTAGTCATGGTATGAAAGAAAAAAAGATAAAAAGAAAAAATGAAAAAAGTGAAAAAGTATACTTTAATCTGCATTCAGACTCCATCATTTCTTTCTTTGGAAGTGGATAGCATTTTTCATCATGAGTCCTTTGGGACAATCTTGCATCATTGTATTGCTGAAAATAGTGAGGTCATTCACAGTTGATCATCATATAATATTGCTGTAAAATTGGTTTAGGAGATATATTTTGATATGTATTCTGCAAATTCTGGAAACAGAGTACCCATTTCTTCAAGTGCCTTAAAGGAAACAACACAAGGAGAGAAGGAAGGATGAGGCAGAAACAAAAACTCTCATTTGGAAAAATAAATTTGATCAGATCAGCAGCGCATATAATGGAAAGAACATCATATCTAGTCACAAGATACAAATTCAAATCCTGTTTCTGTTATTTACTACCACCATAATCTTGGATGTGTCACGTAATATTGCCAGACTTCACTCTCCTAATCTGTAAAATGGGGGGAAATAAGGGGAGAAGTTGGAGGAGATAATCTTTTAAAGATCCTTTCTAGCTATGATTCTATTATCTACATATGTGTATCCAAACCACTCTGTATTCCATACACATACATATATAAAGTGTCAATTATCAGCCTCCAGAAATTGGGTGGGAGACAGTGATTACAATTTTAGAGGGGAGTACCACCTTTAATCATTTACTCTGTTCCAATTCCCTTCGTTTAATTAATTTAGGGAGTCTGAATGCACTTTATATATTAAAAGATGTCACATTATCCCTTCCTCATGCCAAATACCTCTGAGTTCAGTGGCCATGCTGCCTGCTTGAATTAAACGATTCATCAAACCTCCTTCTCTGTTTGCCTGGGATCTGAATGTGCTCATTCTTTTCCTCCTCAGCCCCTTTTCTCCAGTTCAGTTCAGTTTGAATTTCATTACCGCCTTTCTTCTCACTGTCTTTGTGCATCCACATTCATCCACATTTATTCTGAATGGCAAAGTCTCACTATATGCTGGGAATGTTGACAACAGATTGTTTCATAATTAATTGAATAGCAAAACCTGGACATTTTCAATCACCTGCTGATGGGAATTACTTTGTGCAACTCTAGTAAATCAGCCGTGTGCTATAACAGAATCCCCATGCACAAGCTAACTACCAGTCATTTCTCTGTGATCTAAACATGCAATTTAAATCAGTTCTTATTTTGAAGAACTCTGTTTTTACAACTTCTATAAAGATGAATAATGCAGAAATTTGAGGGTGGATAATATCTAGTTAGATTAGTTAATGCCTGCCTGGAAGCAAAGTTTGCATAATTCCATGTCTGATGCTAGAAACCTCTGAATGAATATTAGAGGACAACATTACACAGGTCATTGTTAATAAAAGATAGGAGTTAAATAGGCTTACTATATATTTGTTTAAAAAGAATTTCTTAGGACCAAAGATTGTCCCATTGTAGACTCAGTAGTTTCATTGTTCCCTTGGAGAGAGTCTGTGTGAAGCCATTCCTATGTTGTTCTTTGAATAATGCTAAACATTCTCACTACTCATTCATAAAGAGGGACTTACTTAAAAATCCATTTTTATAGCTATAGAGGCACAGAAACTTGGTGCTTTGGGGGCAGTAGGAGCCATCAAGTCCCGCACCCTCATTTTATTCATTAGAATAATTCAACCATTTGTGCATCCATCTAATAAACATGTATAAAGTGTCTAATACTTGTGGATTACTGTCCCAGGCACTAGGGGAGATACAAAGGTTAGCTAAGATTGGTCTCTGGCCACAGGGAGCTTGCATTCTTGTAAGATCACACACAAAAGCAAATAACTATTATGCACAAAATGACAAGATAAGTGCAATGGAGAATTATAAAGTGTTTTGGGAAGTTTAAAGTTGAGAAGGACCTAAACAATAATGATGGTGGTAGATAATTTGTTTTGAGTATATACAAAATGTACCATAATCATATCTATTAGATTTCAGTTATTAATTTGATTTAAATAAAACTTTCATATTTTTATGATTCTGGAGGCTTCTTACCAGCTAATTAGACAATTTCAGAGGACAAATAGGTATTTGCCTTGCAACCTGCTTCGATCTACAGATTTTTACAATACTACAATTTGTTTCTGGAGGATTGCTCACCAGAAAAATTTGCATGGAAAAGCACAAGTAGTTTGCAGGGAAATTCAGAATTAGAACCCAGATGTTCTTGCTCCTAGAATTTTAGCAACAGAAGAAATCTTAGAGATTTTTTTTAAAAAATCATTTAATTCAATTCAATCTCCTGATTTAACAAGTGAGAAAACCAAGCTAGAGAGAGGGCTCAAGGCCATATAATTAACTTATCTCACAACTAGAAATAGATTTGAGGTTTCTTATTTGATAATATGGTATTCAGTCTATCATGCAATATTTTCTTAGAAACAATTATTTTCTCCAGCTAATAATTTGTTCCTTAATTAATAAACACTTATTTTCTAATTTTTGATTTATTCATTTTGCTACCACAAAGAGAACAGTCATGAATATTTTGTTATATGTGGAATTTATACTGTTTTAATGACAAGGAATTTTTGATTGTTCTTCTTAAACAAATAGAATATGAAACATTAGAAATAATCTGGAAGGTTTCACAACTCATGTTAAATGATGTTTCTTAAGAATCTGTGATCCTTAAACAAGAGACCTGAGAAGGAATGGCAGTATAGATAGGAGGAATTCTTTTTATTCCATTATTGGCAAAAACCCCAGATGAGGTTAAAAGGTCTACATGCTCCTTTTCTCTCTTCTCTTTCTTCCCTAGAGTCCAAGGAAGATCTTCACAGACATTTTGATCAGTAATTACCAGTTTTCTTATTTGTTAGACATTTCTTTATGTGCAATATGCCTCTGGGACTTCGATCTTAAATTACTCAGGTGAATATTATTTTGGCTGAAGGTTTCAATTCAGTTTCAATTCAGATTGCAAAAAGCAAATCTAATAGTAAAAACATTTAATTGAAATATAAAAGCAATATAAATAAAGAAAAAAAGAATTAAGTAATAAGAGTAATTGTTTTCTCATGACCATGAATATGCACAGAAAATGGGCATGAGTTTTTGGTCATTTCATAATCAAATAGATATTACCTTTTCCCAGCTTTTGCAGGGATAATAAACTAATCCTCATCTACTCCACACTAATTTTCCTCCTCTTCCCCCGCCATTTCTACTGCCCAGCAAGAAAGGCAGGGGGGAGAGTGGATAAAATGGTGGTTTCAGAAGCAGGAAGATCTAGGAAAGGATTCTGATATATACTGACTTTATGACCTTGGGAAAATTACTTAACTTATCAAAGTACTCAGCAACAATTGTAGATCTGCTTAGGTGGAGGGAGTTTCTACACTGGGTTGATGTAGACATCACAGTCCACACCTCTACTTCTCCCCCCAAATTCCTCTAGCATGATGGGGGTTGGTGGGGAAGAGGAGACAGAAATCACAGTTGCCTCAGAGTCCTAAAGAATTTCCCTCAGCAATGTCCTTTAAATGGATATGTGTAAATATAGGCTCCACGAAATTATTTTTTTGATAACTGTATTTCAATAAAATTAGTTTCCTTTGTAACTCTATGTATTTTACTTCATACAATTAAAAATATTATCTTGAAAAAAGTTTCATTATCTTGACCAAATTGCTAAAGGAGTATATAATAAAAAAGGTTAGGAACCTCTGTTTTAGGTAGATACAGAAGTCAGCACATTCATCATAGTCCTAGTTATATAATTGGATTCTTTTTATTCCCATGTTCTCTTCAACCTATGTTGTAGCATTTGGTATGAAACAGATTGAAATGAGCCTCAGAACTAAGAAAATTCCTTGGCTTTGAGAATCTGAATGAAACATCAAAGCCAGCTTGCCTGGTTGAAACTCATTGCTATTTTATTTATGGTATGAATGTCTATTTATAGAATTTTTTCTTAGAACATAGATTATTCATCACTAGGACCATAATAGGCCCTTAGAGTCCATCAATGGTCTATAGCACCTTTGAATTTTATCTTACTAGTCAGTATAGTATCTTTACCCTTTTATATTACCTGCTACATAAGGTAGAAAATAAAAAGACTAAGAGAAAAGAGAGTCTCTTTGATTTCCTCCAAGGTCTGCTGCTGAATATGTTTGTGTCAGGTAAAACTTTTATGCAGAGTATAGTACTGTGGAAAGGTGAATCCTCTGGAGTCAGAGGACCTGAGGATCAACTGAAGGAACTGGAACCATTTAGCCTTGGGTCAATCAGTCAATATTTATTAAGTAACTGTTATGTTTCAGGCACTGTGCTAAATACAAGGGATACAAAGAAAGGCAAATGACAGTTCCTGACCTGAAGAAGCTCATTTCTAATGGAAGACACAACATGCAAACAATTATGTAAAAACAAGATACATACAGGATAAGTTAGAAATAATGAATAGAGGGAAGGGACTTGAAGAAAGTTAGGGAAGTCAGGAGCTGAAAATAAAGAGGGACAGTAATAAAGAGTTGGAAAGGAGTTTGTACAGTGTTACTGGATCACAGAGTACATGGTAAATTGTAAAAATTAAAAAGATTGGAAAAACTGGTGTTGGTGGTTGGGTGTAGGGATGGTAATAAGGGTTTCAAACACCAAACAGAGGGTTTTATATTTTATTCTGAAGGTGATAGGAAATTGTAGCTTATTGAATTGGGGGCAGGGTGATATTGTCACAAAAAAAAAGAAAATTTGGAAGGGACATGATAGTAATGTTTGATTTTTTGAAAATTTGTCATCTAGAAGACAGGTTAGACTTGTATTTGGCCCTAAAGAACAGAACCAGATGCATATTGTACATATTTTACATATTGTAAAAGTCAAAGTGATAAATTTAGGTTCCTTTCCAGGAAAAAATTCCTAAAAATTAAAGCCCTAAAAATAGACTTATCCAAGAGATAGAGTGGTTTTTTTTTCCTTGGAATTCTTCAGTCTGGACAATTCTTTGTCAGTGATATTACAGTCAGGGTTCCTTTTGAGCATAGGTTGGACGAAAACAGTCATTTGAGCATCTTTCAAACTCAAATTCTGTGATTCTGAAACCCTTTTCTGGTGATCCCTATCTGTATGACCGTTACCCCTGCATATTAATTTCTTCATCTGCAAAGTGAAGGGATGGAGCTAGGAGCCTCTGAAGTTTCTTTAGAATTAGATCCATAATACAATGCATTTGCATGTGAACTTTGGATGAGCAAAATTTCTCTAGGCTTTAGTTTCCTTCTCTTTTAAATCAATAGGCTAGTTTACTAAAAAATCTCTAAGGGACCCCTCCCCCTATGACAATATAGAAGGCTATAGAGCAATGCCTAGAGTACGTGTAGATATAGAAGGAAGGGAAGGAAGAGATACCCATGTTTTCATTATAGACAAAAAATCCTACTATTATGCATTTCTGAACAATTCTTTATCATCTCTAGAGTGTAAGACAGCCTAGCATGGTGGATAACAGGGCTTGACTTGGAGATAGGAAGACTTGGTCCTCAATACTGACTCATATGATTTCTTTTCTCTGAATCTCAATTTTGTCACCTGTAAAAATGGAGAAAACAAAAGCTACCTCACAGGATCTCTGTAAGACATTGGTGAGATAAAGTAGCTGATATGCTTTGTAAACTTTAAACTACTAGACAAATGTCACTTGCCTTTATCAACATTTTCATCATCATCACCATTTGGGATTTCCTCCAAATTCGTTGGGAAATTTTGGTCACAATGTAAAGGAATATACCAGGGTAGTTCCAAAAGTCTCCAAGATGCCAGATTCCTGGGCAGTGTGTCCTGCAGTTCAGCCCTCTGATGCCCTAACAACCTTTCTCCCTAACCAAAGGTTTATGGAAGCTTCCCTCTGAGGCTACCTCACAATTCACTTCTCTGGAAAGAAATTTCACTCAGCTTACCACATTTAGGGAGCAATGTCTTTGATGTTTAACTCTTTATAAAGGAAAAAAAATACTGTTTTTTTTTTTTTTTTTGTTGTTGTTGTTCAAAGTGACCTATACAAAGTAAAACAAAGGGAT
This sequence comes from Myrmecobius fasciatus, assembly GCA_023553655.1. NCBI lineage: Eukaryota > Metazoa > Chordata > Mammalia > Dasyuromorphia > Myrmecobiidae > Myrmecobius > Myrmecobius fasciatus. Next base: position 469,084 of record JAJPUD010000250.1, read on the forward strand.
GCATTTGTCTGGAATTTTCTGCAACAAGCTGATAAAGACTTTAGCCAACAATGCAGAAGTTTTTCCTTTGTTCTGACTGTGCTATTTTATTAAAACATGAATTAATCTCATCCTTCATATTGAAGATCATACCTCATGATGGGAGAGTCATGCATATGTCAGGTATTCAATCACTAAGTACTATTTTCAGCTATGAGGATCCCTTTATGAGCTCAAATTAGTATATAAGGGAATGAAAAATAAATATAAGCAGAAAGGAAATAGATTTAAATATGTAAGAAAACATATTTTTGTTCTAATAAAGAAATAGTACTTTTTTCTTCTTAGTGTACTAGGCATGAAGGAATACTAACTTTTGCTTTATTTTAATAAAGCAAATAAACCATCACATTTTAAATTTTGTATTTCCCCATTTCCCCCCCTTCCCTTTATCCCTCACTCCCTTTTATCCCCCCTGCAACTTGGCATGATGAGTTAAACTAAGGCCATTAAAACTACCTCCTTATCTTCAAAGTGAGTCCAACTAAAATTTCCACATCTTGGACAATTGTAAAATGTCACCACCAGTTCTCATATCCTCTTCATTGAGTGATGTTAGGTATGTCACATAATTCTTGGGGAATAAGAGTTTGAAATGAGGAATAAATACTAATTACTTAACTCTTCCAGGGAAAAGACCAGGGCATTCAATAAATACTTGTTGAGTACATACTTTGTGAGAGACAATGGTGGTTTTAATGATTGTTCTGAGAGAATGGGTGATCATCTGTGCTAGACTAATTTCTCTAGGAGTGCAGAATTTATATAGGAATGGCAAAATAGACTTAGGGAAGGGATTTATTGAGATGATATAGCATACTGAAAAAGAAATTGATCTTAGAATCACCAGGTTTGAGACCTAGCTTTGAATCTCTGGTTATTGTCTACTAATTGTTCAGTCATTTCAGTTGTGTCCAGCTCTTCACAACTGCATTTTGGGGTTTTCTTGGCAAAGTGGTTTGCCAATTGCTTCTCCAGATCATTTTGCAGATGAAGAAACTAAGGTAAGCAAGGTCAAGTGACTTACCCAGTGTCACACAGCTAGTAAATGTTTGAGGCTGGATTTGAATTCATGAAGATGAGTCCTCCTGATTCCAAGCCCAGTGTTCTATCTACTAAATCAACTAGCTACTAGTTCTAAAATCCCAATAAATTTTTTTATCTAAATCTCTACTTTTCCTCATCTAATTCTACTTATATTATATCTTGCACAACTAGTCATAGTAGTAGTGGCAATAGTAGTAATAGTAGTAGTAGTAGTAGTAGTAGTAGTAGTAGTAGTAGTAGTAGTAGTAGTA
>JAJPUD010000250.1:481109-496997 GCA_023553655.1 Myrmecobius fasciatus
CCTTCCTTCCTTCCTTCCTTCCTTCCTTCCTTCCTTCCTTCCTTCCTTCCATCCTTCCTTCCTTCCTTCTTTCCTTCCTTCCCTTCTTTGCTTCCTTCTTCCTAAAATTCCTAAAACAGAATGGTAGGAGGAGAAGATCAGACTGGCTTATACCTTGGAAACTGCATGTTTGTGATACCAAGCTGCTTTTTTTCCACAAGAACTTTTGTCTTTTATCTTTCCAGTGATAATAGATAACTAGGAACTATTCAATGTCATGATCTTGGAACAAATAAAATTACAAACAATCCAAGGGTCAATGGGTGTATATATAAATAGACTATAGAGCACACTACCAATGATGATTTGTTCATGAGAAACACCACCCTTGACCCCCAAAAAGCTTGAACATGTAGATGACTAAACAAGAAGATGGGCTAGTCACATGGCAAGAGTGAGGGACACTGAGTACACATGAATATTCCTGAGATAATCAAGGAACAAAGGTAGTCTTTGGTATATGGCGGTATAATAAAAAGTGACATTTATATAGCACTTTTAAGTTTTTTTTTTTTAAATGCTTTACATGTATCGATGGTAAAACAATTAACAAGTAGTTTATTAAGACCCTATTATCTTCTAGGTTTTGTACTAGGTACTAGGGATACACAATCCATGACACCAGCATTACCAGCATGGAGTTACCCTTTTCCATTAGAAAGAGACTTGAAAATAACTCAGGAAGATATGTACACTACAGGTTTTATTATTTCCATTTTAAAGAAGAAGAAAGATGTTCACAGAATTGATGTGAATTGGTTTTGATTGCATAGAAAGTTTGGAAGGTGAGATTCTAATCTAGGTCACACTGATCCCCAAGTTAAACACTCTATTCATGGATATTTACTATGTGCCATGTATTGTGCTAAGTGCTGGTGATTCAAACAGATGTAAGCAAATATGCACACTCTGCATATTGCCTCCCAGAGGGTAGATCCTCTAATAAGGGTTTATTGGAAAACAAGGACAAGAATCAAATGGGATGAGGACTTTGCACTACATCAATCGAGGGAATACCGATCCCAATAAAATCACTGAAATACAAAGGACACCTATCAAAAGTTTTTTGTACTATTCCTATCATCAGACAAAGCCACACTTTAGAAAAAAAGTAATGAATAAAACATAAAAATGCAAATTGAAATGACAAATAACTTGACAAATGACTAGCAATTGGTTTTTGATTAGATATTTTTATAAGCACAATCTTTCTAAGTACATATTTGGCTTTTACTACTAACAGGAAAAAAGATTCCTTATAAATTTAAAGATTTTTTCTATAGTAATCAGGGAAAGAAAAATAGTTTTTAAAATGTAAAACTGTAGAAAACTAATTGGTTTCAGTAGCTTGGGGATAATTACTAATTTCAATTCAACCAGGCATAGGTTCAAACCAAATATTAATCTTTTTTTTAACTTCATTCTGGGTCCACAGTCAAGTTAGATGTCTTGTAATCATGTGTTCTTGGTCAAAAGGGAAATCAGATGAGAGATGACAGATATATTGGAGCATATCCATTGCCAACATTAGAAAATGAATTTACAGAATTAGCCATATGGATGGTAGACCTATAGTACTGCAGGGATGTTTATTGAATATCACATTTTTTTTCCTTAACACTAGCCTTAAAGAACTTTTAAAAAGCATCTTGCTCATTAATATTTTATTTGATTTGTACAATTTCCTTGAATCTAACCATATTTTCCAATATATTTCCACAACATTCTAAGGTTTATCTTACCTCCTCTTATTACAGCTTATATCAATACCCTTTAAGCAACAACAAAATATTCCAAAGAATATTTCTCAGACACTGAATTCCAAGAAAATGCCCAGGAAAACAAATGTGAGAGGAGATAGAAGCCTAGTAACCAAATAAAAATAATGTTCACTGGGCATCCATCCACCAGGTGCCATTTTTAAGCATCATTAGTCAGACCTCTTATTAAAGCATTGTGTTTAATAGTGTGCAGAAATTCAAGAGGGTTCTGAGAAAACTGAGAAAGAAAATGAAAAGATGAAAAATCATTCTTAAAAAGGAAGGTTAAAGGAAGTGGGATTATATAGTTAGAAGAAGAGAAGATTCACGAAGAATGATTACTCTTTCTAGGAACATTTTGAGACTCTTTATTCAAGTTAATTAAACAAAAGGGAACTGGTTTAAATTATTAAGCAGGAAATATTTTAGATGGAAAAAAGGAAAAGTTCCTAGGTGAAAAGTAGATTGAAACAATGGGACTGACAACTGAAAGAAACTTTGAGATTTCTGTTCCTGGAGGAAAATATCTGGAGATATTTACACACTCCCCATCAATAGACTTTGTTACCAAGCATTTGTTATCACAGTGCTATTTAAAATACTTTGGTACATATAAAATCTTTCCTTTTGTTTTTGGTATTCTTAAGATACATGCCTGGTAGTCAGTTTGCTGGGTCAAATGATGTGCTGGATCACTAGTTAGTGAAGTTTCATCAACATATCTTTTTTTTTTTTTTCCCCTCATAATGGCTTGACCAATTCATAGCTTCACCAAGTGTGCTAGCATGCTAAACTTCTTTAAACCTCTTTAACTTGAACTATTTTTATCTTTTATGATCTTTATCCATTTTGGGGATATGAAATGAAATCTCAGAATTATTTTAATTTATATCATCTTTTGAATTTTTAGTAGCAGTGATTTCTTTCAAGTTTGGACTTAGAAATGAAGTATGTACCTGTTATCTAAGGTCAGTCAAGTTAAATTTGAATAGACTGAACAACAAGTTCTCCATGGGATGAGTGATATAGCTTTTCAGCTATAGCAAATTCCACTAAATTATAGAGGGGTAGCAATATGAATTGGTGGAAGCTTTCACACAAGGAGCAAAATTTAAAGAGCAGAACCTAGAACTATTGCAGTAAGTATAGTAGATAATTAATATTAACAATTTGGCTTAGATATATATAGTGTCCTAGTATAAATGAAAAAAAATAGGATAAAACTAGAAGCAGTATTGAATAGTGAATAGACAGCTGACCTCAGAGCCAAAAAGCCCTGGGTTCCAATCTCACCTCTAACACTTCCTCTCAACACATCATTCAATATCTCAGTATTCTAGTCAACTCTTTAAAACTTTAAATTGCAAAGTCAGTGCAGACTCTACATAGTTAAAAGAAATTTCCCTAATAGAAACTCTGTATACCAATGAAATCACAGGCAAAAATGTATTGTTACTTTCAGTAAATGATTCAACAGATTGTGTACTTGAATGCCTATTTAAAAATGTACTTATAAACATATATACATATGAAGATAATAAGGATGCATATATATGTGTGTGTCAGGGGTGGGAATGTGGGTGTTGTTTTAGGCAGGGAAAGGAAAGGAATACTGTTTGGAGTAATAGAGATCTACCAGGAAGGAGATAGTATTACTGATTTGGTTATTGTTTTTACTACTAGAATTAAAAAGGTGGGGGGAGGAGGGAAGTTAGAATGTTATACATGAAATAACATGTTACTGAGATGATTGGAAGCTCTTGTGGTGGGCCTGAGATGAGAAAAAATTAGATAAAAAGCTCACCAGTCAGAGCACAGGGAGACAGGAATGGGTATTTAGTTCCAGATGGAGGTGGAGGCTGATGGACCTGAGACTGGGAAAGATAAAGAAAATGTTCACTACTAAAAGTTGCATGTATTTCACAACCCCATCTATCTTTTAAAGTCATCTTGAATGCAATCCCTCCATGAAGTCCTTTTTATTATCCCACTTGCCTTTGAACTCCTATTCTACTTGCCACCTATATTGGTCATATCACCCTTCTAATTTACTGCCTTTTAATATACACAACAATTTAATATTTAGTAAGTTTCTAGGGGTGGATCATATACTGGGGATTTTGTTATTGTTAAGTCATTTTAGTTATGTCTACCTCTTCATGATCCCATTTGGCATTTTCTTGGCAAAGATAGTGAACTGGTTTGTCATTTCCTTCTCCAGTTCATTTTATAGATAAGGAAATTGAGGCAAACAGAGTTAAATGTCTTGCCCAATATCACACAGCTAGTAAGTATCTGGCTAGATTTAAATTCAGGTCTGGAGTCAGGAAGAAGTCTAATCATGTAATTGTCCTGTATATACAGGGATACAAAGAAAAAAAATCATCATGGTTTCTATCCTCAAAGAATTTGTTATCTAATAGAGATTATATGTATGCTATGGGAAGAATGAGATAATGCCAAAGGAAAGGTTCAGACAGAGTTGTAAGAAAATGTGATGAGGAAAGTTTCACTTCATATTGGAGTGGATCCATTTATGGATGCTGTCCAGAAGGGATGACAAAGGAAAAGAAAGATCTTATTATGTGGGAGTATATTCCAGGAATGAACTGGAGGTTGGGGGAGGGTAGAGATGGGAGAATGAAGGATTAGGGCAGGAAATTATGATTAATCTAGTTAGGCGAAAACATAGGATATGTTAAGGTTGTGAAATAATGTTGGAAAAGTAGTTTGGAACTCAGTTATGGATAGCCTCATACATAGACAGAGGCAAGTGGGAGTCACTGAAGCTTATTGGATAGAATTGACACAATAAGTATTAAGAGTCACAATAATAAGTAGGCACTTAGTGCAATGCCTGGTACATAGCCTGCACTTAATAAATGCTTATTGATTGATTGATAAAATTTTGTTTATAAATAAGTCAAATGTTATTTGGTTGATCACGTCAAAATAAACCTTAAATGCAAAGAGCCAGACTCCAGGAACAAAGGCAGAAGCATTTACCCTTTTTACAGACTTAAAAGCTCATTCAAGCCTGGGAATCTTTGTTACTAAGCATTATCTCCCTTTTCATTCCTACCATTTCATGTATTATTATTATTACATGAGTATTTTGTTATGCAATAACCATACATAGCAGGCTTAAGTGTTCTGAATTGCCATAAACATTTAAATTCAAAACCTTTAAAGGGAGCCTTTGAAAATGCCCAGAAGTACTCTGCTGTGTACCTTAGAAAACAGGCTATCAACTCATGCTCTAAAGAGGAGCCTGGGGAGAAAACATTCTAAAAGGGGATATTCAGTAACTCTAAAATCTTCAGTACAAACCTTTTAGTCTTTTATTTCTTAAAACTATGAAGTTGGTAGTATTGGTAGGAAGAATGAGGATGAGGTTGAAGAGAAGAATAGGAGAGTGTTGCACTTAAATAGGAGTGATTGCATGTACCTTGGGCAGCTGATGGGAACAGTGGATACTGTGGCTGGCCTAGGGTTTGGTAGACCTGAGTTCAAATCTAACCTCAGGCACTTTCTAGCTATATGACAAGCCACTTAACTCTGTTCACCTCAGTTTTCTCATCTGTAAAATCAGTTGGATAAGGAAATGGCAAGCCACTCCAGTATATTTGCCAAGAAAACCCCAAATGAGATCTGAAAGAGTTGGACAACTAATACAGCTAAATAACAACAACAACATGTCCCATGGACCTGTTCCCTACCATACTTATAAAATCAAATAATCCTAAATCCTAAAGTTGGAAATTACCTTAGAGGTTATCTAATTCATTCTTCTCCTTTTATAAGAAATCCAGGGCTAATGAGGTTATTTGCCAAAGCCACATAAGCAATAAAGAAAGTAATGATTTGAATTTTGGGGTTCTCTGATTCTAAGTCTAGAACTCTAAGTATTCCAACCCTGCTGACTTTTTAACATGTCATGGTACCCAGGACAGGGTTAAGCAAGATCATTTTGGCCCCTTGTTAAAAATTCTTAAGTACTATCATTGGGAGAATGATAGAGGGCCAATAGAGCAGGAATAGAGAGAAGCAGTGACAAGTCAGTTGACAGCTCTGAATCACACAGGTTCTTCTAAAACATTGGTTGGAATGAGCAGCTTTTAGGGGACATATGCAAAAATAATAATCTTGAATTTTGGAGAATCCATATTAAAAGATCAGAAGTTCTAGAACCTTCGCAACAAAGAGGAGAAACATGACATAGCTGACAAAGAATAAATAATCCATATCTAAATTATTTGCCAGAAAAATCAAAAGGTCCAAGACTTTATAAGCTTCTTGTAAAAAGCACATCATTAAGGTATTTGATTTGTAGCAAAGGGTAAATCTCAATTCCTGGTGAATTTTAGGCTGTGCAAAGACTAAGCTTGGGCTAAAATCTGAACTAGATGAATTCTAATTTTAGAAGAACACATAAAATTCCCCAAATGATAACCGAATCAACAAAATTAAAAGCAACTATTATTTTAAGTTTATGAGACAATGTCTTTAAATCTAGAATGAGTAACAATCTCTGCTTTTCCAAAATTCATGCATTCAACAAACATTTATTAATTATCTATGTAATTAATAAATGTTTGTTGAATGCATGCAATGTATCTATGTACAATATATTTGTTCCAGGTGCTTTTCTGACTAATGTTAAGAATAACCACCATTAGCAGACATCTAGATTATTTAGAAGTGTTAGAAATCACTTAGTCTAGTCCCTTCATTTTATAGAAGAAGAATCTGGTAAAGTGATTTGCCTAAGACTCCAGAGATAGCTAGTGGTTGAATATGAGGCTAGAACTCAGGCTCCCTGATTCCCAGTACAGAACTTTTTTTTAGTTAAAACTTTTTATTTGCAAAACATATGCAGGGGTAATTTTTCAACACTGACCCTTGCAAAGCCTTCTGTTACAAATTTTTCCCTCCTCCCCCCATCCCCTCCCCTAAGGCAGGTAGTCTAATACATGTTAATTATGCTAAAATACATGATAAATCGAATATATGTATACATATTTATACAGTTATCTTGCTGCCAGTACACAACTCTTTATGCTATACAGAATATTATATATCTACTATCTCTTCATTTATATATACATATATACCCATATGTGCCAGCTTAGATTTCCCCATCCAATATTGTTTAATCAATCAATCAATAAACTTTTATTGCACATCTATTATGTGCCAAGTACTCTGCTGGGTGCTAAGGTTTACAAGTGGAAAGAAGGAAACAATCCTTACTCTCAGGGAGCTTGCATTGTTAATACATTGAAATCAAATTCTTCTATGAAGTGGCAAAATCCTACTATAACACTATCTGGTTGATTATTCATTTCTAATACTGTTCAGATGGAACTAGCTGCCCCTGTAATACTTATTTCATAATATATTTTTGCCTAAAGTCATTGTGAAATTAATTAAGAATATTAGATAGGGTACATAAGCATGTAAAACATTATTGCATGTGGTACACATATAGTAAATGCATCACACATAATGGTTTCAGGGGCAGTTCCTCTCACCACCACCCCCCCAAATAATCATACTATTGATTTTCTGCAGGGAATCTAGCTAGAAGGGCTCAGCTTGGTATAACCTTTCCATTGTCATATAAAAACAAAAGTAATTACGTGAACTCTGAGAGACAAAATGGTATACCAACTATGTTATAAACTCCCAGTCACAAAGATATGGCGTCAAAATCAACTTTATACAAAGACTAGCTATGTGATCCTGGGCATCACTTAACCTTATTGAGTCTCAGTTTTTTCATCTGTAAAGAGAGGGATAATAATAACAGATATCTCTACATGACTGTTGTGAAGTGCAAATGAGATAAATTACACAAAGACCTTTGCAAACTTTAAAATCCTACTTAAATTTAGATGAAATTAATGTTGTGGCTGATATTATTCTTAAATTGCCTTTAGGTGAATTATTGTAATATTCAGGTAAATATTACCCCCAAAAAATTTGTCCCCATCTTTATATACCCTCTATTCATTTTATTGGATGAGTTTGAGTTAGGCTAGAAATAACATAGCTTCTGAACCAAAGGTCCAGTGTATCTTTTCCCAGATGATATATCTCCTGAAATACAAAATTAGGTCAAGAATAAATGAGTAAGGAAAACCCCAGGGAGGAACACAATTTTACTAAAACTGGACAGGGTTTTCCATTATTTCTTAGCTAACTAATCAGCAATCTAGAAAGCAATGTCAAGTTATGCAACAGCTTCTAGATATCCAGTCTAGAAAAGTCAGTACTCTCTCTTAAGCCTAGTTGGAAGAGCTGAAGTCGGCACCATTTTCTGGCAGATTCTGCAGGTTTTTCAATGTGAGAAACAATGTATTGTAATTAATGCAGATTTTTCTTGATTCCCTGTCTCCACTGCAGGCAAAAATGTCAATTTTTCACTTCTGAAGCAGAGTTTCATGACAACTTTAAAAAAAAATGTGACCTGGATGTAAAACTTCCAGAAATTCAAAAATGAGTTTAGCTGTCGAGTGTGTTATATGTAGTTTTTTTTCTCATCCCTTCTTTTTAAGGAGTTAGAAAGAAGGGGTGTGTGTGTGTGTATGTGTGTGTGTGTGTGTGTGTGTGTGTGTGTAAAGAAAAAGGATGTTAATGTTTGTTTTATGTAAAAAAAGAAATGAGGGAGGCAATAGAAGAACACCATGGTATACTAGAAAGAACATTGGCTGTAGGGTCAGAGAATTCTAAGTCAAGTCTTGGTCCTATATTGTGCCTGACTTTGGTGAAATTTCCTTCAGGGCCTCAGTTTTTTCATCTGTAGAATGAAATCAGGAATCTGTAGGAAATATTCTTAGATGCCTTCCAATTTTACATTATATGATCCTATGGTTTCAGAACCTACATGGAGATAGGGAGTGAAATCAAAACCCATATATATTTAAGGCCCACTGAAGGTTCTCTCCAATACTCCCCCCTACCTCTTTTACATATTATTTTTTAGAAATTATCTTTTTATAACTTAAAACTTTTATAACCTCATTCTTATATTCAAGGCATGGATCTAACCAATAATTTAGCATTGGCTATGTATAAATTTAGCATGGAACGTGAAGAACATTATCACATTATTTTCCTGTAACCACCTCATTTATCTTCCATAGTGCAACTTTCTTCCAACATGAAAGTGAGGGAAAAGCCAGAAAAAGAAACAGACACTTATCAAAAGAGGAGAGAAAAAACAAAGGAGACAGGAGGTAGAGTTGACAATTTTGACTTTGTTTTTAGATTTACTAGTCATAGCTCTGAATGCAGTCTAGTGAGATGGCCCCTAATTAACATGGGGGAGAATTTCATCTAGCCACTCAAATAGATCTATGATCTCATCAATTTAGATGTTCCCTGAATTGATACAATTCTTAATCCATGTATCCCTGGCAATTCTGTTTAACTCCTGCTACAGCTCTTATTAAGTCTACCCAATATGATGGTGATAGTGATGGGGAGGGCTTCTTCTTTTTTACTTTATGAAGATGTCAATGGAACATTCAGTCTGACCACCTGATGACCATCCTATCTTCTTTCTCTAATGATATCTTTTATTTCTGTTCTTCTTTCAAGTTTCATATTTGTTATTTATTACATTCAGTCTGCCCTTGATATGTGCCTCTTTATTGGCCTCTCTGGGATTCTCACTTACTAGAGTTTTGTTTTAAACTTAACAGCCACATTATATTACTATACTTGAATATGGAAATTAAAAAGATGGACTTTTGTTTCTGGGAGAAACATTTGGAAGAATTCCCTCAATATATTAACAATAAAAACAATCTCTTTGGAGGAAGAAGAAAAGAGTAACAACTGAGGTGGGAGAATAATTGAGGAAGGATTCATGGAGGATGTAGAACTTAAGCTGAGCTTTAAAAAAACTAATTTTGAGAGAGGGAGATGAGATGGGTATGAAGTTTGGCTTTTAAAGAATATACCAAGGCAAGAAATAGAATATTAAATTGATCAATAGCTAACTAATTGTTTGATTGGGATGTGGATTTTATTAATGGCAATAGGAAAATAATAAGGCTGGAAAGGAGGCAGGATTTTGACTGCATTGGGGCCTTAAATCCCAGAATAGATGTTTTATCCTAAAGTTAATGGGGAGTCATTAAAGATTTTTGTACAGGTGACTAATGTGGTCAGACTTGTGTGATAGGAAGATTATTTTGGGCATTTTCTGCAAGATGGTCTGAAGAACAGAAACTGACAATCAATAAGAGTAATTAGGATGCTTTTGCCAGGGAGAGATGATGAGCTATCTAAACTGTGCTAATGACTATAAGAGTGGAGAATAGGGAACAGATTGGGAGATGCCATGGAGGCGTAAGTCATGTGCAGCAATAACACTGGACAATTTATTGGATATAGGGGGAGAGTAATTGAGGAAGAGTAAATGGTTGATGATAACCCTGTTATATACCAAGATGCTTGTAAGAAGGGTGAAAAATTATTGGGTTTAAGAATAAGATGATGAGTTGTGTTTTCAACATTTTGAGTTTAATATGTTTATAGAACATTTAGTAATAACTATTTAGCAAGTAGCTAACAATGTGTGAATGGAGTTCATAAGATAGATTAGGGCTAGAGAAATCGGTCTGAGAGTTATTTAAGGATAGATTGCACTAGTACCCATGGGAACACATGCAATCTTCAAGAGATTGTATAGGAAGACAACTGAAGTTGGCCTAGGGCAGAACCTTAGAGAATACCCATACCAAGTGGGCAGAAGAGAAGACAAGATCCAGAAGGAGACTGAGAGAGAGAAATCAAACAAGTAGAAGGAGACTCTGCAGAATAGTGACAAAAGAAAAGCCCAGGAAGAAGAGTTTCTAGGGAAAAAAAGTGGTTAACAGTATCAAAAGCTTCAGAAACCATATGTGAAAGCACATACCTATAATCCCAGCTACTCAGGAAGGCTGATCTTAGCAGGTCTCTTGAACTAGGTAGTTCTGAGATGCAGTGGGCAATGCTGATGAGAATCCTAGACTATTTTAGCATCACTGTGGTGAGCCTCCAGGAGAAGAAAGTCACCAGGTTCACTAACAAAGGCTGTGCTGATCTAGGTCAGAAACATACTTAGGTACAAAATTCCTGTATTGATCAGTAGTGGGGACCCATAATTACCCTCCATGCTTACAGTCTAGGTGAGAAATTAGTGAGAAACCTAGTGCTAAACAATAACTACAAAACAAATATACAAAAAATATTTCTAGATAAATAGGTAAGCCACAGTTCTAACACAAAACACTATTCACAGAATTCATGAGTTATGGCTACTGACCCAGAAACAGAAGTCATCTGGTCCAGTTCTACTTAATTAAGAGATAAGAAAGGAGAGACTCAGGCATGTGAAAATGACATGAGATCTCAGCCAGTCCAGAGGTATGTCTAGCATATAGGTCTCCTGACTCTCAACTCATAGCTCTCAGATAGCAAGCCACCAGGTAATTTAGGAATTTCCTCCTTTTTTCATTCTCCTCTCTCTCCCATAAGTACTTTGGTAAATTAATATTGGTGGCATCCTCAAACAGCATTAGTAAATAGGAGTGAGGTTTTTTTTTTTCATTCTGAAATGCTTAATTGAAGCACTCTAGGAAAGAACCACTATCTGCAGAACCTGCATTTTTATACTTAGAGTCCTCTAAAAGATGAATGGGAAGTGAGGAGAGAATCATAAAACATAATGGAACTCATGGATGGCCCCTTAAGTGACTGGCATCTCTAATTGGGATTCTTTTGCTCTTTAATCCCTGGGCAAGTGGCAATCACATTTCCTGCCTACCAACTTGTGTCCATCACACAATCACACTTGGTAGGGACAGCTTGAAAAGTTTTAGTCGGCAGCAAATGTGCTAATGAAGCTAAATGACAGCATTGGTAGAAATAATTATATGTAACATTATCTCTCCTCTATCCTAGGTTGATCATTTCTGTAATGAGGCCAGCCCACTGGATGCTATTGAAATATCCATGGAAGATTTTCTGCCAAATGGTTCCAAGCAAAACCCCTGACATTTCATAAAGAAGCATTAGAATGAAAACTATGGTGAGCCTAGGAAAACCCACTTAACACCTCATGCTTATGGCAGACCAAAATCTCTGTCCTCTAAAATATCCCTCCTTTACTCTCCCTTTCCTTCCTTATTTTTCCCTTCCCAAAGAAGCCTAAACCTACAATTTTTTGTTCTCATTTTGGAAACTTACTCAGTTCCAGGATTTGGGGAATTGTAGAACCTTTTGTCTGTGAACTTCTGACCCAAAACATCTCAAAATGACTTTATCTAGTAGAGAAATAAGCCAATTAAGATTTATGATATAGACTATTTCTCCCATATTTGTCAAGAACAAAAAAATGCACAAATTTTAGCTATATTTTTCACCTTTGCAATTCACCCCATTTATAGTTACTTTTTTTAAAAAATTGTAAATGTGTGCTCACTGAATCTTTATTTTGCTAAGTTATATTTTTAAAGAAAAATCATATAAGAGGGGCAGGTAGGTGGCACAGTGGATAGAGCACCAATCCTGAAGTCAGGAGGACCTGAGTTCAAATCTGACCTCAGACTGTGTGACCCTGGGCAAGTCACACAAGGCTTAGTTAGAATCCAGCAAAATCAAGTAATCTGAATTTATAATAAAGAACATTGTTTATAATGAAGAGTCTCTATGAAATACAGTACTCTGCATGGAATTGTACTGACCATTGGATATGTTTCTGAAAATTACACGGGATAGAAAGGATAGAGATTTCTTTAGAAAACTATCCAGAGTCTTAATAAAAGCATGTGGGAAAGGTCCGTGTTTCCCACATCTTGATGGAGGACCATATCAAGAAGGAAGGTATAAACATTAAATGCTGATAACAGAATTTTCTCTAAATTTCATCAAAACTTACTTATTACTCTCATTTTGATATTATCTATGACATTAATAGAACACTGCTGAAATTCTGTTATTATAGCAAAATTAGATGAAGGAAAATGATACTGGCATACTTCCTTTCCCAAAACTCACTTGTAATTTAGAAGAGTCTAAAGAAAACATCAGAGAGAATATAAAAGTATTCTTCCAATACACTATCACCTCTGAAACTGGAAAATACTGCTCATGCTAAATTTGTATGCCTGAATTTACTTCTAACTTTTCAAGAAAACCTTTCCCTTTAAAATTTAATTCCCAGGTCCTTCTAAAAATGAGTTTTGCATAATCCTGTAACATCATTGACTCTACTGAATTGATCTATAATATCTATGTAGATATTTGTGTTTATACACACACATACACACACACACACATATATATATAGGTACACAATTATAGAAAAATTCACATATATAGATTCTGATTCCCTGTCCTTTTGACAGTATAAGAAAACAGAGATGAGGTCATAATAACATAATAGATCTTAATTAGACCTGTAAGAGTGTATTCAAAAGATACAAGAAAATTTAAATTTGCACATTTTTCTGATTCACTGCAAGAAATTTTTTGCAGTACAATGGATCAGGATATCATGTTACCAAGTTGAGCAAAAACTCTAATAAATTCAAAGGATATGACCTACTCTCAGTTATCTTAATGTAATATAGTCATACTTGGATTCTTTATAAGTGATAATCTATTAGTCCACTATTTCCCAGCATTTAACATAGTATTTAGCAGATAATTGGCCTATAATATTCTCTGCCATTTAAAATCAGAAGAACTAGATTTGAAATGTGGTGTTGTTACTACTTGGATTTAGACAAATTATTTATCTGACCTCAATTTTCTAATTTTGAAAAGGAAGGGACTTGATTGGATTATCTCTAAGGCTATTTTTGACCTTCACATCTTAGAATTTCTATTATTTGTTTTTATCAAGTGTTGTTTGAGGTTAATAAGATAACTAAATACAAAGACTGCTTTAGCCACACAGAATGGCAAATCTGTAAAAATTATACTCAAAAGTAGGGAGATTTTTCATGTTATAATAATAATAAGAGCTATCAGTTATATAGAGTTCCCTATGTGGCAGGCTCTATGCTAATCTCTTTACAATTTGATCAAGTCTTCTTGACTGGAGGTCCAGTACTCTATCCACTGTGCCACATAACTCTTTAAGAAGATGATTTAGTGGTCAAAGGATATTAACAGACAATTTTCAAATGAAGAAATTAAAACCATCTCTAGTCATGTGAAAAGGTGTTCTAAATCACTGTTGAACAAAGAAATGCAAATTAAGACAACTCTGAGGTATTACTACATACTTCACAGATTGGTTAAGATGACAGGAAAGGACAATGATGAATGTTGGAGGGGATGTGGGAAAACTGGACACTAATACATTGTTGGTGGAATTGTGAATGGATCCAACCATTCTGGAGAGCAATTTGGAACTATGCCCAAAGAGTTATCAAACTGTGCATACCCTTTGACCCAGAAGTGTTTCTACTGGGCCTGTATTCCAAAGAGATCTTAAAGGAGGGAAAGGGACCCACATGTGCAGAAATGTTTGTGGCAGCCCTTTTTGTAGTGTCTAGAAACTGGAAACTGAATAGATGCCCATCAATTGGAGAATGGCTGAATAAATTATGGTATATGAATGTCATGGAATATTATTGTTCTATAAGAAACGACCAGCAGAATGATTTCAGAGAGGCCTGGAGAGACTTGCATGAACTGATGCTGAGTGAAATGGGCAAAACTAGGAGATCATGGTACTTGGCAATAGCAAGATTATATGATGATCAATTCTGATGAACATGGCTCTTCACTGTGAACTTTTAAGCTTTCTATTTGTTGGTCAATTTTCCCTCCTGTAGATCTTTTAAAAACTTTCTTCATTCTTAAGAAATAAAAGAAAAATAAGAGGCAACTAGGTGGTGCACCAGCCCTGAATTCATGAGGACCTGAGCTCAAATTTGACCTCAGACATTTAATACTTACTATTAGCTGTGTGGCCCTGGGCAAATCACTTAATCCCAATTGCCTCAGCCAAAAAAAAAAAAAAAAAAAAAAAGAAAAAAAAAAGAAAACCAATACCTATTCATCTATATTTATGGCTTCTATGTGGCCTGCAACCAACCTTTATTCAGTAGAAATTTATTAATTGTCTTTTAAATATAGGGATTGGATTAGATTAAAAGAAAAAAAAGTTCAGCCTTTAAGGACCTCAGATTCATATTGGGGAGGGAACTACTGTTCAAAAACTGGATGGTAGGTTTTGTATCCAGCTTTTATGTAGAGACTGAGGTTAGGAAAGTGGATATTGGCAGGAATTCATTAAAAATCCTAACTCACCTTCTCCAGGAAAAAAAAAAAAAGAATCCAGAATTTCATTGGCTATAATTGAGCTAATTTTAATCAAGTGACCTCCACAGCTCTATTCTGGCACAAGTTCTTAATGATACCTAGATTCAGAACTCAATCACTGAGCTTCAAGAAGCCTAGAGATATTGTGGCTAAGAAGAAATTTGCATTATATAAACATAAATTTATAATTATAGTTGTATCTTCCTAGAATATATGTGTGTATAATTGATAACTTTTACTGAATTTCTGTAAACAGCATGTGGTTTTGCCTTTGACATATATCTGTGGCAGGTAAAAATGATGCTGAAGCACAGTTTTCTCCAGGACAAGATATCATTTTATTAACAGTGATGTGTATAATGTTAGTAAAACAGGTCATGCTGGAACCTTAGCAAAATGTCAGAGACCTAAATATGATCAATTTTTTAAAAGTTAGACTAGCAGTAACCAAGAAATTGGGTCAGTGACTTTTTCAGATGCCCCGAGACTCCAGTGACAGCCAACAGGGTCTTTAAAACCTTAGGTGTGTCTTCCTTCTCATTAGCCTTTTAGTATATCTTTTGGACCTCCCAGACAAAGGTAAAATAATCTCAATTGGTAGATATTTTAATTTTTAATGAGCAGGTGAGTTAAAAGTTCTGAATTCCAATTATTTTCTCATTGGGAGAAGGGCCAATCTTTAGATTGTAGGATTAGTCTGGAGGTGAGAAAGAGAGAGAGAGAGAGAGAGAGAGAGAGAGAGAGAGAGAGAGAGAGA
>JAJPUD010000250.1:497007-533296 GCA_023553655.1 Myrmecobius fasciatus
GAGAGAGAGAGAGAGAGAGAGAGAGAGAGAGAGAGAGAGAGAGAGAGGGAGGCAGAGACAGAGAGACAGAGACAGAGAGACAGAGACAGAGAGACAGAGGGAGAGAGAGGGAGGGAGAGAGAGACAAAGAGACAGAGAAACAGAGAGACAGAGACAGAGACAGAGAGACACAGACAGACAGACACAGACAGACAGACAGAGTGTTGGGTTGACCTTCAGGTGTGACTAGTCATGTCCCTCTCTGATACTGCAGGAATGCTAATTGCTTTATGAGACCCAGCTCAAGGCAAGAAAAACAAAACCATCTTAATTAGGTTTACCCCTCCATTTCCCAACTTTGACTGACTTTTATTTGGAAATCAAGTCACCCTTAATTTGGATGAGGAAAAAAAAGCAAGGACAAGACAGATTCCCTTAGGGAGGGTCTAGCCCAAGCTGGTTCTTTCTTGATGGGTTAAATAGAAGTGGGAGTCCCACTTTAAACTAGTTAATGAACATATGCCCCAGGTTCTAGAAGTAAATATATTTTCCAACAAGGTTCAGACTGGAAAAAGTGTCCTTTTGATTCAGACTAAGAGATGAGGTTTTTCCAACATGGGGGAAAGGATGGATAATACAATAATATCAATTAGCAAATGATATTGCTAATATTTTCCTTACGCTCAAAAATCTAGAAATGTTGAAATTTAATTTTCACATGACCTTGAAAATACTTTTGGAAAACAGGAGTGCATTTTTGATAGTACATTTTTGGCAGCTTCTTGTACTTCACCTTTAAATGAATTGTTTTTTATAGTTTAATTGTTTCTTAATAGGTGATCAATTACTAATAGAAATTTTTGAGATAGCAAAATTTAAGTGACCCCTGCAGTGAGCCCTATGTAAAAGTCTACATATTTTTGTAATGTCTGTTTTTAAAATAAATTGCCTGTTGTGTAAATCTTTTTCTTTAATTTAAAATTTCTTAAATAGAAATATTCTTGTATCTTAAAAATTGTTGGCAATGGTTTGTGATTCATGGTGAAAGTCTGAAGTTTACAATAGAAGCATAAGAATTCTTCAAGGTTAGAGATACAATCTGGAATTGAAATATTTATTGAGTTCCCAGATGAGCTCCTGCCTATGAGGATAAACTAACTCATTAAGATCAATGATTTGGGTTTCCTATGGATAGAAAACCTATTTTCACACCTCTTCAATGGATGAGGTGGAGTTTAGTGCTCTGGTGACTTCTATTGTGGTACCTTAAGTAGAATCAGATCAATTATAATTCATAGTTCCATTATTATTATGATTTCCTAAAGCTTGAGGTAGGTAGTTAATTTACTTTTAAGTTTTCAGTTATTTCTGTTCATTCTGCTCAATGATATAACTTGCTGATGGATTTTTAATGAAGACAGCTGTAGATAACTATGACTGTTTTTGGACTGAATCCAATTGATTTGAAATTTTTGTAGTTTATTCATTTTTCACTGCATGGGTTTTTCAACTACTTAAAAATTCTCTATAGACTTACCGAATTTATGATGCATAAGGCTTGTGAGCTCAAAAGAATATCAGCAAACTGAGGATGTGTCTGCACATCTGGCTTCTAACTTTTGGAGTTCCCTTCCATATGATCCTTACATCAACAACACTTTTTTTTCCCCTTGGGCTATTTTAAGCAATTGTTTCTATTATTGTTTCTTTGCTGTGTCTGGCTTTTCATGTCTCTTCAACATGAATTTCAGAAGAAATAAAGGTGTCTAAAATAAATCCAAAAATTAAAGGAATTTTGCTTTTGTTAAATACTTTTCACCTTCGACCCAGCATTCCAGCTCCTATAATGGGCTCCTGATGGGTTGTTGTTGTTCATCCTTTTCTAAAGAGATCCAGTGAGATCATAGGGTGATGTCTTGACCTGTGTATGAAGTGAATTTAAGGGAATCAGAGTTGCAGAAAGTTGTCAGCCTCACTCTCTCTTCCATAGTCATTGAAGTCCAGTGGCAAAACAAAAGTCAGGAGGATTGATGATGGCTTGTAGATGAACTAGAAATCTTTTGACCAAGCTCTAAGCTGGTCACAGAACTTGTTTCATCTGCCTTCATGGTCCTTGAAACAATTGTTCTAATCTGTCCAATTCACTAGGGAAAGTTTTCACATGCTTGGGATAGATAACCCCCCATCTTACAAGTCTGTAAGTTTAGTTTTTCTGCCAAAATGGTTTTACTGAGCATAGCTACTATGCATACTATAGCTTCTTGGAACCATAGCTGAGAATTGGGTGCCAAGTGAACAGCAAAGGTAAATGAACAGCTCTGAAGGGGGGCTCAGCAAAATCTTACACCATTGATGCTACTCCTCCCTGAACATGCTATTTACCTCATATACCTCGCTGGTGAGAGTTCTCTAGCATTACTCCCAATGCAAACCTACCACATTATTTCTCCTCTAACTCTGGTACTAGTAATCAACTTAACATGACTATATCTGAAAAAGAACAATATCTTTTGCCTCATGACAATTTACTGGTCTAGATCTCAAAAAAATTGATATGATTTCTGATCAAAAACACCTTTCTGCAGCTACCATTCCACTACATATGTTGTCTTTCCTTATTAGAATGTAATGGCGACAGAGAGGTATTACTTTTTGTATTTGAATCCTCAGTTTTTCACACAGTGCCTAGAACATAGGAAAGGCTTAATAAATGCTTTTTCATCCACTTATTAATTTCTGAGGAGGTATGAATAAGTTTCTGATCTTGACCTCAGAGAAGAAGCTGTGGTATAATAGAATGAACACTAGATCTGAAGTCATATGGTCTGGATTCCCAGACCCATTCTGATACTGTGTGTATCTGTGTGATACATGTATGATCTCCTGTAAGTTACTCCTCTTCCTCGTCCTGTTTCTTTATCTTTAAAATGATCTGTAAAGTACCATCCAAGTTTAAATTCTACTATGGTACAGAATTAATACATAGATTATGAGCAAGATTATCTCCTCTCTTTGTTTCTGTGGTTGCTTAGTCATTATGTGCCTGAGTCCTCAGGACTCTATGTGGGATTTTCTTGGAAAAGACACTGGAATGATTTGCCATTTCTTCTCCAGCTTATTTTACGAGGAGGTAACTAAGGCAAACAGGTTGTAGTGATTTGCCCAGAGTCTCACAGCTAGATTTGAATTCAAGAACATGTGTCTTCCTGACTTTAGATTCTGCTCTATTGGCTACGCCACTTAACTGACCCAAGAGGACTTCCTCTAAGATAAAATATAAGTTCATTAGCCTGGAATATAAAACTCCTTACCATCTTTGCCTTCAGTCTACCTCTCCAGGCTTACTGTTCATTGTTCTTCCTGTACTTTGGTGATCAAACTGGTCTTCATGTTCCTCAAACTTGGCACTCAGTTTCCCAGTTCTTTTTCTTTCAACAGACATAAGATACAATATTTCCTCAATTCTACCTAACTTCCTTCAAAATTTAGCTCATGAATCATTTACAGCAAAATTTTCTCTATATCTTTGGTTATTAGTATCTGCTCATTCTTCTTCAAATCACCACATGTTTCTCTTTAAATGCTATAAGCCTCCATTAGAAGGCAAGCTTCCTGAGAATAGAATTGGTTTTTCATCCCATAGCATGGTAGCAGACCCTTAATAAATGCTTATTGCATTTGGATTATAGTGAAACCTTGAAGCCTCTGGAGTATAGTAATATACTAGGGGATTGGGGGTAGTGGGAGTTTTACACTTTCCAAGTACAGAGGGTTGCAATTTTCAAACCTTGCCTGGGGCACTGATGAGTCATCCAGGCTCTTGGAAGATGCTTTATGTATCAGAGGTGGGATGTTGAGGCCATTTACTGTTAACATTCACTTACTGGGAACTAACCACAAGCACATCATTTAGTGTCTTGAATACAATTGATGGATTAGAGTTAATTCCTCTCCCTAAGACATTTAACATTTACTGAAAATTCCATGTGGGAAATTGATAAGACAGAAGGCAAGAAGCTACAAACAGAAGGCTATGACAATGTGGTTCAGCTTTTTAGTTGCTATTTTCTCCTCCATCTCTCCCCTTCCCCCCCCCCCCCATTTCTCACTTGTCTTCTTTACATTCTTAGTCTTCCTTCCATCTCATAGTCAATTGAAACTTACATGGACCAGGCAAGAATTTCAGTGAGCTCAGGAAACAAAAATTAGATGGAAAAAAAAGGTATCCTATTGGTGACTATGGTGGTAGTATACTGTCAATTTTAAGAATAACATAGGACCGGAAAAAAAAAGAGGCACCAATATGTTGTAAAGGTCAGGAGACAAAACAGAATTAAATATTACTCTATGTTGATTTCTGTCTCCCAATCCCTACTTATCTAAAAGCACATCTACAAAATTCTACAGCAATGATCTTCTTCAGGAAATTCAGAATGCTCAGAGAGCACCATTTGCCTGGGGTGCCTTTCATCCTTTTGGAAATGGTTGTTTACTTCTGCTAATTTAGGCTCAGAGTATAAAATATTAAACAGTTATTAGTAAAAACGGGGGAACAGGAATTGCTTGAAGAGATACCAATATTATAGCTAGCTATCTTACTGCTCTTCAAACATTAATCAATAGCTCATAGTTAATTAATCATCACTGAGTTTATTTGGTGATGAAAGTGGAATTTCCTATCAGTAGAAAGAAGAAAAATTGTGTTTTAAAACTCTTTTAAATATGCTCACTTTTGTAGACTTACAAGAGGTAAAGAATGTCTTCCTTTTTGTAATTATTCAGGTTCTTACAGAGTGGAAGGGAGGGGAGCAAAATGAAACAACTGACTTCTACCATGGAGTCCCCAAGGTGGAAGGAAATCAAAATAAAATTAAGAAAAGAACTTTAGAAAATTCTATTTTACTTATGTAAACCAAGAAATTATTTTATCTTAGTTCTTTTGTTTTAAAATTCTCCAAGACTTAATTTTTTTTAAAATAAAGAAAATAAAGGAAGAAGCTGCATAACAGAGCAAACATGACAGATTTTGTCTCCCATCTTTTCACTTTTGAACATATTTCAAATTACTTCCTCCTCACCTTTACTTGGTAGAATTCTTAGTTTCCTTTCATCAAGGCTCAGTTCAGTTCTACCTTGAATGAAGAGCTTTTTCTGACTTCTGTAATTATTAGTTCTTTCTTTCTTATCAAAATATTTTCATTTACTTAGAAATTGGATTGTGGCTAATCCAACGCCCTCATTTTAGAAATGAAGAATATGAGATTCAGAAAAATATAATAGTTTGCCCAGCATCACAAACTTTTAATTGTCAGAGGTGGTTTCTTTCCTCCCTCCCTCTCTCTCTTCCTCCCTCCTTCTCTCCCTTCCTCCTTCCTTTCTTTCCTTTCTTCCCTCCCTCCTTCCATCTGTTTCCTCCTTCCATTTCTTCCTTCCTTTTTTCCATTCCATTCTTTCTTTCTTTCTTTCCTTCCTTCCTTCCTTCCTTCCTTCCTTCCTTCCTTCCTTCCTTCCTTCCTTCCTTCCCTTTCCTTTCCCCCTCTCTGTCTCTGTCTCTATCTATCTCTGTCTCTCTCGTCTGTCTGTCTGTCTGTCTGTCTCTCTCTCTCTCAAGAGTGAAGGAATTCAGACCTTTGAGTGGAATATCAGTGAGGGAGAACTACCAGTTTCTACAGATTGTCAATTTATTAGAGAGTAAGCATGGGTCAGTCAGAAGTGAAGATTAGAGGTATGACTTTAACATAGATTTTCCTGACTCTGACAGAAGTTCTCTATTAGCTATTCTATAGGATTTTTTTTTCTGCTTTGCACGTACCAGACACCTAATAAATGTTTACTGAACAGAATATCATTATAATAATGTTTTTTTTTTTGCTTGTTAAAATGGCAGGCTTAGCAAATTTATTTCACCAAGAAAAGGTCAAGAGCCAATTCTTTGGTTACACATATATTTTAGCATTCATATAACTATATTTTTTCTTAATACAAAGTATTTTTTGTAAGTCTTTTGAATTATATTTCATTGAATAACATGAAGAGGCATGAAGAGACATTCTGAAAAAAAACTATGCTTATATGTTATAAGAAAGGGCTTCTATTTGAGGGGATGTATGCATTGCATGAGTGTTTATGTGTATGCGCATGCATACATATGTAAGTGTTTGTGCAGGTAAGTTAGTGGTTAATGAGAGAATTAAAATAATTTTGAAAATGAAGAAAAGAGTACCAAAATATTAAAAATACATAGAATCAAAAATACTTTTTTTATAATAACAATTACAAAATAGCAATTATCTACTATTTTGCTACCTCATTAAATTAAAAAACTATAACAAAAATTCACATTTTCTCATACCATTTTCTTTTTTTATAGAAATGTTTGTTGAATGTTAAATTCATAGTAAACTAAATTAACAATCTTAAAAACTAAAACAAACTATAAAAAATCCTTTTGTCTTTTGTGACAAGTTTGATTTTAATCAGTATATGACCTAAGCTGTCAATTTGAGAGTGTCATAAACATCAAATAAATGAGATCATGTTTGACTGCATCATTTTCTCCAGCTAGGAACTGATATTGCTATTCCCTGGATTTTTTTTTTAATTGAAAGGTTTAAAATATACACACCTTCCATTTAGTTTCAAAAGAAAGGGAACATTTTTGTGGGAAAATGAGATCTATCACTCTCTTTTTTCCATCATCTATCCTCTGTGAACTATCCAATATGATGAAATGGCAAATATTTCTGTAGAAAAGTCATTACTTAAAAACGGAACAGAAGGCAATTATGAGAAAACAGAACTAGGCATGTACATCACCTGAAAAATAAATCAATTCAGAGAATTTCAGGATGAATATCAACATGGCCATAAGATTTAGCCAACAATCTGGCTATTACAATAAGACACTTAAATTTCAAAAAAAGGGCAGGGGGGAGTTAAATCATAGGCCACTTGACCTGAAGTCCATTGTGCAATAAAGATCTTTATTTTCTTTCCTGAATGGAGGATTCTTTATGTGGTTCCCAACTTTGGTCTGGTTTTTAAAATGTAAACAATTTTCAGAAGTGTAGGTTAAGAAAATAATAGCTCTCAATTTAAAATTTCCTTGATCACAACAAGTGGAAATAATTAGATTACATGCTTTCCCTCCACCCTTCATGGTTTTAAAGTCAAGATTTTATCAAGATCATCTGTCATAAATCATCACTCAACAATTTCAATAGTCTGCACTTCATAATGACTTTTATCTTTTTAAAAAAATCATTTCAAGTTGTATCCTATCAGCACTGAATGGCTAATAGCATTAAATTAAACTAGCAACCTAGGGGTGGTCAGAGCAAGAAATCAATCAACTCAATGATACTTGTTATGTTAAATTATCATGCTAACAGATGGAGTCAGCAGTTACTATCAATAGCCAGTTGAACACATGCCTCTTCTATGGGACTATAATTGTAAAAGAATGCCAAGAGTTGTACATTATCAATTCAGACTCTTAACAGCATAGGCCATAATTGCACTGCCACAACTGAGTAAAAGGTCAGTTACCTGCATTATAAATTCATGTCCCTTAACATGTTCAATTCATTGTCTGCCATGAACTCCTACAGTAGTTGCCAAATACTGTAGAAGATCCTTCAACCTACAGAAAAAGTGCACTTTGTATATATTTAGGAGTGTATACAATGAATTTCTTTCTTTTTTCACTTATTCACTTGTTCATTCATTCAATAAATGTAGGGGAAAGTATACTGACATTGGAATGAAAAACAGGTTCTAATCTCATTTCTGCCAACATTTTATTGTATAATTTAACAAGTCATGGATTTTATTTTCATTTGTAACAAGAGATAGTTGGACAAGATAACTTCTAATATCTCTTACAACTAAAATTCTTAACATTTGTTAGACATCTAGTAATATGCACAGTGATTTACTATGTGCTGTAGAGCAATGGTGTTAAACCCAAATGGAAATGGGAATTGCAAATGGAAACTAAACTATACATAAAGATCCTCGTGGGCACAGAATGGCTTAGTTAAAAAGATAATATTCTCTCTGTTTTATTGTATTTTTTGTTTACTTTAAAAACTATTTTGCAATTACATTTTATTCTGGTTGAAGAAGCATTTGGGAGTGTTTTGGGCCACATGTGGCTAATAGTCTCATATTTGACAAGTCTGGCCTGGAGATATAATACAAACTTCTCAGCTGTGTATTTGAGGAGATGTCTGCCTTCCCAAGAAGTGAAACAATAATATATGCACTTTTTGTAAAACAAGTTCTCACATGACACAATGGGTCTGGGTATACTTTCAGGGGTATTTCACTGTTCAGTTTCTTCTCCTCCCCTACCCTCCTTTTCTCCCTCTCCTCCTCTACTCTTGTCTACTCCTCTTTCTTCTTCTACTTCCTTCTCTTTCTCTTTCTGTATCTGCCTCTCTGTCTCTCTTTCTCTTTCTCCATTTTTATACAATGGCTGTCTAAATGATCAGCTCAAATAGAGCTATCAATGACATAGTGATAGCTACAGATGCTACAAACATTTTAGTACTGACAATGTTTTCCTTAATCATTAAGTTTGAAGGATGAACTTGAAGGCAAACCTCCAAACCCTGAAAGGGAATACTTAACAATTGAACTTTTAAAAGAAGATAGTACCACTGCTAGAAAAAATTATCTTATCTACTAAGGAAGGATGAAAGGAAGAAAAAGGGCAAAGAAAAATAAAGAAGCAGTAGAGCAATTTAAAGAGTTTTGATCCAATAAAACCCAACTAACTAACTCAGAATTCACTGGCTTTTAATGGTTTGAAAAGAGGCAGCTAGATGGCTAAGAGGATAGACTTAAAGACCTAAGTTCAAGTCTGACCTCAGACACATAGTAGCTGTGTGATCCTGTGTGATTAAAAGAACTTAATCTCTGTTTGCCTGGAGAAGAAAGTAGCAAACTGTTTCAATACATTTGCAAAGAAAAACTCATGGACAGTATGATCAATGGAGTCACAAAGATTTGGACTCAACTGAACAACAACAATGAACTGAAAATGCTTCCAGTCTGCTTATAGTCATATTAAGGAAACATGCTTTATGAAGAGCTGATGTTACAAAATAAGTATAAGGAATGTATTTCCTGAGCATTTGTGTTTTTAAGTAACAATATTATTATACTGTATAAAGGGGTCTTGAAGTTCTACTCTCTCATATTGGAGTTATGTAAGAACAGAAGAGAGAAATACTTTCTGAATGGGAGTGTTTAGCTAGTATGTGAGGATGTAATCTTTGGGGGAAATAAAGGTGGGGAAGGAAAAGGCCTGAGGAAAGGATGATGATAATAATAATAATACAATCTAGCATTTATGTAGTATGAAATATATCAAACACTATGCTAAGCTTTTATAAATATTATCTCTCTTGAAATAGGTACTATTATTATCCCTTTTTACAGATGAATAAACTGAGAGAAGTAGAGGTTAAGTGGCTTGCACAGAATCATACAATTGATAGGTATCACAGAATGTAGGTTTTCTTGATTTCAGGTCCAGTGCTCTATCCACTGCACCATCTAACTGCTTATAACAAGGAGAAAACAAGTATTTAGCTTAAACTTTTTTATATCCCTGAAAATTAAGAGTCTCTATAAGGAAAACTGAATTGAGAAGTTTTGAACTCATTATTACATAGATTTGAATAAAAAACAGACCCAATGATGTCTCTTTATCTATAACTGCTAAGTTTTGTAAAATATACTTAATTTCCATATAAAGCCTTTCCTGTTCCCCACTGCAAATGCCACTCCTACATTGTACTGAATGAACTACCTTGCCTTGATTTGATTGATTTTGCATATATTTAATCCATATATATTCCTTTTTTTTCCTCAATAGAATGTAAGCTCATTAAGAATAGGGATTCTTTTCAAGTCATTCTCCAATTGATAAGTGGTCAAAGGATATGAATAGACAATTTTCAGATGATGAAATTAAAACCATTTCTAGTCATATGAAAAGGTGCTCCAAATCACTATTGATCAGAGAAATGCAAATAAAGACAACTCTGAGGTATCACTACACACCTGTCAGATTGGCTAAAATGACAGGAAAAGGTAACGATGAATGTTGGAGGGGATGTGGGAAAACTGGGACACTAATACATTGTTGGTGGAACTGTGAACGGATCCAACCATTCTGGAGAGCAATTTGGAGCTATGCTCAAAAAGTTGTCAAACTGTGCATACCCTTTGACCCAGCAGTTTTTCTACTGGGCCTATATCCCAAAGAGATCTTAGAGGAGGGAAAGGGCCCCACATGCGCAAGAATGTTTGTGGCAGCCCTTTTTGTAGTGGCTAGAAACTGGAAACTGAAGGGATGCCCATCAATTGGAGAGTGGCTGAATAAATTATGGTATATGAATGTTATGGAATATTATTGCTCTGTAAGAAACGACCAGCAGGTCGATTTCAGAGAGGCCTGGAAAGACTTGCATGAACTGATGCTGAGTGAAACGAGCAGAATCAGGAGATCATCATACACAGCAACAACAGTATTACATGATGATCAATTCTGATGGACATGGCTCTCTGCAACAAAGAATTGTCTCAAACCAGTTCCAATTGTTCACTGAAGAAAACCATATACACCCAGAGACGGGGAAATGAAATATGGACAACAACGTAACATTTTCATGATCTCTATTGACATTTGCTTGCATTGTGTTGCCTTTCTCTGATTCTTTTTTTTTTTCTTGTAGATAGGATTTTTCTTGCATAACTCCTCAAGCATTTCAACATTATTAACATGTAGTGGACTTCCTGCCATCTAGGGGAGGGGAGGGGACTGGGGGTAAAATTTGTAATGGAAAGCTTTGTAGGGATCAATGTTGGGGAACTACCCATACATATGTTATACAAATAAAAAGCTTTAATAAAAAAAAATTATCAAACTGTGCATACCCTTTGACCCAGCAGCATTTCTATTGGGCTTATATCCCAAAGAAATCATAAAGGAAGGAAAGAACCCACATGTGCAAGAATGTTTGTGGCAGCCCTTTTTGTAGTGGCAAGAAACTGGAAATTGAATGGATGCCCATCAGTTGGAGAATGGCTGAATAAATTCAGGTATGTGAATGTATTGGAATATTATTGTTCTATGAGAAATGACCAGCAAGATGATTTCAGAGAGGCCTGGAGAGACTTGCATGAACTGATGCTGAGTGAAATCAGCAGAACCAGGAGATCATTATATATGACAACAACAATACTATATGATGATCATTTCTGATGGACATGACTCTCTTCAACAATGAAATGTTTCAAACCAGTTCCAATTGTTCAGTGAAGAAATCCACATACACCCAGAGAGAGGGATATGAAATGTGGGCCACAATATAACATTTTCATGCTCTCTATTGATGTTTGCTTGCATTGTGTTTCTTTTCTCTGATTTTTTTTCTTATAGATATAATTTTTCTTGCACAACAATGACAAGTGTAGAAATATATATACATATATTCGATTTGTCAAGTATTTTAACATAATTAACATGTAGTGGATTTCCTGCCATCTAGGGGAGGGGTGGGGACTAGAGGGGAAAAATTTGTAACAGAAAATTTTGTAAGGGTCAATGTTGAAGAATTACCCATACATATGTTTTGCAAATAAAAAGCTTTGATAAAGAAAAAAAAGAATTGGCCCAGGATAGAATGAATATTGAGGGGAAATAAAATGTTACTGAAGGGTGGTAGTAGATGGAGAAGCTGAGAGTGGTAGTCAAGAGGAATAAGATTGCTAATTCTTCAGCCATGCCCTTGACCATGTGATTGGGCATTGATTATAGGAGAATGTATACCTAGAGATGTGGTATCTTTAAAATAAAGCTATGTTTGAATGAGCAAAAAAAAAAAAGAATAGGGATTCTTTCATTTTTATTTTTTGTTTGTATAGCTATAGTGCCTACAATGTCTGGCATATTTAATGCTTTTTGATTGACTGATAATTTGTCTTCTCCTTTGACATCAGTATCATAAAGGAATTCCTCTATAGAGAATTCAGAAAAAATCTCTTCTTGTGCTATTAAGTGAAATTCGTTACTAACCACCGGTGTGCTCAACACTGGACCAGATGATGGGAAGAAGTTTAGAATTGGTCTCTCTCCCTTTGATAAGCTTAAAATCTTGTAGGGAAGATAGATTTACATACAAAAAGCAATTAGAGAATGTAAACATCTCTGTCACAGATACTGTTTCTGTAAAAAGAGGATATAAGATAAAACATTGTTAAAGAAGGATAGTTCTGCCAGAACTGTATTTAAGCATCACAAATATTGGTCCAATGATGTTATAATGGGGTTACATAATTTTACAGAGCTTTTTATTTACAAAGGATTAATGATGTTACTGCTACTGTTAGATACCTCCAGTTCTTGTTTTGTAGAAGCATGTTTAACTCCTGTTTTAGTGGTATCTCCTATTGAAAAAAGTGCTACTTTCTTTTTAAAAAGAAAAGCCAATAAAAGTATAATTTTCAACTATTATTTTATGAGGTGCTTCTCCCTATGGAACCAAGGAGATTGTATGTTTTTATCTTTCATTTAATGAGGAATTTATGGAGGAGACTAAGAGGAATAAGTTAAAAGAAACTTCTTTGTTGTAAAAACATCTTAAGTGTTAGTTATGAAGAAATGTTATAATGAGAATTTTAGGAGGAATGAGTCTGGAGAGAAAATAGTAAAGAGTGGTGGCTTGACAAAACCAAAAATACCATTTTCCTATTATGTATGGAGAGAGGCTAAGAACAGAGAGAAGATGTAAGTATTTTATATCTTTATGAAACTTTTGTAATTCTTTCTTACAAAGAGGATGAAGAGGATTTTTGAAAAGTTATTTATCATCCTGAATGAACAAATTAACATGGGATTGTGTTCTCAAATGTGATGAGGATTCATTTGCAGTTAATACAGCGAGGGTTTAAGGTAACTCTGGCTATGATCATTCTCACATCTAAAAAGATTGTTAAGCATTACATATGTCTTTGTTTTATTGTTGGCTTTATTGTTAATAAATTTTATTCATTTACTAACTTTAACACTTATTTCTCCCTAGGAGATCAAGGGATTTAATGTAGCAAGAGATATGAATAGTTTCTATTGGAAAATGAGGTTTCTTTGGTTTACTAAATAAATAATATTTGGTAAACTGAGGGTGAGGATTATGAACTTAGTTAATTGAGAAATATGAAATATTATTAATTAATGGTGAAAAAGAAAAAAATATCTATGGAGTATTCTCAAATGTGGGAATATTGGAATATATAGCAAGTTATTGTTTGTCCTTCCTTCTTGAAGTAAACCATGACATCAGGGAGGTGATGCCATGACATGTAAGAGAATTGGATTTAAGAGAGAGAAGGCTGTGCAAGGTCACAGAACCTTCTGGGTTCAGTGGTCAGATATACATCAAGGTGACTGGAAATGGCCCTGGATGAAATGGGAAATCTTAGCCTTTTTAAGCTAAGGTCTTCAACAGGTCTTAATTTGTGATTATACCCATTCAGTGATTAAGGTTAGGTAGCAATTGAGACAAAGAATCTCCTCTTTCACCTAACCCTGCCCCCCCAAAAAAATCTAAATAAAGAAATAAAGAAATGAATGAATCTGGAAGAAGAGCCTCAGGGTTTCTGGCCAAGGCAGAAATAACTACTGTGTACATTCAATTTGAGTCAATCGATACCCAAACAATCCCAAAAAGGCTTGGCCTAGTAGCTGGTTTAGTATTTACCTACTAGTGAGTTTGGTAACCAGTTACAGGTGAAGAACTGTCCTCACAACATTCTGTGATAACATTTATAAAGGAGTATCTTTTCAAGACATCCTAGGAAAACTGGGTGCCATAGTAGATAGAATGCTAAGCCTGAAGATGAGACGACTATCTTTCCTGTGTTCAAATGCAGCCTCAGAAACTTACTATGTGATCTTGGTCAAGTCACTTAATCCTGTTTGCCTCAGTTTCCTCATTTGTAAAATGAGCTAAAGAAGGAAATGCAAACCATTTCAGTGTTTTGTCAAGAAAACCCTAAATGGGATCAGGAAGAATCTGACCCAATTGAAACAATTGAACGCCACCACCAAAAATAAGGCCTCCTAAGATCAGGGTGGATTATATTACCTATGTCCTATGTTGTAGCATATCTGAATTATTTGATATCCTTTATATATTAAGTATAACAGAAATATCATGGCTTTAGATTTAGAAGTACAAATCCTTCTTTTATTTGGCCTTGGACAAATCAGTTAACTTTTCCTGGACCTCACTTTTCTCATTTGTAAAATAAGAGTTTGATTAGAGGATCTCTATGTTCCCTTCCAGTTCTAACTCATTCTTTCTAAAACCTGTGTTTTCCTGCTTCTATGATTTTGCTAGTGCTGATTTTATTTCCTATGCCTGAGTGCTTTTTCCCACTATCCTTCTCTTTTGAAATGTTATCTATCCTGCAAAATTTAGTTAAAATGTCACCTTTCTCATGAACCACTCCTTAATTCCCCACAACTGAAGATGAATAACTTTTTTTCTATTGTGGCTGTGTTAATTTCATAGAGGTAAGGATTATTTCCTTTATTAACTTTATCTCTCTTATCATCTAATAAAGTGTTCTGCACATAGTAGGAACTTAAATTTCAAGTAAATGGCATGTTTTAGAATTTATGATTATTCACAGAAAGTGCAGATGACATGTTATTTGCTTAGAGAAAATCGCACCTTTGAAATATCATTATTAAAGTTGTGTATATGGAAAAATATATTAAAATGCATATTTGTGCTGGTACATTGTATACATATTTTCTAACATTGATATATACATATATAATATAATGTAACAGTTTCATATGTGCTATATGACATAATACACACAATGCAATATAGTATGACATGATATAATGATAATATAACTTTAAATGATATGATATGGTATGATATAATATGATATTTAGGTTTTAGGTGTGTTTTTAAGCTATTAAAGCTTCAAACTGCCTTACACTTTTGGTTTACTTCTATATAATATATGTGATAAGTGATATAAATCCATCAAGATATGTGGAGAGATGATGATGATGTTCTTATAGGTAAAGTATTTAATATTCCTTGGAATCCATAATTTATAATTAATTGCTACTCTGAAATAATTTAATACCTTTAAAAGCTCAATACAACCTATTTTGGCAACAATGTGTATTTTGTAACTATGCAATTTATATTTATCATTTTTTTCACAACATAAGTGTTTTATGCAGAAGTAGAAAAAAGATAAAATTTACAGTTAAGTAACTCATTAAAATAAAAAAGAGGGGGCTATAAGTGAAGATTGAATAGAAAAATAAAACCAAAATTATAAGGTGGTGGTATTGTCAAGAGTTTATTCAGGATGATAAGATGATAAAAAGAGAATTCAGGGCTGCAAAAGGAAAAGAATTCTCTGTATACCATAAAAAAAGATCAGGAAGAACTGAATTCTGTAGAAATAAAAGGTATACTTCTAAGTAAATTAACAAGTGTTTGCCAATGCCAAGAGTGAACACTAGTCTTCCATGCAGATGAAGTGTGTGATTATCTATCTGTTTACTGTGATTTATAGTCTACTGGGAATAACACACCCACAAAATCTCCTTTCTTCTCATAGGATATTTCACCATCAACAAGATCAAAGAACCACTGAGAGTCAGAATTGCTGGTGACCTCAGAGGCCATCTTTCTAGAACAATCTTTATCTTAATAAAAAAAAAACCAACCCCCATACAACCCCCCACCCCCAATTCTCATTGTAATATCTCCAACAAATAGCTATCTAGACACTGGTGGAAACTTTCTTGAGAAAAACAAAAACAAAAACAAAAACCTGAAGCCAGTCCATTTCACTTTTGGACAGCTTCAACCATCAAGAAGTTTTTCCTTATCCTAAACTTAAGCTGTCTCTGAAGCTTTTATCCATGGCTCCTAGCTCTACCCTGTCTAATCTCTTTTCTTTTTTAACATTTTCCTTTTTTCATGAACTTGACAAACATTCACAAATATGAACATTTTTCTAGATAAAGAAGAAGCCTGCAAATGAAAAGGTGAATCTCCATTACAAACAGCTTATATTCATTCCCTGATCATTTTGACATTGCTTTAAAGACTTGAAGACATATCATATCCTCCCAAGTCTTTCCTTCTTTAGGCTAAATATGCCCTATTCCTTCATTTGATCTTCTATAGCATGAACTTACAGTACCTTATAATACTGCTTGTCTTACTTTGGAAGCTCTCTGGCTTATGAATATATTTCCTAAGAAATGACAGCCCAAACTGAACAGTTTTCGGTATGTGTTCTGAGCAGGGCAGAACAAAATAGCAGTAAACTTGGATATTGTATATCTTTTAACTTAGTCTAAGAATGCATTAACTCTGGGCTACTACATCATATTGATTACTCATATTAGGTTTTCTATTCACAGAACTTCTCCCTCAATTATCTCACCACTCCAATGTAGTCTACATGGAGTTGGCAAAGAAATTTTCCTTAAACTCAGATTTCAGCATGTGGCTCCCCTATTCAATAAACTCTATGGATTTCCCATTGCTTTTAGATCAAGCATAACCTCTGTTTACCTTTTAAATCCCTGCATATATGGCTCTGAACTGCCTTTCTTGCCTCATTGGATATTATTCTCCCATATGATACAATCCAATCTAACTACATTTTTCTTTATTCCTCACCCAGAACACTTCAGCTCCTATCTCCATGAATTTGCCCTGGGTGTCCACCTCATAGAACTCTTCTTTCTTCAAGGTGTAATTGAAGAGCCATATTTTTCCTGAAGACCTTTCAGATGCCATTAAATATTAATGCCTTCCTTCATAACTATTCATATTTAAGTATTTTGTATGTAGTCTTTATTAATTTTTTTTTATATTTTTATATGTACTTATTATTCCCTCCATTGGAATGTAAGCTCAGAGCAAATAGCGACTGTTTCATTCTTTGTACTCTCCAGTTGAGGACACCTCTATTCCTGATCAGCTGGCTAGGCAACCTTGATTGTCATCCTTGCCTCTTCTCTCACTCATCCCTCAGATCCAGTTACCAAATCTATTTATTTCTATCATCACAACATTGGTCACATCTCCTCTCTCTATTCACTCATGGGACCACCACTCTCATTCAGACTCAAGTCTTTCTTTACTATTGTAATACCTTTCTAATTATTCTTTCTGCCTCAAATCCCTACTCGCTCTAATCCATTTTCCATTCAGCTGCCAAAGTGATTTTCTTAAAGTTCTTCCTTATTGTTCTTCACAAATAATATTCCATCTACCATCTATACACCTTTTTATTGACCCTTGTATAATGTTCCGTTCCCCTTCCACATACCTGGTTTCATAATCCCCATGTCCTTTAGGGCTCATCACTTTCTTTAGGTCACTGGTCAGATAAATTGTTGGTGTCTTTCCCTCCAAGATGACCTAATATCTGCTTTGAATGCGTTTTGTACAAACTTATAAATGATTCTTATATCCTTCTATTAGAACGTAAGCTCCATGAGGGCAAGGGCTTTTTCATCTTTGTTTTTTTTGTGCCTCAGCATCTATATAATGCTTCCATAAATGCTTGTTGATCAATTGAAATAGTTCCCTTGCTCTAATCCTTCCTCCACACAAGTGCCAAAATGATTTCAAAGCATAGTCATTTGCTTCCTCAGGAAATAGTAATAGCGTCCTATTACCTCTAGAATGAAATACAAACTCCTTTATTGACTTTGAAAACCCTTCATAATCTGACTTCAAACTGCCCATGCATTCTTATGATATATACATTACTCTCTTTCACATCTACTGCTGGCTTGTCATAACAGCCTTCATAAATGATGCTATGAGATATATTTCCCATCTCTATATCTTTTCACTGGCTGTGTCATATGCTTAAAACCCCTCTCCCTTCTACTTTTTGCTCTCTTTATTTTCCCTCGTTTCAATTCAGAAGCCTTTTACATAAGACCTTTTAAAATAATTTTAGTGGTTAAGGCTTTCTCCCACCCCAAATGGTACAGTAGGAGACTACTAGACTTGAAGTCAGTGCGACCTGAATTTAAATCCTGCCTCATATATCTATGGGCAAGTCACTTATTTTCTCCCACCCTCAGTTTTCTTACCTGTAAAATAGAAATTAAATAGCACCTATCTCTCAAAATTGTAAGGACAAATTGAGATAACATTCAAAGGGTTTCAAAGACGTTAAAATGCAATAGTAGTCAGTTATTATTATCAAAAAATTTGTATATCTTATATATGTACATGTCATGTACCTCCATCTCTTACTCCCAGAGAACAGTTATTTGAGGCTAGGGATTGTTTTTTGTTTGCCTTTTTATCTCTAATGTCTAGCAGAGTACTTTGGTAATTAATTAGTAGAACCTTAATGAATGCTTGATTGATTGATATTCACCAAAGACAATTTTCTAAAAGTGACTTTTTAAATGTACAGGGCCAAGTCTCATGGTGAAAAAGTTAAGTAGCTCTGAGCACCATTTAGCTAAAATCCCACCTTCTACAAGTAACTTTTCCTATTTCCCATAATGCTAGTACCTGGGCTCTAAGATTATTTCCAATTTATCTTGTATATAGTTTTTTGCATTCAGTTAGTTGCATGCCATTTTCCCCATTAGATTATAAACTTCTTGAGGGTAGAGACTATTTTTGTCTTTTTTTTTAATATCTCTAGAACTTTGTGCCTCATTGGTACTCAATAAATATTTGATGACTGATTGACTTTAACCCAGATTTTTGATGGGGATATTTTTGGGAGTCATCACTGGAGTTGCCCATAAAAGTTAATTATTTATTTATGCCTCTTCAAATACATCTGAATCATTTCCCACTATACTCTAACACACTCCTGCCACTGTCCACTCCATTGAATCTTCTTTTAAAACTTTTATTTGTTTCTTTGAGACTGGATCTCTACTTCTCTTACTCAGTCTGAAAATATACCATTTGTAGATTTGCAGTTTTATGTACAATTGTTTTTTTTTTATTTTACTATGTTGTAAAATGCTAGTTCTATGACATAAATTAAAAACAAAAAAATTTAAAAGGTGATTAAAATTTATTGATAACTTTTGCTCTTACATTACATTCATTTTCAAAGAGGGAAAAGAATTCTTCAAAATTAATTAATATATCAACCAAAATATGAAGATATGTTAAATATGCCTATAGTCTCTGAAAGGGAGATATAGTTTTTAAAAACTCTTTTCCAGGATAAAATATTTTGATTCTTATAATTATCTAGCTTTCTTTGTCTTTTCATATTGTTGTAGTCTTTGTACATGTTGTATTCTTGATTCTTCTTATTTCATTTTGCCTCAGTTCATATATCTTCTTATGTTTCTCAGAATTCACCATTCTTTATGGAACAGTAATGTTCTATTATATTCCTTTGACACATTTTAAAAAACTTATTCCCTAAATGACAGATTCGTATTTTGTTTCCAGCTTTTTAAAAATTATACAAACTTCTGTTATTAATATTTTGTCATATCTTGGTTCTTTTAAAATGTTTTACCAATGTCTTTGAGGTACATGCCTACTAGTGAGATATCTGGATCACTGAATTGTTTGCAGGAATAAATTAAAATGTACTAATAGATTTCTGATTGTGGAAGTGAAGATATCATATGCTAATATCTCTTATGCCTAAAAAAAATAACAATTGTATACAAAGTATTTTTTAAACAGTCTCCAAGTAGAGATGGGTGTGATAAATTATTTTCTTCTAAATGAAGGCACAAACATGCACATGTGCAGTTATTAGGGGAAAATAAGTTCTTTTTTTCTAGTAAAGATTGAATCATTGATTAATTCTTTTTATACCAAGGTAGTCTTAATATGACAGCTCTTGGGTAATAATTGAAATGCAGTCTACTGCTGTCAAAATAGAGAATGTATTAAATCATAAGTAGGGTTTACAGAGAAATTAGAATAAAGCAGGATTTTTTTAAAAGGTAGACAACAAAAACATGGGAAGCTTTTTTGAGAAATATGGTTCTGTGTATACAAAACAAACATCTGGAACTATAGCGATGAAAGCATGGGCTGGATCTAACTCATTTAACTGCTGATCTTATTGAAGAGGTTGCATGACTTGATGCTATATCAGTTATTTTCTGCTGGTTGTAGCACTGTAGGTACACAGTAAATATTTGTGAAAAGGTTCCAAGATTTTAGGTTTCCAGCATGAGGCTTTTCTCAAATTAGTTCAATAAGAGCATAAGTAAGCATAAGTACCTGTTGAATTCCTAGATCTATGCTAGTCACCTAAGAAAAGTATAAAACATGATTCTCATCACAAGGTTTATTAATTTCATTAGGGAAAGAGACCTAACACATCAAAGGCAGATAGCAAAATAAAGTTGAGATAAGGATTAGACATTTAATTTCACTGGTAGAGGAAACCCCCAGATATGGAAGGTTCCTCTATAAGACAGTTGTATAGAGTATTGAACAGTTAAGTAATTCAGCAGGACCATACAACCAGTATGTGATCCAGAATTGTGGGAACTGAACAGAGGTCTTTCTGACTCTGAGGTTTTCTATCTATCAACTATGCAGGCTAAGATATGGCAAAATGACAATGTAATGTCTTTTGAAAGTTCAAAGGAAAAACTGATTGATGTGGGTCAGTTTAGGAAGGAAGGTAATTTTTTTTTCCCCATGGAGGAAAAACAACTTGAGCCAGGAGTTGATTAGGACTAAATAAGCAGAGAACTAAATGAATATTTCCAAGTGTTAGGAAATTGTTGTTGTTCATTCTTTGTTCTCCAAATGGACTAATGACATCATGAGATAGTTTAAAGAAAAGTGAGAAGTAATGAATGATCATATAGAGCAGCTTTAAATCCTTACTGGCTGTATGACTCTGGGCAAGTAACTTAACCCCAATTGCCTCCAAATCAAAATAAAACAAAACAAAAAACTGAGTACAGAATGTGCAGGAGATAAAACAAATTAAGGGTGCATGTAGAAAAATAAGATATGATTAAGCAATTAGATAAGGAGAAACTTGAAATCATCATTCACTCAACATTCAACAAGAATTTATTAAGAGCTATTAGGTATCTGGCATTAGAAATACAAAGAAAAAAAATTAAATAGTCCTTACCAGTAAGGAGCTTAAACAAATCAATGAAGATATTTCAAGTCCTCATGCTGCTCAAGAGCCTGAGGGTAGGATGTAGGACAGAGACATAAGATCCTAGAATCCTGAGATTAAAAACTGAATAGACCTTATAAATAAATTAGTCCAGAGACTGATTTTCTCTGATGGAGACACAGAAGCCTGAAGAGGTTCAATGAGTTGGCCAAAGTCAAATAGCCAGTGGTTTGTGGGAACATTTTTAGGCCCAGATCTTGCCTCTGTTGTATGAAATCACTCTAGTCTATAATTATTAAGATTCAGTTTTTTTCTCCAATTCTTTTAGCTCCTTCATCCAGAAGAAAGAAATGAGTTCAATTTATTAAGTCCATCAAATAGTAAAAACTCTTCCGAGACTAAAACACTTTATTGAAATAGGGAGAGATAATGGAGCAATACATAAAATCGCTAACACTTTCCAAAAAAGCATAGATGTAAAGTTGAAGCTTCTAAAAAAACCTTTCTAACATAAAAAAAAAGAAATCAATACCCACCCCTCACTTGTTTATGGTTTTATTTCTTTCAAATACCTATGTATCCACCTATATTAATAGCCAGAAAAAAAAATTGTGAATACCTTAAGTGATCATTATTAGCAAGTTTTCCTGTAATTGAAAGATAAACCTTCCAACTTCTTAGCAGTCTCAAATTCATCTTTAACTTAAAAAGAAATATAAATAATTAAATTGAACTGTGTGTGCCATAGCTACATATGTTGAGAAAAGATAACACTTCAATATGACTTTGATTACTGCTCACGTTTGCCAAGGGAAATTGTAATCCCCAGACCTTTAGAGTCAAAGCTCTTAATTTTTCCCCCGGTTTTAAGAAAATTTTATTTTTTACTTCCAGCATAAAGATTCAGATTGCATCCCTTCCTGAGTTTTCCTTGGTCTAGGGAGCCTGGATCCTCAGTTCAGAGCACACAGCAAAGGACTGGTGGTAAACCTTAAGGTGGCCAATTGGATGTGATAGGAGGAAGCTATCTGGAGCTTGCGGCTTTAGGATTAGCAAAGAAGCAATATTATATTGCAGTTAGGAGTAGCCATTTTAAGCTCAATTAGCAAAACAACCAAGTGTTGTGCCAGACATACATTCTCTTATTTACCACGCAGCTCCAGATTAGACATGCTGCTCCAGCATCTGCAGTAATGCTGGGTTTGGGTTTTTATTTTTTTAAGAAATCAGATGCCTCAGCTTTCTGCCTACCTACCTGCTGAGAATTAGAGATGACATCCACAGAGAAGATCTGGACATCTAAAAAAGCAAGTCTTAGCTAAGCAGCCCTTCATCTGCTCATTCATTTAGCATTTATTAATTCTCCATCTTATAAAACACATCCTCAGTCTAAATGGAGAGAAAAATGACTGGGGACATCATTTCCACATCCTACCCTCAAGAAGCTTA
This sequence comes from Myrmecobius fasciatus, assembly GCA_023553655.1. Lineage (NCBI taxonomy): Eukaryota > Metazoa > Chordata > Mammalia > Dasyuromorphia > Myrmecobiidae > Myrmecobius > Myrmecobius fasciatus. The sequence goes on from JAJPUD010000250.1 coordinate 519,613, forward strand.
AGTTCTAGAGACAAAAGATTATGAAATACTTAAAAAAAAGTAATCACAGTTTTTCATAAACTTTCATTAAGAGATAAATGATGAGATTTGTCTAAGAACACTGGGTCTTAATTTGGAGAGGTAAAAATTAGAGAAAAGGCCATTGTGGTAAGAGAAAACAGAGTCAAAAAATTTTAGAGTTAGAAGAGACCTCAGCAGCCATCTAGGCTAATCCATACTTCCAGATAATGTCCTCTTGCCAAAATACCTAAAAGATCATCTAGCACTAGTATGTAAAGTTCTATTAAATCATTCTATCTACCACAGCTATTCATTCCACTTTTAGAACACTCTAATTATTAATTAGCAAGTTTTTCCTGACAAAAAGCTTACATTTGTTCCTTTGCAACTTCCATACCCACTGGTCTTAGTTCTATACTTTGGGATAAAACAAAACAATGATTGAATGACTGAATGAAACAAAAGAAGCCTATTACCTCTTCCATGTGACAGTCCTCCAATAATTAATCAGTTTTCATATCCTCAACACAGTGGCATGTCATAGGCAAAGAATGAATATGGATTGTGGGGAGGGGGTGTAGGAAGGGCAGGATTAATTCTAGCTTGATCAGGGCATTAGGTCCTCTTTGGAAAGTAGTAGTATTTGCGTAGAAGGACAAAGTTTGTTCAGCATACCTAAGACTGGGTTTTTGTCTTCAAAAGTGTGTCAGAGGAATAGACACTAGAAGACTAGGGGTTAACCTAAAAAAGGAAGAATTGCATAAAATGCATGAAAAAAGATAAGATCCCCAAAGACATCCTTTTGGCATAGCTCCCAACTCTATACAACTGAGTGTGACTTTTCTACAATCCCTTCTATACAGATGAGAAATAATAAAAGGGAGCAAACCCCAGGAACACAGACATTTTTACTCCAAAACAAATGAGTTAGCCAATTGAAGTAACTGTTTGGAAAATGTGAGGTCAAGGAAAGGATGTATAAAAAAGTATGGATTCAGAAGTTTCTGTTTTATCCACATAACATCAAAGCAATAACCAATTTGTTTTAATTTTCTTCAAAGTCCAGTTTTTAAGATAAACAATTTAACACACACACACTATATATATATATATATATATATATATATATATACACACACACAAATTTATCCATTGTCTCAGTTCTCTGTTTTACTTGTTTGGAAACTTTATTATTTTCCACTGTTTTATTTCATTGCAAATGTATCCTCATTTACCACATTATGAATGAAAGAGAATTTTGTAGACTAACCCGGGAACCTATCATTTACAATCTTATTTGTTTAATGGGAAAATGTATTTCAAGTTCTAAATAGACTTACAAATGAACTTATAGAACACAGCCAGTTTGTAACTAGGGGATTGCCTGTATGGCTTAGCCTGTGCTAGTTATTAGTGGGTGGAGCATGGTACTAATGAGGCTAAGGTCACAGGCTCAATTCCCCTGTGGGTCAATTATCTTAGTAGAGAGAAAGAGAGAGAGAAACTAACTCTTTTCCATGTTCACAGACTGCACTGTATCACAACCAGTCATTTTTCTAACATGTGCCATTGGTCCTGAGAGGGACCAAGCAGAATAATAGGTAGCACATTCCTACTGATGGAGAAGCAGCAATAGGATTACTCTACTAAAAACATGTTGCGATTTGAACTCAACAAGGGATTCAAATGTTACCAAACTTTGGCTAACATTTTATTTTCTGAAAGAGTTTATTAATCTATGTTTTTATTAACCATGTTTTTATAAAACTTAATACAGGAAATTTAGGCAGTATAAAAATACATACTTATCCATAGTTATATATAGACTAAGAGTCATAAAACTAACAAGCATTTTTTAAAATGCATTTTTGCCAGGGTATTGAAAGAATAACATTTGATTCAGCAATGTTATTGATTATTGTATATGCACCTCTGCTCTTAAGTTTTGTGGGTGAAACTAAAAGGTCATGTGAGTATGCCATAGCTGTCATCTTCATGGAGCTTATTATTTAGCTGGGGAGATGGCACATGGTAAAAACCAAAGGAAAAGATGAAGTATTTTCATTATACTCCAATATACATCTTGCCCTCCACTAAAGTCCCACTGGATAGCTAGCCCATCATGATTGGTGGGGATCTGGGAATCTGGAGGCTATACTAGGGAAAAGCAATCTCCAGGTTTTCAAAATGAACCTTTTCATGGACTGTATACCTGTTGTCCCTGAGTGCCAATTGTCCTACTGAAAGCACAAAATAATCTGAAACAGGTGAGGGGATAATTTTCGCTATGGTACCTACACAGTTGCTTGGGTAGCCTTATTTTAAATTTTAACTGTTTTGATGAGCTGATTCTGAGTAACAAAAGAGATATTTATAGAGTTTGCACATCAAGAGGGCTGGGGGTATCCAGGGACAAAACAAACAGCTTTGGTTGTATTGTGATCAGGCCCCATGATTGGCTATTATAGTAAGGATGGGGTATTGCCTACTTTACTGTCCTCTGATTAGTTGTCAGGCCATGATCCACCTGGGTTGATGTTACTTTGCAGACCATTCTTATGACTACTAGTACTATGAAAAGTTGATGAAGAAAATCATTAAGGAATGGAATAGTCAGAAAAGGTTTTCTTGAAAATGCAGGCATTCGAAGTCCTTCATAATCTGACTAGAATCTTTCTTTCCAGTTTTATGTTATGGTATTCTTTTTGATGTGCTCAGTATGCTAGTTGGACAAGACTTCTAACTGTTCTTTCTTATAACTTAGCTTCTCCTGCTTTTATGCCTTGGTGTACACCAACCCTTCTGCTGGGATAGATCTTGTCCTCTTACTTCATGCAGCTATAATTTGATTTCTGTTTATTCCTTTAAAACCTAGCTAAGATATTGTTTTCTCCAGGAAGACTTCCTTGATCCTCTTAGAAATGACTTCACCCTCTTGAGTCTCCCAGGTCACTATGTCTGACCTTCTTTGTACTTAACTAATCTTAATTATAAATCTTTGTATTATTTGTGTACATGCCTCATTCCCTCAGTGAAGAGGGGAACTGTGCTGGTTTTTCATCTTTGCTTTCCAGCATCTATACAGTACATTTCAGATAATAGGCATTTAATAAACATTTGCCAAAATTAATTGATGAAGGATGAATCCTGAAGATTAAGTGCAATACATAGAGATTCAGAGAAAGAATTAGGAAATCCATAAATTCTCATGACTGCTCTCAACCCTTGAGTCAAAATAGATTTGTAATTAGTTAATTCTCTAACCTAGACTTTGTAAGTTCCAGTCACCTTTTCAGATAATGATAATAATAATTCTCCTGTTTACTTTCAAGTAGTCTGTCTTCCTTCCCTCTCTCCTTCCTTCCCTCCCTTCCTCCTTCCTTCCTTTTCTCCCTCCTTCATTCCCTCCCTCCCTCTTTCCTTCCTTCCTTCCTTCCTTTCCTCCTTCCTTCTCTCCTTCCTTCTCTCCTTCCTCCCTTCCTTCCTTTCTTCTTTCCTTCCTTCCTTCCTTCCTCCCTCCCTTCCTTCTTTCATTAGCAGCAATAATTCCCAGTAAGGAAACTCCCTGCATCAATACAGATCAGCACCCATTTTACAATTTAAAGTATTTGAGTGTTTCTTGGTGGTCCTGAGGGGCTAAATCATTTGTACAGTGTCACATAGTCAGAAGTGGGACTTGACAGGTTGGATCTCAGGTCCTTTTGATTCTAAGGATAGTTTTTGTTTGGTTTGGTTTGGTTTTCCACTGGTTATTTCTCTGTTCTTTGAGTGTAGAAATTTTTAGAGAGGGCAAACACCTGAGTTTATGTCCTCCTGGCTCATTAATATTCTATGTTTTTGAAACAAATTTATTATTTTCTCTTTAAGATGCTGGTGTCATATTCACTGCTTTCAGACTGGTGATTTGTGGTCTATTGATATGTAGTATCCCATAGTAGGCAAATGCTAATTAATTGTCCATAGCACTCAAGATATCCTGGTGCTTTTCCTCCCATTCCCACTTTAACTTTTTAAAAAGTAAATTGTGTAATAGACACTATTGAAAAGCATGGAATCCAATCCTTCAATCCAATTTCTTAATATGTATCAAATTAGTTCATCAACTGTCAAGTGATTTTTGATGATGGAATAAAACTTTTAAATAAATATTTGTTGAATCAATTAATGAAACACACATGGAGAAAACACATTCACTTTATTAAAAAATTGCTACCTTCCTCAAATAATCAATTAAGGTGATTTCATATCCAGATTTACACAGCTCTTGAAATTTTAGATATATTACAAAAGCCCTTAGTGAGCTCTGAGTATCTCTTGAATTTGCCATTCCACTATTGTAATTCTGTTAGCTGGGACTCCTTATGGATTCCATTAATGCTATTCCCTATTCTAAAGTCTATTTCATTGGCTTCCAAGAGGAAATCTAGTCCTGAAACTCAGAAACTAAGTCAGATGCCACCATATCAACTCAGGTCACCCGAGCCTTCTCATCAAACCTTCAATTAAAATAATATTCTACTTCCAGACCTACTGGCTTTATCTCAGAAATATTCCAGCTATCACTCCCTTGTTACAAGAGTTCAAGTCAATGAAGTACTTACTTGTTATCTTGATGTGACCTCATTTGACAGCAATGCAGCTCTTTCTCTAAGTGGAATCTTTTTTCTTGCTCTGCATTCTTACATAGTCCCAATATGACTCAAAGGAATATGCTGCATCCTAAACCATTTTCAGTCTTACCTATTACAGAAAGTAACCAAACACAAGTGAATACTGATGTGGAGTTTCTGAAAATATCTAAGGATCTATTTATAGTCTAAAATGGGGAATGTTTCTATACCTACTTTTATTTCTCTCTAGCATGGGGTTGCTCATCATTACTCATTTTCTCAAACCTGCTCAAGGCTATTGCTGCTCATCTCTTCTATGAACATGTTCTCTAAATCTCAGGACAATTTCTTTCTGGCTTTCCTGATTTTTCAACCCAAGTATAACCATCAATAACATATTCTTCTTGTCTCTTTCTTTGTCTGGCAAAATTAATACTGCCTATTCTCTCTCTCCATCCTGCTACTGAGTATCAATCCTTTTAAAGATTTTTATTTGACTTTGCTGTGTGTGTGTGTGTGGGGGGGGGTGTCTGGTTGAATTGTAAGGTTGTTAATAAAAAAAATTCCAGTTTGCTAAGAGTTAAAGTTGCAAATTTCCTGTGGAGGGCTGTGGAGAGACACATGGTGGCCACAAATAGACTACAACATATTGCCAGAGAAGAATTTTGAAAGAGATTGGTATAAAGGGTATTATCAGAGTGATATATTACTGGAAAACAAGATGGACTGGCCACATAGCAAGAGAGAGTGATCATTTACTAGCATCTAAGCTATGCTAAGAGATCTAATGATAAAAACAACTAGTATTTATATAGCCTACAAAGCACTTTACATTTTTTGATTCACATAGGTATTACTCCATTTGCAAATGTGGAAACAAATGTAGGGAACTTGAGATATTCAGTGTCACACATGTAGTAAGTATTTGTAGGTGAATTCCATCTCAGGCCCTCTTGACTTCCAGTTTAGCATTGTAGTCACTGTTACCACACTATCTTTTAGAGCAAGGTGGCGAACGTCCAGCCTGTGAAATCATTTGCTAAGGCAAATATAGTGAATGTAAGTACAAAGCTAGGCACTACAACTTTCCATTGCTTTAGTTCTGTAAGTTAATGATTTTGTATGATGAATGATGTGATAAACACCCAAATGGCCCTTGACAGAAAAAATAAAGTTCCCTAGCCCTGTTTTAGAGCAATATTCCTGGTATTTTGGGTGAGTGTACTAAGGAGGATTTTCAGGAGGGCATCAGCATGAGTTCCCACACATTGTAGATCACATGTAGATTTGGAGCTGAGAGGGCCCTTGAGAGTAATTCAATACCCTCATTTTACAGGTGAGGAAAGCCATGAAGTGACTGGTTCAAGATCACCCAGGGAGTAAGTAGCAGACATAGGATTTGAAGTCAGATCTTCCAACTTCAAATTCATTATTTTCTACTGTACTTTATTTAAATTGAAGAGATCATAGATCCATGGAAATATCAAAGAAATATCTGAGGGATGAGGCTTCCTGTAGGATGGTCTCATTCCTCTGCCTAATCTGTGTTCTCATTTTTTCATGTTAATTCTAAGATACCTTGCATCAGTTTTGTTACTGGATTGCTTTTATTTCATTCTTCATTTCTCACTAGGTTGCAGTCTGACTTCTCTAACAATTCCCAGAAACCTCTTCCTCTTAGAAGATCACTTCAGCTCTATGATTCACACCTCTGAAATACCTTTTGCTTAAGCAGTTCCCCTTTCCACCTTAAGATAACTCCTCCTAGAATTGCATTTAAGGAAGATACCCAGACCTACCTTCTCTTCACTTCATTTCTCATCTGGCTGCAATCTGGACTGCTAAATTATGATTCCACAAGGTACTTTCCCTACTCCTCCCCTACTTCAGATTTCTCTTATTTTATGTCTTGTCTTTCCAAGTTAGAAAGTAAGATCCTTGAATGAAGGGATTATCTTTCTTTTTTGTGTGTATTTTATTCCCAACATTTACAATGCTTGTTGCCTAATTGACACAGTTCCATCAATCCATTGATTCCCCCTCTCCTGTCACTACAAAGAAAACCTTAAAAGGATTATATTCTCAGGAACAGCTAGATGGCATAATTGAGAGAACACCAAGTCTGGAGTCAGAATGACTCCTCTTCCTGAGTTCAAATCTGGCTTCAGACATTAGTTGTGTGAATCTAGACAAATCACTTATCCCTGTTTGCTTTAGTTTCCTCATCTGTAAAATGAGCTGGAAGAGAAAATGACAAATAACTCAGTACCTTTGTCAAGAAAACACCAAATGGAGGTAGAAAAAGTAGGACATGATGGGAAAAATAAGTGGTTGTATGGGGTGTTCAGGGAGAACCACTACCTCTGGTATGCTGCCGAAGTCTTTTCAGAACTCTACATTCATTTTTTCAGGTCCCATTTGCTATCTAACTCTCATCTGTGGAGTTATTGTAGCATGCACAATGGCCACATACTATTAGAACCATTTGACCTCATGGGCTAAACTGGGTTGAGGATCTCAAAGCCATAGGCAGTCAGGGAGATATCTATTCAAAGCATGTGAAGATTTCTCTCTAAGAATAGGCAGATGTGAACAGATGCTGTGGAGTGTTTAGAACTTGATCAGACACTAAAGATGCCAAGGTCATCCACTGTTTCCAGAGCCATTACCAGTCATATAAACTTCCATCTTACCACTTTACTCTGGTGACTGGAAGAGAGAGTGAGGCTGACAACTTCATTCAATTCTGCCTGGCTTAAATTCTATTTACACACATCAAAAATATTACCCCAGTAATGTCATTTTGGTGCTTTTCAAGCAAGAAAGACAAACAACAACAACTTTAAAACAATAGATCCCATTATTACAACAAATGACTATCTAAAATAAAGTTTGGCTAATGACTGTCCCTAAGGCTACAATGGAATAATCAGTACCTTTCCAAAGAACATCTGTGACGTACATTGGGTAAATGTTTCTGATATATAGAGGAGACAACAACATTCCCATTGGATACAGCTTTCAATTAGTTTATCAGTATCTCTTTATGTGGTTTAATTAACTATGCAATTATGCTTTTTAGGTGCTCCATTTATACTCCTTGAAATTGTTTTCATTGTAATGGCATTTCTAAAAGCTTTGATGAAAAGTGTAATCCGTAGAAAAGAAGACCGAATGGTAATCATTACCCTCTGTATCTCCTCCAAACTGGAAACTAAAAGCAGTTAGATTGGGGGTGGGGAAGGTTGGAGGATGCAATCGGGAGATAGACTAGGAAAGCAACCTCTCTACAAAAAAAGATGTTCAAAACACTCCAGTACAAAACAGGCAATGACAAAAGATAAAGAGGGCCATTGTGAGCTTAAGTCCAGCTCATCATAAATCTGTCCATGTTCTACAATGTTTAATTAACCTCTGAATCTCATTAAAGAATCATCATTTTCTCTTTGGTTACATCTTTATTTCAAGACTAGCAATACATCATATATTGCTATAATATATCTAATTTACCCAATATTATTAGGGAATGAGGTACTCTACAAAAGGAAAAAAAAAACAGTTTTTAGATACCTGAAACTAATCCCTCTGACACAACTTAGAATTAATTTTCCTTTTTTTTTAAAAGAAAAATTGGGAAACATTTTAAAAATATGTTATATACTGCACTGAATATAATTTAACTTGTCATAACTCTTTTCATTAAAATCCTAATTCAGTGCCTCACTGTAGCATTATGGGATGGGATTACAGATTTAAAACTGGAAGGGAATTTAGGGGCCATCAATTCATCCTTCTCATTTTGCAGAATAGGAAAGTCAGACACAGAGAATTTAAATAACTTGCCCAATTGTCTGAGTAGAGATTTGAACCTCAATCTTCTTTACTCCAAATCCAGCAGTCTCTTCACAATACAACACTTCCTCAAATAGGTCCTTAAAGCCTATATGCTAGAGAAGCAAAAGGCTCTATTAGGTCCTGACAAGTTTTTAGGCCAAAAGACTAACACATTTAGATTTAAGGATCAGTTCAGCTCAATGAAAAGCTACCAACGACTTGGTCAGCAAATCATAATTTTTTTTTTAACTTTTGAAGGAATGGAAGTTAAGTGACTTACTAAGCATTACACAGGCAGTAAATATTCTGAGCCTGGATTTGAATTCAGGTTCTTCTGATTCTAGGATTGGTACAAGTAATCATTTAAAGGAGAAATTATTTTAATTGCTATGGCAATCTTTGAAGCAAACAAAAATTCAAAACGAGTGCATGTAATTTCCTTCAGCTTTTGAAATGATAGAATGTTTAACAAAGGAACAGACTATTAAGAAAGAGACACACCGAGTTTTTAGATTATCCATAAACTTTAAAGTAACTGTTGGAACTTTTAATCTGTGCAGTCTAGCCAATAACAATTAAATCAATTTGGAATTCTTGCTAGGAATGGAATTAGATGTAAAAGAGTTATAGTTAACTGAAAGGCTGGCTCACACCTTGTCCTTGGAGAGGAATAGAAAGGCTTTAGTACCCTTGACTTCATTTATAAGAAACATCTTTTTCATGGGACATTTGATGTTGTAGGAGCAGCATTTCCAAATTTTGTCACCCATCCTCTGAAGTCTTGCTAAGCTGTGCCAGAAAGTTTCTTGTGAAAGTGGTATCTGAGAACTTAGCCCTGCCTTTATGCCATGCTGTAGCATGAGTGGGGCTTTAATGGAAGATTTCTTTCTCATCTCTATACAGATCATTATGAGAATGGCCTAAATATGCATCAAAGATATTCTCAATGCAAACAGGAGAAGGGAAAAAACACATATGCACGGATGATTTTTTACACTTGGCATCTTTATGATAAAACAACTAACTGACAATAATACAGAATATAAGATTTATTGATTTTGACAAAATGGCTGAATTTGGAATCAAAAGACCTAGGTTCAAATTCTGACTGTTATTACTAGGTAATAACTAGGTACTCAGCTTTCTCATCTATAAAATAGGGTAAAGGAAGTGTTGATTAGATAGCTATTTCTATGATGCCTTATGATGTGATAATACAAAGTATAAGCCTGAATAATCTCCTTGAGCAAAAGCTTCTCATACATTTATCAAAATCACATGAGACTCTGTGATGGATGTGACTATGGAGCTTATGTTGTTCACTGAGTTGATGACATTAAACAAGGCTTTAAACAGATTTATGTTTGCCCAAAATATGTGCATGCCATGGAAAATATCCTGAATAAAGTCCAAAGAAAAGATGGATTTCCTATTGATTAAAAGTTTCTTTTTTCAGATGTTGTGGGAGAAACTACCTTTGGTCTTTCTGGCCTTGTCTTTCCCTGTCAAGGCCCGTTCTTCTGTATAGTTACCCTTCCTATTCTCCCCTGCCTCTTCTCTAGAACAATAGATGATTAGTGCTTCCCTAACCATACCATCAGAGGTAAGAAACAAATCCAATTATGCTTGCCAAAGTGAGATCCCCATCCTCCCACATTCAAAAAACAAGAGATTTGATATATATATATATATATATATACATATATATATATATACATATGTGTGTGTGTGTGTGTATGTGTGTGTGTGTATTTATAAAATCCAAAGAATGACAATCAATTTAACTGGATGGGTAGTTGATTAGTTTGTACATTATGACAGAGTACTGCAAATAGTATTGATATCATGCTGAATCATATTTTGGAAACTGAAAACTTCCAATGATCTCAAATTATTACTAAAAGCCTTGTTCCTTTAACAACAACATTGTCTTATTGATGCTAAGCCAGGGAACACAATTGAATCATCACCATCACCATCATCATCTTCATCCTAGCTAACAATTATATAGAACTTCTTCAGTGCCAGGGACTGTCCTAACTTCCTGAGGCTTTTGGGCTCACAGTCCCAGGCTATCTCCAGCCAGATCTCAGGGGAAGTAATGGTGTATGATGTGTGAAGTCATTGCTTCCACGAACTCATGGTCAAGAGTATGAAGCAGATAGTTAAATGCAATCAGAACCTATGGCTATCACTTCCCAGTGTCTCTGTATTCTGGAATTATAGAATTTGTATATTGCACTAAAATTCCTTTTCTGTTCTTACTTATTGCATGATACATATTTGGCATATAATAAAGCCTCCAAACTAGGGTTTCCATGACTAATGTGGAAATATGCTTTACATGACTTTATATATACAATGGATCCTATAATTCTTGCCTTCATAATACATAGGGAAAAGTAGAGAGAGGATGAAAATTTGGAACTGAAAATAAAATAAAATATGTTAAATAAAAAAACCCCACATTTTCCATAAAGTCTGCTCCTGATAAAATATTTGTCCCAAAAAGTTGGACTAATTATCAAAAAATCCATCTGATGCCATACAGTGGAACATGGAATACCAGCTCTGAAATGTGGCTGAAAAAGCAAAGCTTTTATGATAAGCCCACTTTAATAATTATAGTTTATATATTTAATCTATTTTTATTTTTAAATTAAACACCTATGTGTATTAGGGAGCTTCAAACAGGAACATGCATACACACATCATTTCAAAGAGGGTTTTAGCTGGTGGCAAATTAAATGAAATATAAAATGAGCAAAGGTAAATAATATTAACAATCCAAATTAAATATTAAAACCATCCCATATCTCAATGACTCCATTTTATTTCCATAAAGGACCCTGCACTATAAACCATTCTTACCAGTGCAATCCCCAGCTGTTTGGTGTTTAGCACTGGAATAACATTATCCTAGTGCAGCTGCTGTTATTGTTTGCTGTATTTCTGCCAACTCGTGGAAGCCAGAGATGTTAGTTTTGCGGAGAGGGACAGCAATGATGAAAGCTACAGTTTGACAGATGCCTCCATCAACAACTTTGTTACTCTGATTGACTACATGGTATTTTAGGCAAATTAACCTGTCCAAAAAAATTCTTTATTACTATGCTTGTGCACAGATGGAAATATGAACTTGACAATTCTGGGTACTAGCTTAGCAATTAACTGAAATGTTTCAATAGACTAATGAACTTTCATTCAAAGCATGCTCTCTGTCAGCAGAAGAGACAGGCTGTTGTTTGAGAAAGTGATACAGAATGTCAAATAGATCTTGACAGCAATGTTACTATGGAATTTGAAATATTAGGATAGCACAGGAAGGAAATCATTTAACACCTTTGTAATCCAGAGGGATCTGAGTTAAGCCTTTAATGCCTAAGTCTGTAATTGTGGCTCATTAGAAATTTACTTCCTCTAATTCAAACTGAGTCTAATGGCTGGTCTTCCATTAATATTGCAGTTCCCAACCTTGACCTTTGACTAAAGCAAAATCAATGGTGCCATTTAAGAAATTTACTAGAGCAAATGTTAACAATATGATTTTTAAAACAGCACCAGATGCTAACTACTACCTGAGCACTTAGAAACAATTACATTTAAAATAAGGAATCCCAAAATAACCTTGCAAAGAGTAGACACAATGAAGTGCTACCCTTCCCCCTGCAGCTCCCAGAACAAAATGTAACCAAAATATATAGAACTGAATGTTTCTTATGGTGAAAAATTAGATAAAAGGCTTTTGGATGAGCTGGGGGAATAAAGTGAATGGGAAATAGGCTTGAAACTCATTTTTGATAAACCAGAATGATACTTCCTGGAAGCCATTTTAAAGTATGTATTTAGCCTGATTATAACTTTAAAAAAATCAGTATCCCAACAAAAATTAAATATATACATGTCAGTATGTTTATATATATATATATATATCTACATATATATGTATTAATATATATAATATATTTAAACATATTATATATACACATATATACATACATACATATGCATATATGTATGTATGTATATACACACACACACAAACATATTAATTCCAAGGGAAGCACTTGAAGGAAGCAAATGGAATTGAAAGATTGATTTTATTATAAATAATTTCATTTAAAATTTTAAATACTATTCATTCATAAATTATGAAAGAGGTTGGTAAGTGATTTTTTTCCTGTTTTTCTTGTCATCTCTTATATGTGGCTAAGATATTTGATACTTCAAAGGAGCTGCAAATTTCATTAGTAGAGTGGATATGGCCTTTACTGAAACAGATCACAATCCAGCTTCATGAGACACTGCCTTATCCTTCCAAATTCATCATTACTTTTCTGATGATTTCTCTCCAGATTATACAAAATTCTTTCTCTTTTTAGATCCACACTTGAAGTCCTTCCACCCCCATAAAGCTGACAGAACTGTCTTCTTCTGGTTTTCCTTTCAAGAACCTTGGGACACCTCCAAGAAATGATGGAGAATGTTAGCAGGGCTGTAGGATGATCTCAAGGTTTTGAAAGCTCTTCTTACATAGAGTCACAAATATGGCTAGGTTGATAGCTAGGAAATACCGGGATCTTATCTCTTCAGTTTCATTTTGTCTCCATGTGCCTTTTTTTTTTTAATCCCTTATATGCTTATTGATATTAAAAAAAAATGGAAAAGAACTTTGCAGTGGAGAAACCCAGAATGGGGGTGATGATTCATCAGGGCACTTGGCAGTGTCTGGCAAGGGATTATTACTACCTATTAGATGACTGGGTGTAATCTAGCCTTGAGACATTAAAACTAAGAGGCAAGAATAAGAGACATAAAGTGAGATCTCAGACCAAGAAGATGGAGCCCAGAGACCAGGACACTTAGAGTAGTACAAAAGACAGATTTAAGCCTGAGGGCACTAACTATTTAGCAAGAAATATTTTTGTTTTCTGTTCTAAAGAGCTTGGTGCCTTAGGCAAAACCTTCAGTTGGAGATGAAAGATCTGGTGCAGGTGACTCATTTATGACAGGGGTTCTTAACCTGGGGTCTGTGGTTAGATTTCAGAGGGTCTCTGAATTTACTTTTTAATATCTTGATAACTGTATTTCAATATAATTGGCCTTCTCTGTTAACCTGGGTATTTATTTTATGTTTTAACATATTATTATAGGACAGAGTCCAAAGGTTTTCCTGACTCCAAATAGATCATCTCTCTCTCTCTCTCTCTCTCTCTCTCTCTCTCTCTCTCTCTCTCTCT
>JAJPUD010000250.1:533306-546381 GCA_023553655.1 Myrmecobius fasciatus
TCTCTCTCTCTCTCTCTCTCTCTCTCTCTCTCTCTCTCTCTCTCTCTTTCTTTCTCTCTTTTTCACACACACACACACACACACACACACACACACACACACACAGATTAAGAATTCTTTTATTTATATAGAAAGCAAAAAGGGATTCTTTAAATATATATATTGCCCCTAGGAAAGGTTATAGTTGGTCTTATGGTTTTTCTAAAAGAGATGAGCATCTAGGATTCAATATTCTCAAGAAGAAGACACAGTACCATATTTACAGACTTGAGTTGTAAGCAGAGAATCTCCCCAGAATCATGCTCAATGGGGTTTTGTCTAGATGTGCATATTAAAAATAAAAACATCCAGTGGAGGCTTAACATCTATTATTTTTAAGTGCAAACAAACCCAAAGTTTAAGTTACATTTAAACAAAAGGTAGTTTCCTCTGAGGAGGTTACCTTATTAATGTAGTGGGGAGAGTAAGATGAAATGGGTATTTGTAGACACCTCCAGGTGCAATGTGAAGATCCCAGAGTCTATAGGTATAGGAACTCTCACCTCATTGGTGGAGATGAATGCCCTAATCCTGTATGCAGGCCTGGGCAGAACTAGCAAGAGCAAGAGAGGAAATCTCTTTGGTCTTCCAGATTTCTTTGAGTTTCTTTGGACTTGAAGTTGCTCTGGGAGCTTTTGGCTTCTACTTTTGAGGGAAGATCGGTGAGGTCAACTACACTCCAGGTGGTTTAAAGAAAAGACTCGAGGAAGATGATGAAGATTCCCAGATGCTCTCATGTTCTCCCCCGAGATTTTTCCTTCATTAATCTGAAATGGAGTTGATCTCTTTCATTTACTCCCAAACTTTGAAGCAAGAAGTTTCAGGAACAACTGTGAGGCTTGATGTGACCAAGCATGAAGGGAACTGTAAAATTCTTCTTTCTCTTACACCAACTCTATCCTGCCTTTGACAAAGATGCAGGGTATTGATTTCCACCAATGAAGAGAGAATCCCATACCAATGAGTTTTGGAACTGGGGTTACAATAGAAAAGATAATAATGATAAAATTATCAATATGATATCAGAGGCTTATGCTATTAAAAACACATGTAGCCTAAACACTGAATGAATGGCTTTGTGGAATTGCCGGCCCTTCTAAGACTCTATTCCTGAAAGCCCTTCTAAGACTCTATTCCTGAAAGCTCTATAGAGAATATGAGAAGTTTTTATAGTGTTTCTCTGTTTCATAGCAAATCATCAAATCTTGCTGTTGTTCCTTATTCTTCCCAACACCTTATTCCCACCCTAACCCACTCATTAAAAGGGTCAAAACTGTAATTGCTGAAGAATTTTTAAAACCATAATTGGGTACCTGTGAACATATTAAGTAATCACATAGAAAGAGTAATTTCACAAGTATGCCTATTACATGTGATTCAACTTTCTGCAGTTTTACTCTCTGCAAAGTCCATGCTATGCTAATTGTTCATTTTATATCCTTTGCATTTTCTGGAGAAACAATGTCTCCTCAGGGTGCAGCTAGCTCTTTTCCATCCCACATCTTCATCTTGGGCAGAAAATTCCATTCTGTTCAAACAGTGTACACATTTATAACACACACTGCAAATAGTTTGACATGCTCACAATGAAATATTAAAAGCTAATGTTAGAACTTTGCTACCTCTGAGGATAGAGATTAGAATAGCCCCTAGAATGTCTCATTGGATTTGTGTAGAAACATTCCATTTTTAAAAACAAAGCAAGATGTTAGCATTTGATTGATATACTATATGGTCCAAGACTAACACAGAATCAATAAAGTCTTCTAAGCATTAGTTTTGTGGTGAATTAATGAAGTTATAATATTTAATGATGATTTCAACCAATGGATTTAGAAAAGAAATAACAACAATAAAAACCTAGTTTTAGACTATTCATTGACTAGATGGGGAATGTCCATAAGTCACCAGCCTGACAGTGATCCCCATTTACCATACAGGGTTGTATAGGGGAAAGTGCTTAGAGTAAAGAAAGACTGGGGTTTGAAAGCTGCCTCTAAAACACAGCAAATCTGTGACTATAACTTAGCCATAGCTTCTCTGAAATTAGATTGTCTCAGCTGTAAAATGGGAATAATATATTTAATAAGTTATCTCACAGATCTGTTGGGAGGGTCAAATGAGATACAGTACATAAAGCCCTTTGTTATCTTTCAAAAACTATATGGATGTCTGTTACTGTCATTATCTTCACAGAAAAGGTAAATAATTCCTGCATGTTCTATAATATGGCAATGTGATTAATTATTCAATCAAGAACCTACTATGTTCCAGGCACTGTGTGAGAACCTAGGGATAAAAATACAAACTGAAACCATCTCCATTCATGAAAAAGAAAAAGGAAGAAGGAAAGAAAAAGAGAAGAAAGCAGAGCAAGAAGAAGCAGAAGAGAAATAGAGATTGGAGAAAAAGGGAGAAAGATAAATGAATTAAGAAACAAGTCTACTTAGTATGAAGGAGTTTGAAGGTGGAAATATTAAAGGCCACTTGATATTATTTCTAGTATCATCAAATAGCAATATTCCAGAGACCACTAATTTAGGCAGATCACTAACTTTATTAATCATATGTGGAGAAACAGAATATAACTTACCTCAATCTTTTTTAATAAGGCATTCCAGTGTCCCTACCTAATCAGTAAATTGTTTCTGTCATATATTGAAGACCCAAAGTCCAAGAGTTGATCGATTTTCTTATTCTTATCTTCAACTTTTACCCTAAACACCCCCCTACAACAACTATAATTCTATTTGCTTAGTGAATGGAGAAATATGAATCATTTATCATGTGACAGGCTTTAAATTACAAATTGCTGTAGTAAATTCATGCATTTTCCAACAATGAAGGCATAATTATAACTCTAATAGCATAAATGGTCTATTTTGTGATAACAGTCCCAATTTGGTGTGAAAATCTAATTGAGGAGCAAGAGACATTGGAGTGGGCAGTTCTTTAGAGAGCTGTTCTTTCATAGGGCAGTATGCTATATTGTACTCTTGGCATGGCCATCCCTTTGTAATTTAGTAAAAAGTTAATTCTCTCTAGTTGTAAATTCATAGGATCAGAGAATTAAAAATCCAAAGGTATTTCCCCATTATTTTACATAGATATATTTTCTAATTACCCAAATCAAAAACCTGACACTCAGAGAGGGATAAGTTATTTACAATAATATGGGTTGTAATTGGAAGAAGTAAGATTTGAAGAGAGAACTTTAATATCCTTATTTAGTGCCCTATATCAAAGTTAGTAGAAAATTTTGCACTGGTACTTTCTCATTGTCTTTTTGTAATATTTCTTAGAGCAGTACCCACTATTCTCATGGTGCTTTATAATCCCCCCCCCAAAATATCACACAGAGGCCTGCTTTTGACAGTGCTCCAGGCCTAACATCTTTCCCTCCATTCTCTCTCACTACCAAATTTTACCTCCTATATCTCATTTAATTCAAGAAGATTATCAAAAGAGAAAGTATCTGGAAAACTATGAGAAAGTGTGCCATTGATGACATAGAGCTGACCTCAAAGAGAGAAAGACCTGGGCATAAGCACTGCCTCAGACACACAGAGGCAAGCCATTTTCTGCAAGACATTTACATTTTTCAGTGCTCTAGGCAACTCTCTTACTGCAACAAATTGCAGAAAAGGTGCTGACCTGAATTATCAGGGGAGGGGTTTCCTTATAATCACCTGGGAATTCCTTATATCAATAAAATCTCAGGTCCACTCTCTGGCTGGGTCCTGGAAAAAACCCCCAGTAAGTACCTGTTGAAGTGTTGATGACCAATAAAATCTTAATCTGTTAAAACTCCCCCTTCTCCCCTCCCAAATGGTATCTTAACTTGAAATTCCTTGAGCACACAATTATATAAAGTGATGTATTTCTGCTTACATCTACTTAAGGGCTTTCAGGCAACACCTCAGGTCATCCAGGGAAATATTTTCTTGGGAAACAGAAAGTGAGTTACCAGCACCATTAAAGCTCACTGTGTATATAGGAGGGCATTTATTTTGTCCCTGTTTAAGGAAACTCCTAATTTTACAAGGGAGAAAAGAGAAACAATCTTTTTGAATGGTACCACCATAGATGTTCCTGAAATGTACATTTTTTTTCAGCTTGAAAAGATGGATGGACCAGCCAGGTTTAAAACAATTATTATTATTCAGGTGCATATTTTAGCTATCTATATGCAAGCAGTATGATAAGACAGGCATTTCAGATCACACATGCATTTTCCCACTTAATTATGGTACTTTTTGGTCAGATGAGTCTTTCCTCTACTGAACTCTTGGATCCTCGTCTTGTCTAAGTTCTAATGACTTCACAAATGCTCAAGACTTCCAACACCAATAGGAAGGATTCCCTAGGTTACATGATTGTGACTTGAATTCTTTTCTACCTTTCTGACTTAAAAAAAAAAAGAGAGAGACTTACTAGCAGTGTTTCCTGAAAGCATGCTGAGAAGGTACTACCTTAAACACAGTGAACTTCAAGAGAAATATAGAGATCATACTTATCATTACCATTCACAAGGGGGGGAAACATCAGAAAAAAGACAAAAATGAATGGGGAATTTAGAGTGGCCATGCCACTAAAAACACATTGGTTGAAATCATTGGAAATCTTTCAGAAAGGGAGATAAAAGCTAGGCTTTGTTCACAAACACACTGTGCCTGCAGGCCTTTATCGTGTTACCTAAGAGCTTTCTTTTCAGCTATATACACCTCATCACTTTGCTTAACCTGAAGTTTTTCATGGTTCTGTGCTCCAATTTAACCTATCAACCTTTGATCATTCCCTTTCCATTGAGGGAAAAGGAATTTAAATAGCCAGGTATTTTCTGGCCACCCAGATTGTGAAGCTCAATGCTTTTCCTGGCATATGATGACAGGGCTTGAGCATAAGTCTCTATTTTCCAGCAGGAGGTGATTTTCTTCCCTTTATGCTTGTTTAGCTAAAAAAAAAAAAAAAAAAAAAATGATCACAGATTTAGAGTTGGAAGAGACCTTGAGGTCTTTGAGTCTAATATCCTAATTTAAAGACTAGGAGGCTAATTCCTAGAGGGATTTTAATTCACTGTCATGTAAAAAAATAATACTTTCTGGATTTACTCAGGACCACTTGAATTTCAAGATTCAAGTGTCCTCCTAGCCAAGGGACCACAAGTTTGCCCTTTACTTTTTTACTTCATTCATTAAACAATAAATGTTTAAGAAGCATTAATTGACTAATGTCTGAGAAAAATTGTTGAAGGAGACAGAAACTGCAACTTTACTAAGTTCCTGACTTCAAAGAATTTCTGATCTAAAAGGGAGATCAGGCATGTATGGACATAAATAGAATATAAGTGCAGTGGAAGGATACAAAGTGTTTTGATTATCTGGTAAGGGAAGCAAGTCCTCTTGAATCTTAGAATGAGGGAAATATTTTTTTAAAAATTCATGAATTTGCATTGCATTCTTCTACTAGTATCATTCTAGTGTTCTCTGTACCTTTCCCATTTCTGCATACGATTTGTTGGCTCAAGAGTATTCTGATTGATTTCAATAGGGATGTGTAGTTCACTATACTAAAAATGTAATTAATAACCCATAGTCAATAGATGTTAGACTCTGAATTTCTCAGTTCCTCTGTGCCCAACAATTCATATTTTTAAGCTAGATGGCTGGGCTTAAGATTGTGATTGGCATCTCTGGGTTTCCCTATGTGAATCTGCCAATGTACCTAGATGGGGATCAAATTCAATATAATTCAACCCCACAGATATCTATTAAATGACTATTAGGTGCTAGACACTGGAGTTTTAAGGACAGAAATAGAGAATATTTACTACCTTAGTAATATCATGGAAAGGACAGCATGATGATACATTACCAATTCATTAAAATCTCTGAGCTGGAAGGTACTTCATGATTCAACCTTTATTTCAACAGATATCTTTTTTAGAGCATGATTAACAAAGATTTCTAGTGATAGGAAGGTCATGATTACTCCAAATCATGTGCTTAGTTTAGCTTTTATAGTTCTTTGCAATTTGCCCTCAGCCTAATTTTTCAGCCCTACCTTTTACTATATCCACTATATGTTCAGTGGAAAGAGTACAGGACTTGAAGTGACAAAGATTGGAATTCAAATGATTTAGTAGCTAGCTGTAGGACTTTGGTTAAGTCACTTACCTTCCTTCACTCTCAGTTTTCTTGCCTATAAAATGGGGATTGCACCTACTTCATAAGGTTGTTGTAAGGACCAAATATATTAACATATCTAAAGCACTTTGTAAACATTAAAGTGCTACATATGTATTCTAGCTATCATCATCATCAACCTTCTAGTTTTTTAACATAATCTTTACCTTATCTCTTTGTCCTTGTTCATATACTATTTTCTGTTTTTTAATGACCTTCCCCCAGCTCTTCCTGTCTTATTCCTACACATCTCAGCTCAAATGATATTACTTTGGCCTCCTTGAAGGTTTATATAATATTCAATGGCCCATTCCCTCAAGAGTACCTCTAGGTGAAAGTGAACTTTTCTGTCTATGATTCTAAGTTCATGCTTGTACTTTTATCTCATATTCTAAATAATGGTATGGAGGGTTATTGTCTCTATTCTATTGTAAGTTCCATTAGGGGTTGGCTATGTTTTTAACATCTTTTTGCATCCCTCATATGTGATAAAAATTTACAAGAAATATTTGGAAAATTAATATAAGAATGAACTGATCTGGAATATTATCTAGTCATCCAAAGTCCAGAAATGGGAGGTTTAGACTCCTTAATTTTCATATGCATACTTTTTTCTAGAAAATGTTAATCTGCTAACTCTCAAATCCTCAACATTAATAATTACAATTTCTGCTGGGAAATTTATAGATGGTTGGGCCTAGATGTATATATATATATATATATAGTTTCTAAAGGCACTGAAAAGAATAGAGAGAATACAAAATCAGAAATTATCTCAAAGTCAAAAGTCACAGTATTTTTAGCACAAGAGGTCCCACCTACCCTCATCACATTAATATCCTTTTTTCTTTAAGAAATATTAATGCTAGAGACTTAAAAGCTAATAAATAAGCAACACTGAGTACTTTGAGACTAAACTAATTAGAAATGTTTTTCATCACTGCTTATTTTTTTTAAAATCTCTATGAACTACACAATTAAAATTTAGATATATGGAATTTGGCAGTAGAGAATGTTAATCTTCAAAGCTCAAACACCTTGCAAAAGAAATATGAATTCATGCTGAATGTTGGGAGCCATCTGGGAGGGCAGATCTCTCTCTCAGTTTTGATACTGAACACATTACCTAGATGGGCAAAAGGAAAGCAGAGGAAAAAAAGGACAAAAAATGGCTGTCACAATAAAGGAAGTAAAAAGATGGAAAATACTAAAGTACAAATGCTTTGAACTCATATGCAATATATAAGATTAGAGGGATAGATGCTTTTTTAAAGATTTGATCTTTCTTTTTCTCTTAGTCAAAAGAAACTTGTTATTTAACCCTGATCACCCATAAAATCAGGAGGTATTAATTTTTTTCTTATTTCTACCTCCTTCTTTCTGCCTACTTCAGTTTTTCCTATGGAAGTGGCTAATTGTTATGTAAGATTTATATATGATACAACAACTGTTTCTCAGGGTTAACCATTTCCGCCATAACAGTAACCATACTTGTCCCCCATCAGCCAGCATTGTATCCAGGCAGATCATATGAGTACAACAGTTATGCCTAAGCAAGCATAGGTTTTTCTGAGGTATGGTTTGCTTATTTGTGCCTTAGAGATTCAGCCTAAAAATACCAAAAGAAAGAGGTGTAGTCAACACTTCGACCTAGCACAAAATTTTTAAGTGCTGTGTTAAAATCCAGAAATAGCTCCAAGCTGCAGGGGAAGAAGTAGAGGTGGAAGGAAGGATAATAATAAAAAAAATGAATAAGCTGCATTTCCCTTCATTTATTTTTTTAAATCTTGTAAATTAGTGATTTCATTGCTTCTTTTGGTATGTAAATATAGTCTTCTAGGATTTAATTTTTTTTCACATTCCTGTAAAATTATTATTCTGTACTGCATCTGGGAATCTATTTGGAGATGGACAGTTTATAAATGCCTATTACTAACACCAACACAAAGGTGATGAAAAGAAATATATGCTCAACACTCAGCAAGGATGTTTTTAGAGAAATATTAAGAGGTGAGAATATTTTTACCTTGCACTTGAAGGTTTCCACAGCTGATTGACACATTCAAACAGCCTGCCAGGTCAGGTTTGTAATGAGAGGTGAAAATCTGCAAAATTTCGAGATGAGCTGCTCTGAAGACTTTGAATACTGTAGCTCAGCCCATTTTGCCTAGAAGGCATGTCTCTAGAAGCTTGTTCCTATTTTTAAAATACTCAAAAGATTTATTTATTTTTGAAGCACTCAGGAATATTCAAGAAAGGAAAAAGAGGAAGAAAAATCTTTTTATCAGGGGAAAATAAAGAGAAAGTTGAGGAAAGTTGAGAAAACCCCATTCCTACATAAAATGATAAACAGTGATATTCAAAACCTTACCATCCTAAAACAAACAAACAAACAAAAAAACATGAGCTTCTGACTCTCATTTTTGTTTGTTGCTAAAATTTTGTTCTGTATTTCCTTGTTTCATTTTAAAATGGTCAAAACAAAGGGGGGAAAAGTAGGATGAATATTTCTTAGTAATACTTAAGGGTATATGCCCATTTACTTAGGTCACTGGAGAAACTGCAGATTGAATTATTGAGAAGTCATATCTCATTATAAAACACACCAGTGAAACTCCCCTATTACATAAGAAAAAAAAAACCCATCAAGCTAATAAGTAAGTTGCTTACTTCAAGTAGAATGTGGCATAATACAAGCACAAATTATTTGAATTGGATCTTTTAATGTTTTGTATTCAGTTATGAATACTACTTCCTAGTAAAAATAGTGGTAAAAAGAAGTGCATTTAGAGAAGGGAGATCAAAATGATGAGATAAAAGAAACCATGTTATATGAAGATTCACTGAAGACAATGGGGATGCTAAGCATTCTTGAGAAACTAAGGGAGGCATAATATCTATGTGAGTACGGGAAGGTTTGTCATTTCCAAGAAGAATTAGATTTATTCTATTTGGACAAAGATGGCAGAGGATAGAAGGTAGCAATGTGGTCTAGGAGAAAAACATGAATTCTCAATAATGGAACCTGTATTTGAATCCTAACTCTTCTTTTTATTTACCTCTAAGCCTCTGAGGAAATCATTTTACTTATCTGGGTTTCATCAGTTGGGGAATAGCTAAAGAAATCATAGTATATGATTGTGATGGAATATTACTAGGCTATAAGAAATAGTGAACTCAATGATCTTTGAAAAACATGGACAGACTTGCATGAAATAATGAAGAGTGAAATGAGCAGAACCAAGAGAATGTTGTATACAATAATAACAATATTGTTTTAAGTGATTTTGAGTGATTAAGAGATTTTGACTATCATAAATATCCAAAGGACACATGAAGGAAGGCATTATCTGCATACAGAGAAAGAAGTGATAAATACAAATATATATAGAATAATATTTTATGCACACACAGACATATTTCTAATGATAACCCTCTTAGGATGGTTAGAGAAGATAGAAAGTTAGTGATAGGAAAGAGGAAAGAAAAAGAGTGATAAAGAATTTACACAATAGCTTTATTATAGATTTAAAAGTTGTAAATAATAGATTTGCAGTTTCTTGTACAATATTTTTTAAAAATTATGATGTTATGTAAATAATTTTTTTTTCATACACTAAAAATTAAATTAAAAAACAAAAACAAAAACAAAAACAACCTTCTCTATGCTTGTTTTTTCATTTATAAAGCTGGGGTGGGTGGAGATGGCCTTACTAGATTTTCTTGAAAGTTTCTTCAGGTTCCAAATGTGTGTCACTAAATGAGGCAGAGAAGCAGTTACAATTAAATATAAGGACAAATTGCCTAACAATTAGAGCTAGCCAAAATTAGAAAAGGCTGGCTTAGGAAGTAATGAATTCACTAGTATTGGTAAGCAATAGTTAGATAGTCATTTGTTAGGGATGTAGAGTATTCTTATTCAGATATGGGCTGCACTGTGTCCTTTGAAGTTCCTCTTAACTTTGAGATTTTATATATGATTCTCTGTCTGTCAGTCTGCCCTGTACAGGGCATGTGCATTTCCCTCTGGGGCTCCATCTTCAAGATTTAGGGTACGTCTACCATAAAGCTTTTGATAGTTCAAGCATTTAATTGGAAAAACCCTAGTTCAACATTTGTAAATTTTTTTTGCCACAAATAATCATCTGAATTAAATGAAATCTGTGAACTCTAATGGGATCTAGGTATATTTGTGATCCTGGGGGAGGTCATGTACTTTATCCAAATGTTGATAGTTCATATGAAAGTTCACAAACTGAAGTGAAAATGTAAAGAAAATACAGGGAATAGCCAATGTACAATAAATAAATTCTAAATCACTAGAAGGATTTTCATGTTATCATACTAACATGTTCAGTCAGTGTCAGTATTCAGGGGACCATTATTCTCTGATATAGATAGATGAACCCTAAAAGGGAGGGAATGCTTGTTATTCATCCTTTTTTTTTGATGGGGACTGATGACATCATGGGTGATGTTGCCTTGTGCATGAATTGTATTTAAGTGAGGCAGAGTTGCACAAAGTCATCAGTCTCACTTTGTCTTCAGAATCACTGAAGGACAAAGGTAAGACAAAAGTCAAAATGACTGGCAATGCATCAGGATATAGTGTGTGACCGTGGCGTCTTTGCTGTCTGACCAAATTCTAAGTGCTTGCTTCAATAATTTTCATGGCTATTGGAACAAATTGTTCATATCCATTCATTTCACTGGGAAAAGTCTTCAGTGTTTGGGACAGACATTTATCTCACCAAAAAGTTTGAGATTTGTGAAGACCAAGATCCCTCTACCCCTGCTAGGATATTCCACCTAACTGCTGTAAGTTACTCCTTTGGCTGTTTAACTATGTGTAACATAAAGACCATGTTTCACATATATTGTGTGTTTTATCCTGACTTTCCCATTGTAATACATTGGAAATAGAGCCTTGTAAGAGGAATGATATGCTAAAACAGTCTTTTGTCACAGTTGATTATATTTATCCCCTTCGTGTCTCTGATATTCTACTATTGGTATCCCTACTATGTTAACATCACTGGAGGAAAATCACAATTTTTAAAGAAACTAAAACTTGGTTTTAGAATGCATGACAAATTTTTATTTTTAATGTTGCCAACAGATTCACCTTTCTAATAATTTCCTTGGGCTAATGTTAAGTTGCACGTACAGTCCCTGATTATATGGTAACTAAAGGTGTGCAAAGAAGTTGAGAATTATTTAAGAAGAAATTAGCTTGGAATCAAAATATGATGATGACAGTTTGTAAAGGAGATTGAGAATAAAGTCAAGTTCTATTTACAAAGCAAATGAAACAGTATTGTGGGATCCCAGACCTCAGATAAGGGTGAGTATTGATGCTCATGACCATACAATGTGTATTGCAAAGCAGCCAGAATCACTTTCTGTCATGGCTTAGCTTGCTAACACGATAGAGTGGACAGCTGGCCTATTGATCCTTGGAATAGATCGATTACACTATCACCCCACTTGGCTGAATTCATGTCAGGTTCACTGGCAAATAGCTCTGGGTAACATGAGATAATGACTCCTGCCTCCAGCTGAGAATCAGAATCATAGATAGATATGTAGAGAAGTAATAAATTTGGGATCCTTCCTAAGAGCAATTAGATGGATAGAATGTTACTGAATATTTAGATCATACAAGGTGGGAAGGGGGAAAGGAAGAGAAAGAGAAAAAAGGAGAAGTTAAAGAGGAAAGAGTAAAAAGGAAAAAAAGGGAATTGAGAGGAAGGGGAAAAAATCACTTTGGATTATGTTAACAATTATTGTGTTCTTTGCTGAGCTAAACGCTTTTAAATGACAAAGTATCTTTTGCAACATAAATACAAATAGAAAACTCAGAATGTTAGAAGACCAAAAAAGTCATCTGCTGCTAGGCGCAAAACTGTTAAGATCTTTTGGATGGCCACTTAGAAGGGCCCAAGTGCCTGTAGGTCAGGCTTTCTCCTTGATTCTAAATTTTAGGAATCTCTGGATTATCATTGCTTCTGTGTTCACCTCAGTTCCATTTGGAGAAATGTGAACTGTAGTTTAGGATTTTCCAACAGCTCTGAACTGTGAAACCTCACTTCAGGTTGAGACTATTAATTGACATTTTTCTTTTCTTCTAAAAATGACATCTGTAACTTCTATAAAAGTTCAATTTGACTGAAACCATTTAGTAAATTTATTGTGAGCTTTTTAAAAACAAGATTAGGGCACATCCCTGCCAATCTGTTTATTGCTCAAAAATATATTATTCTTCACATAGAAATTGAAATATGCTGGTTGGATTAGGTAACAAAAATGCATTAAGATATATAATCAGTATGAAACTAGAGTGGATAATTGTAATAACCTTATATTATTTACTAGGACCTCACTGTGTGATTCACATAATCATAGGCATTCTGGGGTTGAATCACAGGAAAAAGAAGAGGGAAAAAAGACATTGTCCAACTATTATAATTAGTGATTGAAAACAAATGTTTAGAAAAGGAAATCCTCAAAAAAGCAACATAAAAAATAGAATGTTTAAGGAAGATATAGAAAGTAAGAGGAAGGAAAGGAAAGAAAAGAGGGAAAGTTTATAGAGAAAAAAATTGTTAGCCTGGAACATAAAGAGAATCAAGGGCAGAAAGATCTAAAATAATACAAAATATTATGGAAGAAAGGATTCACACACAGAAAGAGAGGGAAGGAGGGAGGGGAGAGAGGGGGGAAAGGAGGAATGGAGGGAGGCAGGGAGGGAAGAAGGGAAGGAGGAATGGAGGGAGGGAGGGAGGGAGGGAGGAAGAGAGAGAAAAGGAAGGAAGGAAGGAAGGAAGGAAGGAAGGAAGGAAGGAAGGAAG
>JAJPUD010000250.1:546391-614551 GCA_023553655.1 Myrmecobius fasciatus
GAAGGAAGGAAGGAAGGAAGGAAGGAAGGAAGGAAGGAAGGAAGGAAAGAAGGAAGGAAGGAAGGAAGGAAGGAAAGGAGGGAAGAAGGGAAGAAGGAAGGAAGGAAGGAAGGAAGGAAGGAAGGAAGGAAGGAAGGAAAGGAGGGAAGAAGGGAGGAAGGAAGGAAGGAAGGAAGGAAGAAGGGAGGAAGGAAGGATGGGAGAAAGGAAGGAAGGTAGGGACTGAGGAAGGAAGGGACTGAGGAAGGAAGGGAACGAGGGAGGAAGGGAGAGAGGGAGGAAGAGAGAGAGACAGGAAGGGAGAGAGGGAGGAAAGGAGAGAGGAAGAAAGAAAGAAAATGAGGGAAGAAGGGAGGGAGAAAGGAAAGGAGGGAGGAAGGAAGGAAGGAAGGAAGGAAGGAAGGAAGGAAGGAAGGAAGGAAGAAAAGAAGCAAGGAAGAAAGGAAAGGAGGGAGGAAAGGAGGGAAGGAAGGAAGGAAGGGAGGAAAGGGAAGAAGGGGGAAGAAGGAAAGAAGGAGGGAGAGATGGAGGAAGGAAAAAAGGAAGGAAGGGTGATCTAAATGAAGTAATTTCAAAAAACATTTCCTGGGAAAGACAAACTTTTGTCTGTACATTGAAGGAAACAGGGAATAGAAATAAGGAGGGGAAAGAATAGTAATGGTGAAGGCCCGGAGACAAGGATGGATATAGAATATGTGAGTAGCCCTGTTGAAGGTGGGGAGAAATAGTTGGTGAAGGTTGAAAACTATGCCAAGGAGTTGAGATTTAATATAGCAGGAAATCACAAAAAATCAGCATGGTGCTTCAAGGAGAATTACTCCAGTGCTAGCTATGTGGGATGGTACATATTGAGAAGAATTGGAAGTCAAGAGAGTCAAACTTGGAGGCTCTTGAAATGGTGTGTGTCTGAAATAAGCAGGACCTGAACTGGGAGGTAGCTATGGAAACAGAATGGAAAGGTCAGATCCAAGAGACATTGTGAGGAAAAACAATTGTCAGGACTTGATGATGGATTGAATATGGGAGGTCAAGGAAAGAAAGGTGTCAAGAATAACTCCATGGTTATAATACTGGAAGTATGGTTGTGCCAAACCCTGATGGAGATGAGGCAAAATCAGAAGCAATATTTCATCAGAATTGAGGAAGATGTATTCAGCTGATGGCACATAAAATTTTAGGTGCTGAATATCTGAGTAAAGATGTGGTCCAGATAACACATGATACAGTACCAGAGAATGGGGGAGAGAGAGGTTAGGGCTGGTAACTTTGGACAAATCAATGAACATCTCTGGTCTTCAATTTCCTCTTTTGTAAATCAAGAGAGATGGAACAAAGGATTTTAAAGAGCTCAACTAGTTTTAAATCCTGTGATTCTAAGCAGATTTAGGAGTTGTGGGAAACTCTAGAGTGAAATCTAGGTAAATTTGCTGAAGGAATGATGATAGAAGGTGAAATGTCAAGGGATGCTAGGATGAAATAGGTTGGGAAAATAGGAATTAGTAAAGGATCCAGAAAAAGAGTCATCATAGATTTAAGAAGAGCCCAAGAAAGAAAAGTATGTTAAAAAAAAAAAAGATAATATGGTGAATATCAATGAAATGAAGGAATGTTCATTGTTTAAGTTTTCATTGGACATCATATTTTTAATACTTTTTTCTATTCATAACCTGGCATAATAAGTGCTGTCTTAAATGAGTTTTTAAATGTAACCATACACAAGTTAGGTAACAATTATCAGAGTTGACCCCTCAAATCAACTCATCTCAAATCTCCTTTTTATTGATCACATATAAAAATTTTAGTTACTTCACAGATTAATCTGATTATAGGACCAACAAGTACTATTTTAATATCTTTCTTCCATAGCATTCTCTGTAATTTTTAGTTTTGTAAATCTTTGTAACCCTTTGAAAAAGTTATACATGAGAAAAATATTAAAACTGGGAAATTATGACCAGCAAACAACACATTTTGAAAGAAGTCAATGGCATTCTTTTATGAAATACAAGAGTTTCTCTTGGTTAGCTTTTCTTCCTTTTTACTTCCAGTCTGGAAGGTCATGATATTGAATACTATTATGTGAATTATTGCTTTTGTGCAGCCAAAGCCAACAAAATGTGAAAAAAAAAAAGAAACATTTAATTGAAAAATGCATTTCCCTCTGTCTCCTCATACTGGAATGTGTGTCCCTAGATGTGAGCAAATTTGAATCCTCCTGATCCTAAATGGGGTCTGGCTTTCCTACAAAATATGGATATGAGTTTGGCAGGTGAATTTAGCATCTACACAGAGAAGGCAGATTTAAATGGTGACAACATTAAAACAACATTGTAAAGGGTAACAGACCAAGAAATTGACAAATGACCATCTCCTGCTTTATTCATTTTCAGCCTGCCCTCCAATGTTGCATACCAGACCTTTGCCCCAGTTTTGTTCAGACTATTTGGAAAAAAAAAAGAAAAAGAAATTCAGGAAGTTCTTGTGGGTCTGAAGGGAATCAAGCAAAAAAAAAAAATAGAATCATTGCTAGGCTAATTTGGAGACTGTGATCCTAATGATGTCCCTTTCCTCTCATTTTTCCCTTCAAATTAGGTCACAGAAGTCATTTGAATAGAGTCAAATTAAAAAATTCATTTTCCTTCCATTCAACAGTTTCTGGTGTGCATGCCACAAAAATAGCAACAAATGTTAGGAAAAAGACATGATAGCAAGGCTTGAATAGAAGATTATTTTATAGAGTTTATATCTTCACCCTCCTTTCCATTTCATTGGGGCCAGCTCTGCTTTCATCACCTTTCTCATGTCTGAGAATAGCCTCCAAAATAATCTTGTCCCTTTATGATCTAAGTATAATGGAAAGAATTAATTATCTTTGTAAATCACATTTCTGACCAATCATTCTGTTTAAAGTAAAACAACAATAACAACAAAAAACCTGACTTCACTGACTGCCTACAATATGAAATACAAAATGCTCAGACTGTCACCCAATGTTCCACTCAATCTGGCTCTAATCTACCTTTTCAGTCTCATTTTACATTCTTCTTTACACTCTCAATGTTTCAGTCAGCCTTGACTACACTCTGTTCACTGATTTCATTCTGCTTTCTCTGCCTCCATTCATAGACTTAAGCATACCTCATGCTTTTGAACAGCCCTGCTTGATGACATCTTTCCTTTCCTTCAAGATCTTCAAGGTACTACTGGTATCACCTTTCCCATGAAGTATTCTTTGGTTCTGCGCCTTCCAACTAGAAGTGTTCTCTTCCTTTGATTTCTCCTTCCTGTCTTTTTGGTCTCTTTTCTTCACTTATCATAGTTTATCTTGCATTATAAGTTATGGAATTACATTATCTGCTATCTATCTTTCATGCACATAAGGTTCTGTGCACATAATAGGTGTTGAAATACATGTTTATTGAATTTAAATTGAAAGTTCAAGGTATTGTGGCAGTTTTACATATTTTGTCAAAAGGCAATGTAGTGAACCAATATCATAGAACACCCATGTACTAACAAATTTCCTGTAGATAAAGTTTTCCTTTTAAAATAAAAGCCAGTAAAGATGAAAGACGCAGAGTTCACAAACTTCAACATGATCCCAAGTGCTAGGCACCCTGCTATCTCCTATGGATGCTAAAAATTGGTGGGGTATGGCAAGAAGGGAGTTCACCTTAGGAGTAAGAGAACTGGATGATATATCACCCAATTGAATCAATTTGATCCTTTAATTGTAAGATAGCAGTGAGAAAACTACATTTAGAAGCAGAGAACTTCACCTTAAATCTTTGGTCCATCATTTACAAGTTATACAAACTCTCTGTGCCTTTGTTTCCTTACTTGTAAAATAGAGATAAATAATACTCGTATTACCCATCTCATACGTGTTTTGCAAACCTTAAATAAATAATAACATTGATTTCATTAATAATAAACAGGTTTTATAAAAAAATTATAAAGTTGCCATTACCATCCTTTATACTCTTCCCTACCCTCTATCCCACAACCTCAATGTGATACTGTAGACAAAAATTTATAAAGTTGGGGCAGTTAGATCGCGCAGTGGTTAGAGTACCAGCCCTGAAGTCAAATCTGGCCTCAAACACTTAACATTTCCTAGCTGTGTGACCCTGAGTAAGTCACTTAACCCCAATTGTCTCAGCATATATATATATATATATATATATATATATATATATATATAATTTTAGTTATATGCAAATGTCATACAAATGCTAGTTGTTTTTAATGAGAAATCCATTCTGTAATTCAGAACATCATTTTCCCTTACTCACGAACGTGATATTGAATTTTACCACCTTAGAGTTTTATTCAAGGCTTGGTTTGCTGAAGTTGCCAAAACCAATGAAGGCTTTACAGACTTGGAACTAGTAGAAACTTTATAGATCATTGAGTTGTAGAACCATAAATCAGTTGATAAGCAATTTTTAAGCATTCTGTTAAGCACTGGAGATAACAAAGAATAACAAAAATATGATCCCTGCCCTTAAGGTGTTCATATTTTAAAAGTGGAGACAACATTCAAACAAAAATATACAGTGCAGGGGCAGCTAGATTGCTCAGTGGATAGAGCACTGGCCCTGAAGTCAGGAGAACCTGAGTTCAAATCCGACTCGGATATTTAACACTCACCACCTGTGTGACTCTGGACCAGTCACTTAACCCCAGTGGTTTCACAAAAATAAATAAATAAACAAATAAATACAAAATCTTCCAGTGTAATTGTTCTATTACCCTCTTTTCTGATTTTTATTTGTGGTCGTATTTTTCTGTGTCTGGTTATGCATCTACCAGCAAGATGAATGATGTGAATATATCATCTCTTTACTCAGGCTGGCAAAAACCCTCAAATCATCAAGTGTTACCAAAAGTCTGATTCAATCCAAAAAGCACTTAAAAATACCTACTATGTTCCAGGCTGTGTGCCAGGAAGTAGGAATAAGAAGACAAAAAGGAAATCAGCTTCCTCCTTTATGGAGTTTATGTTCCACTCTCTTGGGAAGATACAACATGTAGACAGATAGATATAGAAATGTGTTTTTTAGAAGAGAGTAGTAATGATCAAGTGAAATAAGGAAAGCCTTCCTATATATCAATTTTTTTTCTTTTTCATACAAGTAATACCAATTTCAGAAGTTGTGACATTTGTTTACCAGCAGAGGAGAGAGGGGTACAGCTGTAAAATTAACTAATTCTTTTGAAAGTGCCAGAAATTATATAGAAATGGCTCAGTTCTAAGAGCCCCATGTGACTAAAAAGGTTCAAGAAGTCAGATCTGAAGGGTGAGGGAAAACAAAATTATTTTAAAATAAAAATGTTAACATTTCTTAATAATGCCAAATTGGAAACAAGATCTTTTTGCACTTCTGACATGAGGTTCTATGTCATCTTTGCAACTCTATGACACCCATCAAAAGCCCAAGTTGCTTTAGTACCATGGCTCTTTTTCCTTTCTGCTTCACGGCAGGGGGAGGGAGTCATTATTCCCAATAACAGTAACTAACGCTCATCATTTGCCATCATGGCTGACATCTCCCTGTGAGTATGGAATTGCACTTTATGGAGAATTGAAAATGGACAGTAAAAAGGCCTATTTTTTCCCCTATGCTATTAGTGCCAAAATTCTTATCCCCAAATGCTCAGAAATTCAGCGAACGCCTAGCAGTATGTATGAAATTATAAAGGAACTACCTCAAACTAGTACACATCTACAAACAGAGGTTGAATGTTGGTTAACCAGTGTTTGGACACTTTGTGATTTTATCTCCTTTCAAGAAATTCACTCTCACCTCCACTCCTGCTTAAGAGTCTAAACTGCATGGACATGTTTCTGTCCAGATTTTCTTAAGCTTTTCTTTCCTGCTTATTTCCATTTCTCCTGAAGTTATGCCCATAGCAACATCCACTGGTAGCATCATAATTAGACTATTATTGCAAGCTGCTGTTTTAAGCAGTTAGCCCATTTATCAAGTAGCTTGTTCAGGGTATATTGAGTACAACACAAAAATACATCCATGCTTCCAACCACAGGCTATTATCTTCTGGAAGTGGGGAAATGTGATAGTATTTGGATGTTTGCATGCTCCTGTTGTGCACACATGTGTATGTATGCAGGACAGATCTGAGTGAATGGAAACCAATTACCAAACAAGAGATTACTCAAAAGCATGTTCAATTCTTGCTTCCATATGTTCATTTTACAGTTAAAGAGCTAGGAGACTATTTTTAAAATAAGTGAACTGCTGAAAATACCCCAAAAGTAAATCTTAACACTCTTAGTTGGCCTGGTGCCTGTGAAAATGTCACATAGAAGGAATGCAAAAGCCTCTTCTCAAATGCAGAATATCTTCTGTTCCTGGTCTCATGTCCCCAGTGCAATTATTTAAACCACATTCTGGTATCAATAACTCATTGGATATCAGTGTCGATGTCCAGGAAGACTCGTTATATGCAAAGGGAGGCACTGAAGCATTCACCGGAGCAAACACGATAATTAAGTTTGCATCTCATCTACTATCTAAGCTTTCCATCCATACTTTTCAAAAGGCAACTTTCTGAAAATTCTTCCTTTAGGGTTTAAAAATATCATATTCTTGGCCTCAGCCCCAGTAGTTAATTGGGAGAAAAAAGAAAGTCACAAGTGCATCTGATTTAGCATTTCTTCCATGAAGGCATTTTATATATCTGTACATAATATATGTATGTATGGATATATATGTATATCCACACACACAAACACACACACACATATATATATACATACATACATACATACATACATACATACATTTCAAAATTGGTGGGAGTGAAAGGATATTTCACCAGCTTAAAGTTGATCATTTTGGTGGATGTATATGAGAAAAAATACAGACTGAAAAAATCTGATTTTTTAAAAAATCACCACATCACTGCTACTTTAATGTCATACTTTCAGCTCACCTAATGCAAGCTTTACTCCATGACCACTGTGATGCAGTATCAGATTAATAATACTCAGACAAGCAGCCTGTAATACAGGCTAAACTGTATTACGATGTTTTGCGCACAGGAAGAATTTAAAACTTAACTAAATGATAGACAAAGACATTTCTGGGCCCAATGTAGATTGGAAACATACTCATAGTGCTGCACTATATCGGCATGATGGCTCACTGGAAAGATTCCCATCCTTAGAATCAGCCTGCATTTAGCCCCAGCTCTGCCATTAGCTTGACTTTCAGTCAAGTCAAAGTTACTTCCCTTGCCTAAGCCTCAGTTTTCTTGTCTGGAAAGTGAGTGGGATGCACTAGATGATCCATAAGGTCCCTATTTTAGCTCAAATATTTTATGATCTATAATGTTATGGAAAGTGAATTCACTTAAAGTAATCGTACCACCATAACTCTGAGATACAGATTTTTAATCATCTTCTACTCTCCCACCTTTCCTCCAGTAGTTTGAGGAATGAAATCAACCAGCAAAGGTATAATAGGATGGATTGTTTTGTTGTTGTTGTTGTTGTTGCTGTTTCCCTATTTCCTTTGAGTATAGACATTTATCTAAAAGAAAATAAAAGCTGGCATTTAAAGATGTCCACATGTATTTTGGTCTCCAACTACTTTTCCAGACTCAATCCAGACTATTTCCTGTCACCCACTCTACTCCAGATAACCTGGCTAGTAGTTGTTTACTTAATCTAGAACCTCATAAACAGTCTCCATGCTTTTGCACTTTTCCATGTCCAGAGTTCCTTTCTCATCTCCATTTCTTAGGCTCCCTAGATTTCTTCAAGGCTAATTTTAAGTGCCATTTTTCCCCCTAAGAAGTCTTTCTTCATCTTCCTAGTTCTTAGTATTATCTTTCTCAAGTTGTTTGAGGGCAACTCTGTTCCACTTCTGTCTCTGTATCAATAAAAAAAAACAAGTATTTATTGAGGGCATATTACGTGCCCAGACTGTTCAATGTCTTCCATGTAATGGATGTTTGAATTGAATCTCCTGAGTATTATATTTGTGTTGAATATTATCTAAAGTAAGGAATTCTTAACTTAGGGTCCATGAACTTCATATATATATATATGTGTGTGTGTATGTAAATGTATGTATGCATATACAAACATACATATATGTATACAATTGTGTTTTAAAAATATATTTCCTTTGTATTTTATTTGATGTATTTTAAAACATTATTCTGAGAAGGAGTCTTCACCAGCCTGCCAAAGGGGTCCATGGCAGAAGAAATATTAAGAATCCTTTTTCTAGTTTGTGCCTAGTTCTGAGGACACAGACTGGTTAAAATTTCTGAGAGGTAGAGTACTCTTTTAGAAGTTATAACAATCCACTCTCTACTCCATGGGGAGGAAAACTAGGCTGATTAGGTGTCAGCCTGCTTAGTAGATAGAAAACATAATTGAAATGCAGCAAATGAAAAACTTTTGTGATAAAATTTGAAGCCTTAATGTGTCAGGGATGCTGTTTGTAGCATCCATGGTAACAAGTTTTCCACTCTAACCCAAGAGAATTGAATTTAAATGCAAACCTAAGCTAAAGAGTCTGTATTAGGTCTGTTGTCATTAACTCTGCTTAATCAAATTTTCCCCCCTTTAAACTAGCAAAGAATATTGTGTGGGACCAGGAGCATAAAGTTAATGACATTTTCACCTTTCAAGAGGGAATGGATATTCCAGGAAATCAGTCTCTTATTCAGAAGCTTTCTTCCATGCATTTCTCACCAGTTCCTCATCAGCAGTCATGGTGGCATCTGGAATGGATTAAAAAAGCAGAATCTTCTGCTTTTCTCTATTATTGTTGTCTTCCTTAGACTAGGTGTATTTCAACAGAATTTTCCTTGTAGTTACCTTTTGAATTGTACATTTTAATTTCAAGACAATGAAATAAAGCATTTCCCTGCCACCATGGGTGTTGGTAGATACTTAAATTTGTGGATTTGAAATCACATTCTTATTCTTGAATATTTTTAGGGCAATGAAAAGTTGCTGAATCCTCTAACCTCCTTCTTTACTTTAAAGGGATATATGGCCTTATATTCGATGTTTTTTGTTTGTCTTAATTTCACTAGTGGGAGGAAGTCTCTGGTGTGGAAATTGCTTTTACTGATATTCATTTGTCCCTCACCTACAATTAAGTCTGCAAGAAATGCCTGAGGCATTTACTCTTAGTTACTCTTAGTTACACAACTTTAGAGGCAGGACTTGAATCCAAACCTTATTGATAATAAAGCAGGTTCTTTAGCTAGGCAGCAGTGGATAAAGTGCTGGGTCTGGAGTCAGTAATATCCGAGTTCAAATACAATCTCAGACAACAATGATGTGACAAAGGGCAAGCCACTTTAGTATTTGTTTCACTTTTCTCAATTGTAAGAAGAGGAAAATAATATGATCTACCTCACAGACTTACTGTGGGGATCAAATGAGATATTTTTATTTAGCCCAATGCCTGCCACAAAGTAGGCACTTATTTCCTTTCCTCCCTTCACTATTATTCCTTGCTGTGCCTTTTGTACACAATACTTATGCAAAGTAAGTATTGCCTGGAATGCAATTGCTTCATTTGGATGAAGGCCACCTCATCAAACTGAGAGTATCACCATGATTGCATGTAAAATGAGTTTCTGTTCTAAATCCATGAAAAAAAAAATTAAAGATAGGTATAGCTACAATAATTAATCGCTTATTCTTTCTTTCTATAAAATCTTCCCCATCAAGTGGGCCATAGGTAGCCTTAATAGAGTCCAGTAACAGCTGTTAATTAGCCATACAACAACATTATTTAGTTCAGAAATTCTCTGGGCCATCTGGGCTAAAAATTCTTCATCTTGCCAAATTTTATTCTTAAAAATATTCGGGGCATTAAACCATTATGGAGAAATGTCTTTGGATATTCAGACAGTCTGAACAAATAGAAAGCACACTTAAATTATAATAAATCCTCCACATTTTCTCCAGTCATTAAATTGTTGTACCTGTCACTTCAATTCAGAAGATGGGAGCATCTCTCTGCTAAGGTAGATGCAATCCTGAAATTCCTTTTCTCTCTCTCTGTCTGTCTCTTCCTTCTTTTTCTTTTTCAATCAAGAAGTATATTATTGAAATAATTGTTCCTGAATTGCATTTGATGTAATAGAAGCCAGGAAGGCTTTTTGTTTCTGCAAGGAGCAAAGGAAAGGAAGGATATCTTTTCTGGTAGCATTATTTAAAAAAAATGAGATGGAAAAAATAACTTTTTCATGAAGGAGTATGAAATGTAGTAGATTAAGAGATATCATGTACCCAGACTTCTAGATGCCTCCATATTCCTATCTGTTTTTTTTAATTAAGAGAGAACTTGAAAATAAGAGGGGCAGTGTGGTAGAGTAGAAAGAAACCTAGATTTGGTTTTGGGAGATCTGGTTTACTAGCCAGGGAAAATCACCTGTCCATCTCTGGAACTCAATGTCTTCATCTCTAAAATAGGGGCGAAGGAGTGAAAAAGTCCTGATGTTTCTTACACATTAAAACTCTTTCATCCTAGGTCCTCTTGCCTCCTACTTATCATCCAGTTATATAGGTCAAAATATGGTCTAGGAACAGCTATAAAAATGAATTGCTATTTGAAAATCCATTTAGAATGCTATGGTATTCTCCTGTTTATCACCATTCTTATCTGAATTTATGAATTAATTTTTGGTAATTATATTACAATACAATTGTTATTTTGTCATCTTATGCATTTTATTTCCTATTTTTAAAAAATATTATTCTAAGAACTGGTATAAAGATTTCCTCAAGCTGCCAAAGAGGTCCATGGAACAAAAGGTAAAGAACCCCTGATTTGTAGAAAGCTCTTGCCCTAAGGACCTAATAAAGACTCAATGTCTATTTTTTCCTTAGAACATATTGCTATTTTTCATGTTTCTACTCCTTCTGAACATTGGTTGTAGTAGGGGAGGCCACCCTTGATGGGTTCCTTACTCTCCATGTTTGGAATCATTCATCTTTCAAGATTCAGCTCAATTGCCATCTATGCTGATTTCCTCAGTTTTAGTGCCCCTCCATCTATTTTATCTATTTTATATTTATTTATTTTATTTTGTTTCTCTCTATTCTCCAGTAGAATCTAAGCTCCATGAGGACCAGAACTGTTTTATTTTTATTTTGTAGCTTCTAGCACTGTGGAGACAATTGAAGGCCTTTAATAAGTATTTGACTGATTGACTTAATTTACTGATTTATTTTATGCCCATTATATACAAATTGTAGGGCACTGGTAGACAACTATATATACTATACAATTCCTATTCAATAGAAAAACAGAATTTTTCTGATAAGCAACCTAAACATTGACCAAATTAAGAGAATAGAGACATGTCCTTTCTCCTTTGTTACACAAAAAGATAACCTCATGTCCCAGAAAAATACGCCATTAACTACTTTCACTCATATATAGCTTTTCTGATCTTTTCCTCTGCTTCTAATGATATTTGCCAGAAGACTCTGTTTTCAAATATAGCATCACCTTTTCAAAGCCCAAGAGGATGCTCTAAATTACAGGCACTACTCTAATTATCCTATCCTCCTTGATCCCACACTGATAGCAAGACATTGAAGTCAGTAATCATACTTTTTACTCATAAGCTTCTATTCCAAGATCTCCAAAGGTTTTAAAATTTATTTGAGCTCCAGAACCTCACTTTCAGACATGATCAAGCTCAGAGAAGACAAGCAGGGAAGAGAAAAACTCTGAGGACAGAAATCTTTGATGTGATAACATGGTACAGGGGTAGGAGAAGTAAGCTAGAAGCTATGGAACCTGGGTTTAATGCTAGATTTCCCACTAAATTGCTATGTGACTTTGTGAAAGTTATTTTTTTTCCTCTCTGGGATTCAGTTTCCTTATCTATTCAAGGATGGTAGTTTCCAATTTCCCTTCCAGCTCTGATGTTTTGTAATGACAAGTGTGTCAGGGGACCCAAGAAACTATTTCTTATATAGGAAAACAGACAAGCAAGAAAAAAGGAGAAACAAACTTAGAAGTTATATTTTTTAAAAAAGATGGGGGGGGGCAGCTAAATGGCGCAGTGCATAGAGCACCAGCCCTGAAGTCAGGAGGACCTGAGTTCAAATCTAGTCTCAGACACTTAACATATCCTAGCTGTGTGACCCTGGGCAAGTCACTTGACTCCAGTTGCCTCAAAAAAAAAAAAAAGTGAATGGGGGGAATTCACTATAGAGATTAGTAAGAAGACATTTACAAATCTGACCAGAACACTCTGGAGCAGCATGAATTGTAAATGGAGCTAAATCATTTCATGGTTTCTGATACTAACAGCATTATAGATATAATATTATAGGGAAATTGATGAATAAACAATAAATATATAACATGGATAGGAGATTTACATATGCTACAAAGTTGGGAGGGGAAACCAATACCTGCATGATGAAAAAGTTCTTGACAGGCTATTAAAATATGAATGGAACCTAATAAAATAAAATTCAATAGGGATATACTTAAAGTCTTAAATTTTGGGTTGAGAAAAACAATTTCATACATACAATATAGGAATAATAGTTTGTAAGGAAAAGACCCCTACCCTTTTTTCATATTATTCTTGGTATTATTTTGTGGATTAAAAAGATTAGTATGAGGGCAGCTAGTGGATAGAGCACCGGCCCTGAAGTCAGGACGACCTGAGTTCAAATTTGGCCTCAGACACTTAACACGTCCTAGCTGTGTGACCTTGGGCAAGTCACTTAACCCCAATTGCCTCAGGGAAAAAAAAAGATTAGTAAGAGTAAGTAATTTGATTTTGTCTACTGACCTCCTAACAAAACAACAACGACAAAAACAAAACTAGTGTTAATCTCAGGCTGCATTAAGAAAGACATTATCCATGATCATTTGGCCCTGGTCAGACAATATCTACAAATCTGGGATTGGTCTTGGTGCTATAGTTTAAGAAATATCTTCATGAATTAGAGAACTTCCAGGAATTAAACCAGGATAATGAGTAGAATCAAGTTCATGCCATACAAAGATCAGTTGCAGGAACTTGGGATATTTAACTCAGAAGAAAAAGAAGGATTACACTTGTTATTTGGTCCCAGGACACAGAGCTAAGAATTATAGATAAAAATCTAAGTGGCAAATTTAGGCTTTTCATCAGGAAAATTTCCTCACACTAATTGCTGTCCATGAATGAAATGGGATATTTTGAGAGATAGTAGGTTGTTTCTCACTAGATGCTTTCAAGCAAAGACTGAATGAACATTTGTTGAGTATGTTTTAGGTGGGGTTTACTTCAGATATGAGATGGATTTATCCTTTTTTCCTTAAAAAAAGTTGATGCTTCTGTTAAATAGGTAGTTTCTAGGACAAGGCTTTTTAACCCTCCCCCTTCTCCCCTTTTTGTGTCACAAATCCTTTCTTAGGATACTGTTTTCACATGCATAATATAATGTACAAAAGATTACAAAGGAAGACAATATTGAAATGGCTATATACTATATAATACACATATACACAATTACATATACACTAATATATAGGTATAGATATAAAATTCATTGCCCCAAAGTTAAGAATCTCTGCTTAAGCAGATTAAACTTCTTTCACATTTTTGGTGCTTTTTTGGATAAATGAGATGAGATTAAAAAAATACATAGCTATAGCTATTCAATCATTCACTATTTCCACTGGAAGCTGGGATGAAAAGAGAACTGTATGGAGGAGTCAAAGAATACTCCCCCAAAACATTACAAGCAATGATTGCTACAGTCACATCTGACCATTTAAAGCTTTAGGAAGGCAAAACAAACCAGAGAATTATGGGGTTACAAACAGCCATAACAAGGATAAGCTGCATATTCCTATCCTTAGCAGTACACATGCAAACACTAAACTACAAAGATACAGTCTATTAGTTGCTTTATTTATTAATGCAATCCATGAATTTATTTCAGTAAAAAGTTTCAATAAATGAAAACTTGAATATGTGATTTGCACATGGGAAAGGTCATTGTATTTATAAATTAGGCAATGGAATTGAGTCCTTTTTCCCAAAATGAAAAATCCACTAAGTTTGCAACAAGTATTTATTGACAGAGCCTAATTTTTTAAATAGGTTATGTTTACAAAGTTAGCCAGAATATTTCTGTGTCCCTCAGGACATATCTCCCTAAAGAAGCAATGTTTTACTCAGGACTAGTTTGAAATACTTCCTGTTTGATAACCCTGAGCTAGATGCTGTCAAATTTAGAAACATGGTATTAATCCTTTGTCCATATCTTCATGGATCTTAAGTTAATGTGGAGAACTCTGAAACTATAGAAAACATTTGTAGATCTAAAAATGCCTTTGCTTATCTTCCTAGTTGCTAATACTGTCGCCCTAAGGAAACCTTTCCTCTACTCCATATTTATCTTATATGTACTGATTTCTATATTTTGCATCCCCCCATTACAAAGTATACTCCTTGAAAGTACTGTTTTATTTTTTCTTTGAATCCCCAGAATTTAGCACAGTGTCTGGCACACAATAGGGATTTACTAAATGCTTCTTGATTTTTATTGTTTTCTTTTATAAGGGATGGCTTTCTGGGAAAAGTTGGGGAAATATTTAAGTGAGGTTAAAAACAAAAAGAAAGCAATAAAATATTTTTAAAAGATCTGTGGGAGAAAATAAGATCACATCTGGGCATCTGAATAGGTGAAAGAGAATGAGGTGTCATTTTGAGTAACAGGAATGACATGAGACTTGAAAACCAATCACCAAGTATTCAATAATGAGCAGCCACTATGTGTCTCACAGTCTTAGTGCCAAAACAGGAGGACCTTTCATCTGACATAGGGTAAGAGTTTTTAAGCCCAGCAATCTTATGTCTTAATTTAAGTGCTAGTCTTAAGTAGCAGCACAAAAATATATCATATATTCTGCAAAATGAAACTGTAGACCTAAATGACCATATTGATTTCTTAATGGCTTACTGTAGGGCATTCACTGACTTTTTTAATCCTGTTTTTTCCAGCTCCATATCAAGCCCATTGTATTGGAGAATACAACACAGGACAGATGATAAGAAGGGAGAATCTCTTTGTGACTTATTTGTCTTCTGAGTACTATGGTTTATTCCTTGGCAAAAAAAAAAACAAAAAACAATGATTTTTCAAAATCTCAACAGCAAGCTCTTTTGAAGGGACTCAGGCTCTAGTGAATAAACCTTAAAATAGATTTTTATTGATATATTTTGATTTACATCACCTAAATTTCCCCCTTCCTCTTTCTAGAGGAATTTCCTTGTTAACAAAGTTTTTATTTTTTTTTTTAAGAAAAAA
This sequence comes from Myrmecobius fasciatus, assembly GCA_023553655.1. Lineage (NCBI taxonomy): Eukaryota > Metazoa > Chordata > Mammalia > Dasyuromorphia > Myrmecobiidae > Myrmecobius > Myrmecobius fasciatus. Next base: position 561,726 of record JAJPUD010000250.1, read on the forward strand.
AAAGAAGAAAGGGAAAAATTCAGGAAGAAGAAAGAAAGAAAGGAAAGAAGGAAAGGAAAAGGAGAGAGAAGGAGAGAGAGAAAGGGAGAATGAAAGAAAGAGAAAGACAGGGAGACAGAGACAGAGAGAGACAAAAGACAGAGACAGACAGACAGAGGTGGGATAAGGGGAATAAGAATGAGAAACCACATTGGGGGCAGGGATAATGTGGGAATTTTTTAAAAAGTGAGACTCAGAATAAAAATAATGTATTCCACTTCTTAACATCATTTTTGGCATTTGAAGCTTCCTGTACTCTATTAATTTTAGTTCTCATTTTGGCTTGAGCTTATTTGCTGAATTTGTGTCATTCTGGATGGCCTATTGCCCTCACAGGCTAACACACCGCTGGTTCCAAAGTACAGTGAAGAATCAGTGCCATGTAGAAGAATCAGTGCCCTCTCTTTGCCCTTAGCCAATAGACATTGAATTTTTATGGGAAAACATTTTATGGGGGAAAACTTTTATGGGAAAACATTATGGGAAAACATTCACTTCCACATTTACAATCGCCTTTTCAAGTCACATGGCAAATTCAAACCCCAGCAAAGTTCAATCTTTCCAACCAGTGTACTCACTGAATTTAGTCAACAAAATTAATCCACACTGAACAATTCTGCAGAGTACAATAACAACAAGCCAGTTACACAGACAGGGACGCGATTGGAATTTAAATGAGTCACTGTTTCTCTCATTCTCCACAATGCTGAGAAAACTTGTCTAATACTTCTTAAAAACTAAAGAAAAAATCATTAAAAAAGTTAACATATTCTTTGTCTATTTTATTCTAATAGATAAAGACTGCTTGTCTGAGTATTCTTATAGTTAAACACAATCATCAAAAGATGTTGTCTACAATGCCTTATTCCAATAACCTTTTATGATTTTATGATCTTTGGAATAAATGTGCTCAATTTTTTTAGACTTCAGGAAAGCAGAAAAAAAAATCTGGACAATAAGCACAGAGAGAATCTACTAGGGATAACTGTGCACATTCAATATAAATGCAAGTCTTATTATCCAGGGCAAAGTCACTGGCTGGTATAATTTTAATGTGATGGACACCATACAACTTGTATGGAGATTCTTAATGTTACAGACCAATGGACTGTTTAAGATAGATCAAAACACATAAATGCTATACATTTGTTTATTTTTGTTTCATGGTTATAAACTAACAAAGCACTAATGTTTGTAAGACAGAATTAGCAAGTGTTATGTATAAGAAACAAAACACTAATGTGGTAGTATAGAACAATCAGCAAGTGCATTTATTAGTGTCCTTTTTATATTTCTATTGTCAAGGCACAACATTATTGCTCATCAGTTAATGAAAATATGTTTTATTTCACACAAATATCTATATTTCACATCTACCATTCAAGGTTTTTATGAGGATAAAAAGAAATAATATTTATTAAATACTTTGCAAAACTTAAACTGACATATAAATGCTGTTATGATTATGATTATGATTATGTGTGATTCTAGCTCAGTTAAAATATTCTTCTGCTAATACAATTCAACTGAATAAGAATTTAAATACCAATTGTATACTAGGAACTTTGCAGAAGGCACTAAGGATACAAAATAAAAATGAAGTCATCCTTTCCCTCAAAAAAATTTATACTCTCTTGGGAGAATATATAATTTGGGAAATTAAATACAAATATTTGCAAAGGAATATATCTATTGGATTGAATAGGTTGCCTTCTATTTCTTTATATTATCAAAATTCTTCCCAAAATGATTGTTTCAGGGCAGAGTGTGAAGTGAGAGACATAATCATTCTTATGGAGTAGGAAGTAATATGACTAGATATAATCTCCTTTGAATGGAAGTAGTAGGCAAGATTTCAGCCAGCTCTTTTGAAGTATTTGATCATGACTTTTGCTGTCTCTTGATTCTTTGTCCTAGTTTTCTTATCTGTTGAAGGATGGAGCATAGAGGAGCCTGAGAGGCACCCAAACTTCTCTGGGGAAAGAGGTGGATAGAAGTTGCCTTTTTCTAAATGAGCTAACTGAAATCTGTTTCTTCCTTCAGCTCTTTCTTCTTCTCTTTCTCTGATAATAGTTGAGAAGTCCATGTGCTGTCATATTCAAGTTAGTCCCATTGTTTTTTAGGACAGGTATCTATTGTAATTCATAATAATCTTTATGGGAATAATTGTATGCTTTATATGTTAAAGATAATTGCTAAGGATTCTATTATCATTATATTGGAGTCATTTTTGATAGGTTGGAAAATATTCATTACTGAACTAAAAATCCTCTATAAAACCAAACAATTCTCATTAAATACCTTTCTGTCCCTAGAGCAAAACTGTATAATTATTAAGTGATTTTTGTTTTGTTTTGTTTTTCAGGTAAACTATAAGTAAGGCCTAAAGTGGTTATAGCAGTTTGGGATCCAAAAAATGTTTAGGATTGTTAAAGAATCAATAGAGAGTAGAAATTAGGGGTTTCCGTCTTTAAGCAGACATTCTATGATCATATGTTTGTTAATATATGTTTTTATATTATTAGCATTGTATAATAAATAGTATATCGATTATGAGGAAGGCTTGGTATTTGGGGAGTTCTGATTTTTTTTAACTCAGGAGTAAAAAAAAAGGAAATGCACAGTCAATTCTCTATATTTGTGCATTAAACTTTTGTGACTATAATCATTTGCATAATTTTACTAATACCTCATTTTCACTTTCATGCTGGCAACTGAGCACATTTGTGTTTATGTGCAGGAGAGTAAAAAAATAAAAGGTATAATGTGTACAAATTTGTGGAATGGTTGGAATACTACTAAGTGTTTCATTGGTCTTATTTACCCTGATGTGGTAAAGAGCTCTCCATGTATTCATTGTATATTTTCATTATTTGCCTTTAAAACTCAAGTTTTGTGTTGCAATTATGCAATGTGCAGTGTTAATTTTTTTGTACCTTAAGATGATGTTTAGACCTTGATCTTGCCAGTTTCAACATCTTCTGACAGCAGTGATTCAAATCCCCATTCCCTTGGTTTTCAGAGAGTGGCTAAGATAGAGAGACTTACAAGAAAGCTTCTTAAACTGTGGGTCATGACTCCATATGGGGTTGCATAAGTGAATGTGGGGGCTGTGAATTATGATTTATTATCAGTAAATGTTTAATTTGTATGCCTATTTAATATACCTGTATGTCTGGAATTGTGCAAAAATTTCTGGGGTGAAAAGGAGTAACGAGTGGAAAAAATTTAAGAAGCCCAGGTATATAGTATAAGGTCCTCAAATTGCTCTTTGATATCGTGAAAGATAAGATTCAAATTAAAAAAGTTCTAGTTTTAAAAATCTTATTTATTGTACATTGTTTATGGTACTATAGATTTCATGTATCGTAAAAAGTAAATACTGTCTGAAATAAATGTTTTAAAATGTTTTTATTGAGATGGTAGCACAAAAGGTCACAAATTCCAGGGAATTACAAGTGAGAAAAATGTTTTGCATGTTACCAATTTTATTTTGTATACTGCATTTTATGGGTTATTTCATGGCTACTGTGATAGGAAAAGTGTACATTATCAGAAGTTATGCTGTTATAAAAATTGTATGCAGAAGAATATATTTTCAGCAATCTCTAGTGGAAGACTACAATTTTTTTGTGATTGTGGGAAACTAACTCTCTATTTCACGTAGGTTCAATGTATCATCATTCATGTTTTTGAGTTTAACATCATTTTCTAGAAATGTTACACCCATGAAAGTTGAGGATTAGCTGTGTCAAAAATTACTGCCACATTATAACTATCACTATTTCAGTAAAGTCTTTATAGTATCTCAAAGTATAATCAGATATAAACTTTTACACACACATACACACAAACACACATACACACATGCTGGTTTTGGAAAGGTTTTAGTTCAAATCCTAGTTTTGACCCTAGTTGAGTGAATTTGGACAAATCATTTAATTTCTCTATGCCACCTCAATTTCTTCACTTGCAAAATGAGGGGGTTAGACTAGATGACTTTTTAGGTATATACCAGCTGAAAATCTATGCTACTATTATTTCCAACTCAGTTTAGGGTCCTTCCTGGGTCCGTACCACCTCTCTAACATGAAAGGATCGTTTTCACTGTAGATCTTTAAGATCAGATGGGAAGACAATCTCCTTGTGAAGCTTTAAGCATAGTTCTATCTAACATTAATTTCTCACCTACCTTTACATAGTTCCCATGTATTCTTTATAGCATGATTTGAAAATGTGGAATATATACTCTATTGGTTCTTGAATCTTCTTTTACCCTTTTAGCATAATGGATATCTTTTTAATGAATTCTAATAGAAAATATAATTAATGGGACAAAGGTAGCCTGAAGGAAAAAAAGGAATCTAATAAAAGTATAATAACAAATAAGAGTAACCTATTTTTTCTTTCCCTCTGAATGAATATAATTTGGTGTGTCAGGCAGTTCAACAGTATATCAAACAATGAAATATTGGCATAAAGAAAGTGATCTTCATCTCTTCAAAAGATCAGACCACAGTAAGTACAGCTCCAGTGACCATGAAGGTTGTAATAATTTATTTCAGACTCAAAGTGAGCAGTTTTAGCTCATGACAGATGATCACATATAAAAAGAGGAAGGGATGATTTAAACTGAACAACTGAGAGGTAGTGGGAAATGATAAGAACCATTCTGCGAATTGCTCTGTGGCAAAAGTAAAATGTAGAATATGCCCTAGAGAAGTACTGATAGAAACTTTGATGGCTCATACAAATGGTTTTATTAGAAGAATTGTTCAGTATAGAAATAATGAAAGATGAATAATGATTCTTTTTTGTAGACTTTGATGATTCTTAAGTATGTATACAAAGAATAATTTTAGCTTTAAATTCCTTGAGAACCATCATGGTCTTCCAATATTCACTACTGACAATTATTGCCTAATTATAATAATTGATACAAATTTATTCCAAAATTAATATGCAATCTCTATTTCCTGCCCATTTTCTCCAGTTTTACTAGTAGTCTTAGTAAAAACCATTCGTTTTGAAAATGATTGCACCAGTTTTTATATTGTCACTGGAAATGATGTGTCAATTTAGAACTCTAACATCCTGCAGACCATCCCTGTAACATTCAGTACCGCAATGACCTACTTGGCCAACATTCTTCTATATTTATTTTCTCTCCCATTAGAATATAAGCTCTATAAGAGCAGGAATTGCCTTTGCTATTTTATTTTATCCCCAGATTTTTATAGTGGTTGGCATATAAGAAATGCTTAATAAATGATCATTCATTCATTGGGACTATCTTTGGGACTTCAGGCCCCTCTTCACCAACCATCTAATCTATTCTGCATATACTACTGGGATGAGATTCTAAAACTCTACTTTCATTTTGTCATTTTAAATAATAATAACAATAATAATAATGTTGGATTTATATACGACAGTGGGGAGTACACAGATTTTTCCCTCCTAAGAGTTTTGTGAATCAGATAATATAAATATAGCTAATTATCTTCATTTTACAGATAAGGAATATCAATTTGGGGAGTTTATAGGCTTATATATTTAGCATTAGAAAGGATCTCAAAGGCCATTTAGTCAGATTATTTAATTTTGTAGATGAAGAACCTGAGGCCCAAGGAAATAAAATGATTTGGCCAAAGTAACACAAGTAAAAAAGTATTGGAGCTAGGACTTGAAGGAGGTCTTCTGACTGGGAATTCAGTACTTGCTTTTTTAAACAATTTTTAAAAAATTCTGCTAACAGAACAAAGAGCCATCTAGTATGTAGTAGACTTGGAGTTCAGAATATTTAAATTAAAATCTGGTCTTAGACACTTACTACTTCAGTGACCTTGAGAAAGCACTTGGGTCTGCCTAAGTTTTTCCATCTGTTAAATGGAATAATTAATATTTCCTACCTTCTAGAAGTGTTTTTGTGAGGATAAAATGAAATAATATTTGTAAAGCACTTTGCAAATCTTAAGGTGCTATAGAAATGCTATCATATTATATTATACTTTAATATTAAATTATATTAACATTGTATCATATTTTTAAGTCCAAACTCTAGTGTGGAGCAAAGGAAAGAACACTTGGTTTAGAGTCAGGGGTTTTAGTTTATAGTATTGTTACTCACCAAGTGTTTGATTTTTGGCAATATATTTAATTTCTCTGGCATTCATTTCCTCATTTGTAAAAAGAGATGGTTGTAGTACTGGATGGGGCAGCTAGATGGAACAGTGGATAAAGCACCAAGTCTGAGATCAGGAAGACTCAATCTTTCTGAGTTCAGATCTGCATTCAGACACTTAATAGATGTGTGACTTTGGGTAAATCACTTAAGCCTATTTGTCTCAGTTTCATCATCTGTAAAAAGAGCTGGAAAAGGAAATGGCAAACTACTCCAGCATATCTACCAAGAAAACCCCAAATGGGATCATGAAGAATCAAACACAATTGAAATGACTGAACAACAGCAAAATGCTAGGTGATTTATGAAGACCCTTTTAACTGTATATTTAAAATCCACTGACCCTTTTATTTTTTTGCTTTAAAATCTTCAGTACTTTAGTTTTATCTTTTGTTCCAACTTTACCTCTCATTAACACACTGCTTTAGAAGTCTCCTCCAACCATACCATCTGACTACTGTCTCACAAACTCTTATCTTAATTCCTACTTTCCATCACTATTCCATCTTGAAAGCCATGGTACAGTGAGAAGGTTTAATTGTGACAATGATGGGCAAACTAACCTCTCATTTTTAGACTTGCTTTGTGTTTTAACTCCCACTCTTTCCCCCCAATTCATTTTTATCCAACAAACACTTAAAGGGTTGCAAGACACCCTTCTAGGGCTGCTTTGTTTATTATTCATTAAGTGAGTGATAGTTTTCCTACATTATAATTAGCTATATTAAAAAGGCTTGGGATTCTAGATATTGGAGTAGTAGAATCAATGAGTTAAGGATAAGAAAATCATCTCAGTTCTAATATGTCTCCATAGATGTCCAGATTTAAATTAGGGAGAAAGTCAATAAATTTAGTTCTTACTATGAGCCTTTGAGGATTAGCACTGCTTTGTTTTTAGCAAAAGGAAGATTTCTTTGTCATTCCCACCTTACCCTTCTTTTTTAAGGCTTTGAGTTTTGTTTAAAACATTTCATGAAAACTAAATACTTACAATGCAAGAAAGCTTGATTTGAAAAAAAAAAGTCAATCAGAGACATGAGATTAAATTTTCCTTTAAATGATACACAGATTTAAAGTTATGAAAAAAAAATCAGGAAAATAAATCATGTTTAACAAAGATACTTTCACCTAAGAAAAAGATTAAGCCATCCTCCTAAGCCATGTTTACATTTCAGATATGCCTGCAGACAGACAGGCACATGTCTTTGAATATAAACTGATCTATTATCAAATGATTCAAAACAAAATAATTACAGATGTTTGCGTATATTTGTCATCTTATCTACCTATTATTTCCTGAACACTAACAATGTACTCAGTGCAGTGTAGAACAAAGTAATATCAGGTCTCAGCCCTTAGGGCTTACAATCAAAGTAAGACAGATAAAACAATTCAGACATAAAATATAGTCCTTGAAAAAGACGTTAAAATTTATGAGGTGTAAGGTTTTGTTGGCTTTTCTTGGGAAACCTTTAGTGGGACCACATCACTAAAAAACATTGTTAAAAATGTCTTTTTAAGAAAAAATTTGAAAAGAAATAAGAGAAGTGTGCTGAGAGGGTATAAGAGAACAAAGTAGAAGAATGGAGAAAGCAGAGAAGGAAAGCAACCAAGTGAACAAAGAGGTAGGGAACATAATGATAATGATCTCAGCTTTTATCAGTCTAGGAAAGATTAATCTAATTATAATATGCAAGTTAAAAGATAGATGGGAGGGAATACAGGTTCTTAAATTTGAGGTGGTTGTAGATCCTCTTACAGGATGTTTTTAAAAGCATAAAATGATATTCATAGAATTAAAAATAAAATAATTATATTGAAATGAAGTTATTATAATGTCCTTTTTAAAAATATTCTTGGATCCCAAGTTAAAAAAAAAATACCACCCAAGTAAGTATAGATGATGTAATCACAACTTCTCTACATGTGAGTTTTTCATTATGGTTTCTTCATATTTGCTTATTAAAGGAGTGTCTTACATAACCCCTCAATTAAAATAAGAAATGGTACTCTAAACCTTGATGCCTTTAACAGGTGAGAATTTACTTCGATTGAGTTATAGAATCAATCGATCAAATTTGTTTAGGTAGGAATAACTCCCAGACACTTTTACTTAATCGAGCAATCAGAGATATAAAATAGGGAGAACTCTGAATTATTTTGAGGTTAAAATCAGATCTGTATTGGTGTTTGTTGAAAGAGGCTCACCTCTAAATCTATGTATATTAGTTGAAAAAAAGATTAGAGAAGTAACATTTTAGCACCTTCTTTGGAATCAAACTTTGGGTATTTTGGGAGTAGGAAGGGAAGAGGAGAAAAGAGTGGTATTGATGATGTCTTGGGTGACTAAGTGGGGTTGGCAGAGAAGTTTGATGTACTGATAAAATTATTCCTTGAGGCAAGCAGGGAAGGGCACTGATGGGGATGAGCTCAACTTTATAGTCCTACCACCTTATTGTATACAATCTTACAGCCAAGTTATGTCAACCCCTTGAGGTTAAATTTCCCCTATAAATCCGTCCATGACCCACAGAATCTTTGCAGAATCCCTTTTGGATTAGCCTACCATGGAGTTCTGCCTCATGATGTTCTTCCTGTTATGCCATTACCATGCCTCATGGTGTCTTTCTCCTTCTTATAGATAACTAACTCTTTTAGGGTGCTAAACCCATTTTAGGATTTATCCTGCCAGTCAGTGATGTACTCCCACCTCACAGAGTTTTCCTTTTCTCCTGGCTGATTGTGAGTTCCATTGGGGAATTTGTCTTTTTCACTATTAATTGTTAAAAACCCTTTCCTTGCTAACTCTATGTTCTCCCAGTTCCATTTTATATGTACCATTCCTGGTGTTTATTTTACTCTTTTTTTGTCTGTAACCTCTTCTCATAAATAAACCTACCTTTTGCCAAAAAGAAAAGCCATTGTAAATTTGTCACATGACTACCAAACACCAACATTTGGTGCCAAATCCCAACATTTGGTGCCAATTGCTCTCCTCAATCTCATCATCTGGTGTGGAACCTCTAACACATGTGTATGAATGACCTCAGAGGGAAAGTCCCACTTCCTCTACCAAACCCCAATGACCAAGTCATCTGAGCAACTAGACCACTAACAAATAATTCATCTAGTTGGCAATTGAGATGATAAACTAGATAGGCAACTAGATACTATAACAAAAGGCAGCTTCAAAGAGCATGACATCTTCCCAGAGAGAATTAAGTTTCAGGAATCTACAGGAGCCCCAAACCTTGGGGTCTGCAGAAAGCTAAACAAATTTCAGAGGAACTTCAGGAAGACTCCTAAAAATAAAAAAAAGGACTTAGAATCAATCAACCAAACAGTACCACTTGTTATTTCCATTATTAAGCTCACTTTCCCATGTATTGTGCATGTATTTCTGAGACTTGTTTGGAAAATGTTTTGTACTAACTGTTCTTCTTATATTACCTTAACAAATATCCTTAACTAAATACTAATTAATTCTATATTAGCTAAGTGAATAATCATTGAGAAATATACCAGTAGAGGATTGTGAGTAATAGTATTTAAGAAAAAACATCTGTAAGACCCTTAGAATACCCCTAGATCACTGAGGTGAAAAGTAATTTTTTTCTTTGTTTTTGTTTATTTGTGTCAGACCCTTTATGATCCCACTTGGGGTTTTCTTGGCAAATATATTGGAGTGGGATTGCCATTTCTTTCTCCAGCTTTTTTTATAGATGAGAAAACAGGTAATCAGGGTCAAGTGACTTACTCAGGGTCACACAGCTATTCTAAGGTGGCAGAATTTGGGGAGAATAGCTCTGAAGGAAGTATCATATTTATTCTCCAGAGTGAAAATATCCTTTTCCTTTAACTTCCCTATGTAAATCTGATCTCTACTATTTTCTCTTCATATAGATCTATGCCCCTTTACTGAATTCCTACAATTATTTTTATATGATACAATTAGACTCAATTTGGAATGAGGGGAGGTGAGAGGTTACTGTTTCCCCTTTCGATTAGATCTTTACAAATTATTTAAATCCAAGGTAGAATACTGACTCTGGAGTTGGATTTAAATTTAATCTCAGACATTAGCTATATGCTCACTTTCCTCATCTATTTAATTGGAAAGATAATAATTGCCCTTTGTTAGGAGTTGTATGGGAAAGGTTTTGCAAATGTTAGAGGACTATAATTTCACATTTTTTTCACTTATGCACAATGTCCCCAAAGTAGAATGTAAGATCTCTAAAGGCAGAAATTTTTTTTTGAGTTTATATCCTCAAAACCTAGCATGTAATAGGTATTTAATGTTTGTTGACTTGAATTGAATGAATTGTTATTGTTGTTATCTTTTTATTAATGTGGGGAACTCTGGGCTAGGAAATTCTTTGCATTTTACTGACTGGCAACTACTCTATTGTTTAGAGAATTTCTGGGGCATAAAAACTTTAAGTCAGCCTAGTGCCCAAACTTGAACCCAATCCTTCCTGATTTTTGTTCCTATGTATCCTAATTGTATCCAATTCCTATCCGATTTTTGGTGGAGTTCAGATAGAAACTATTCTAGGACAGGTCCCTTTTATCCTGTTATTCTTTTAATATTTTGTGATTAATCTATTCTTGTGCAGGTAGATAAACTGACTGCTTTTTATAATTGATGAAAAGTATTGGGATTTATAAAAAAGAAATACTAAATACTACTGAAAAATTCAATCTTTTTATCTTGATTGGTAGAATTCAGACAAAAATGATCCTGAAACAAGTCACTATCCTACTCTTTTTTTTAAATATTGCATTCCTTGTGGACTGTTGCATAGGTAGATAAAAAGACATTATTAATTATTATTATTATTATTATTACTTCTTCATCTCTTCTATCCAAAGAGCTATTTTGTCATTTGAAGGCAGGTCTCATGTTTCTCTGTTTTTCCTACCTCTCACAGTATAGTGTAGAACACATAATAGGTGCCTAACAAAGAAAACTAATCTGAGAGGCAAGATTAAATTTTCCTTACAATAAGCATATTTAAAAATAGGAAGGAAATGCCAAGTAAATAAATTAGAGCTAGCAAGAAAAAATCCTGAAAATTAGATTAAAATAGCTAACTAATCTGATGTTTGGGAGAATATAAATTATTTTTCCAGCAGAATTCAGAGTTGACAGCACAGTTGAGTATAAAAAGCACTAAACTAGGAATTGGCAGACCTAGCTTTTATTCTTGGCTCTCATACACCCACTTCTATAGACTATGATCAGTAATTTCCCTATTTTAGGCCTTGGCTTCCCTATTTACAAAATTAGAGGATTGGACTAGATTATTAAAGGTTTCTACCTAAAAAAATTCATTAGTTACAAAAATGGTAGTACAGGTAGAAGTAGAGATTTTAGAAAAGGGGCTCCCAGATATTAAGAATTATCTAGATTTTAGCTCAGAGATGAAGTAAATGTTTAAAGGATTGGAGAAAGTTGGAGAGGAAGGAGGAAAAGCTGTAGGGGCGTAGCTCATAAAAAATATAGAATCCATCAACAACACAGTCTTGAGAAGAAAAAAATTGGAGAAATTTATTATGACCCTAATAGAGAAGCAACAGAGACCAGTTAGTTTCTCAGAAAACATACAATACAAATAAAGATGTAAGGAAAATTACACATATAAAGATTTTTATTTCTTTCAAACACAACACTTTCTCTTTGAAGCTGTATATTAAAACATGCCAGCTTGATAAGAAAAGCAACAAATGGGTTATTTAATGGCTGTCAGCCTATTATAGAAAAACTAGAGGCAGTCATGAAAATAATCTTAACTATCTGAAAGAAAAACATGACCTATTAGGACCCTTCAGTTGCTTTTCCCTTCTTCTTATTAAAATACATTATCTGGCACAGGTTGTATTTATTCACTGAAGCATTCAGAAGTAGATGAAGATCCTTGAGATTATGATCCATTAGGAATAACTGAAGGAAGGAATTGGGGATGCTTTCTTAAGAGAAGAGAGAACTTGGGGGGTTGACATGATCACTTTATTCAAATATTTAGAATAGTACATGGAAAAGGGATAACATTTATTCTTCTTGACTTCAGAGTAAAGAGGCAAAATTAGATTTGATTTGAGGAAAGACTTCATAACAATTATTAGAACAGTCCAAAAGTAGAATGGGTGACCTTAGGAGGTGGTGGATTCCCTCTCAATGAAGATTCCCATCTTCAAGTAGAGATGGAAAAACTACAAGTTAAAGTATGCTGTTGAGGGAATATTAATTCAGATAGAAGTTTGATTAGATGGTTGCTAAGATCACTTCTCACTCCTGAGATTTTTGTAATTGTACAAAATATAGATATTAAAAAGTAATATGGAACTACAGTGATGGTTTAAGCAGGGCATCTGAATTCTGATCTATGGCAGTCTGAAGGAGAGTCATCAGTCTCATTCATAGATTCACAAGAAAATGCTGAATGGGCATAGGTGTTAGGTTGACCTGAAAGGGATTTTTACTTTTTCCCCTATTTACCTCTCAACTTTTATTTCTTTAGGTGGAAAGGCATAATGGAATAGTATAATATGTATAATATATTTAGACCAATCTTTATCAAATTAATGAAAGGTCTATGTTACAAAAAAGTAAAAACAAAACAAAACAAAATGTAATAAGAACAACAACAAAAAAAAAAACAATCCTTGGACTAGATGATTGCAAAGACTTCTCATGGCAATCAATCTTGGGATTCTATATATTTCATGATTAAGATCATATGATTCACATGTAAGAAAAGACTAGTGAAAATTATTGGAAAAGACTTAGATAAAACTCTTATTTTCATTGAACCCTAGAAATAGCTGTGAGATTATTTAGAATATAATAGAAAAATCACAAAATATAGAAATAATATAATAGAGAAATATTAAATATATCTACAGCTACCTATCTGTATCTACATCTTTATACACCATTCATAAAAGTAAAAATAAACAATATGTAAAAACCGGTCAATGACTCCAAGTAGTTTGGCATGATTTTTGGGCCAGCCATCAAAGCAAATAGCCTGGAGTTCTACCACACACACATTCCATACTGAGACTGATTTTTTCCCAGACTCACCAACTAGAAAATAAAGAATATATACTCATGATGTTAACCATAACAAAAAAATGTACAATTCTAATTATGGTTCTGGAGAAACAACCTCAGAATTCTCACCAAACAAATCCAAGTGTCGAACATGTACATAATTTTAAAAATATACTTTGCATTTGCTTTATGCTTATTCCCCTTTTCCCCCTTTTAAATCAACAGAGGAGTGTGTAAAGCAAGGGCTTTAACCAGGGTTATGTTAAGAAAAGTGAAGGCTATGTCAGAGCAAATTAGTTATTTTCTAGCTGATAAAGATGTAGCTTATACTGAAAGAGTTGGATGAACCTCAAGTGCACAGCTGTTTATTTTACAGTGTGTTGGGTGTGTATTTTTTAATATATATTCAGGAAGTATATGAAATTTAATTAGCCATTTTATTTTAGAAAAATACATGTTGGTACCAAGAGCTTGTGAATAACTTTAATGCAAAGGGATACATGCATTCATAATTAGCAAATAGTATTATTACACTTAAATTTCACTGAAGTTTTAATATGAAGGCAAATATTACTCATTTTTGTAAGGAACTGTGTAATTCAGCTCCAACTCAGTTGGAGTGTATTTTGGGAAGAATATCCAGGACAGTAAAGTCAGGCTATATGAGGATTTGTTCAGGAAAAAGAGGATGCTTAGCTTGGAAAAGAGAAACCTTAGGGAACACAAGGTCTATATCTTCTAATGTCTGATTGATTATCCTGTGGAAGACTTACTGTTCTGCTTGCCCAAGAAGTTAAAGCTAGGACCAATGATTAGAGAGTGCAGAGAAGTAGATTATGGCTCTTTATAAAGAAGAATTTCCAAATAATTAGTAGTGTCAAGAAATGAAAAGACTTGTACAAACCAAAGCAAAGTATATAGAACCAGAACAATTTAAATAATACTGTAAAAGTGAAAAATTTTGAAAGTTTTAAGAACTCTTATTAACACAATAACTAACCATGATTCTAGGGGACTGATGATGAAGAATGATACCAACTACCTAACAGAAAAATGATAGACTCAATATGTTGAGTGAGATATCCATGTATGAACAAGGTCAGCGTGGGAATTTATTTTGTGCAATTTTGCATATTTTTACAAGATTTTCTTTGTCTTGTGTCTCTCCCACCAAACTTTGAGGGAAGGCAGCAAGAAAATTTAAATGGTAGAAAAATAGCATGTATTATAAGGAGGAGCAGTGACTTTTCTATACCTAGAGTTCTTAAAGTAAAGACTGGATGGCTACTTACTAGAGATGTTATCAAAGGGCATCATGCCATGATTAAATTCACGTCTTTATTGAGTTTCTAGTTCACATTTAATATTGTGCCCATACCACAATGTGTGGTATAAGACAAAACTTTTACCTTTAGTATTAGCTTTTGAGAATTTCTCACTCTGAAATGAAACTCTGATAAACAAACAAATAAAATTATAGAGAGACTTAAACAGTGCTTTATATTTTGCAAAGTGCATTCCATTAATTTTTATTTGACCTCAAAAAGGTTGATATACAGTGAAGTGTTGATTAAATGCTAGGGAACAGAGAGGGATGCTGATTCAAAGTCACTATAATTAAGTAGCTGTGGCTAAGCTATAATGTGCAGTCACTTTCAACTAGAATCTTGTCTGGATAAATATCCTGATCACTTCAGGTACTTCACTGAACCTGACGCTAAGAGCAGCCACAATGTCAAATGTATAATAAGGAGGGATGGTGACTGTATTATGCTTTGGCTCTTTGGAGTATTCTCTACAAAAGGAATTGGAAGAATCCTGGAAAAGACAAATTTGAAAATCATACAATCAAAGAATCTTAGAGTTGGAACTTTAGAGATCTAGTTGATTTCTCTTCATTCTCCACCCCTCTCCACATACACTTAAAAACTCTGTTGGACAATCAATGACCTCTTGAGGCAATCCAGTTTATTTTTTGGCATTTGTAATTGTCAGGAAATTTTCTCTTCTATTAAATCAAAATCTTTCTCTGTAACCTTCCACACCTTGCTCCTAGTTTTGTCTTTTAGGGTGTTGATCAGAATACATTCTGTTCCTCTTCTTTATTACAATCCTTCACTGAGAGCTTCCTATATCAATGAAATCACAGGGACTGTTTCTATTCTTAGTTCTAATTCTGCTAGCATCATTGCTTTGTAGTACTATGGTTCTCCAAAGGAACTTGTATGATTAACACTCAGGATCAGTCACCTTAAGTCAAATTTAAGCCAGTTGAAATAAAATTCACTTCCAGCCTTAATCTATCAAAATAATAAGCAGCTTTCAAAGGTTTCCAACTCCCAAACCAACCCTATTGTAATCATGACTGACACATATAGCCCTTCACTGTTTACAGTATTAATATACACACACATACACATACAATCTTATTTGAGCTTCTTAACTATCCTGTAAAGTAGGTATTATAAATCTAACTATATGTTTACTGGTGCCAGGCACTGGACTATGTGCTGGGGTAGGAGAAAAGACAAAATACAGTCCCTATCCTAATAGGCTTGTAATATATTTATAACTGTTGTGGCTGTTTTTCTTTTTCTCATGTTATCACCCCATTTTATAGATGAGGAAATAGTTCAGAGAGTGACTAATCAATGGTCATATAGCTAATAAGAGTAAAAGAAAACATTTGAAGCCAGGTCTTTCAAACTCAAAGCCTAGCTTGCTCCTATACTACCTACCTCAGGATTTTTTCCTTTTCTTGGACAAACTCCAGGAATAATCTTCTTTTCTGTGTAATTGCTTATGAGCAACAAGATCAGAAATTCAGCTCATCTCTTCCTGACAGTAATTAAATTGCTTTACCTCATAGATCCATCAACATCCTAAAAACATTCAGGCTGATGACACAGGTAAACATCTTCATATGGCTTTCAGCCTTTAATTGGGTTTTCCACATTGATTTTTAATTTCTTCACACATATTTATGGCTCTGGTGATGACATTCTTGGTTGACATAATAAATAAATAAATCTTCTAAAAGCCAGAAGTCCCAAAGCTCAGTGAGGCTAATTGTGAATCCACAATTTTATTCTTACAGATAAGTCTCTTAGATGAAACATCTACTGCCACAGGGAAAACAAAATACTTTTGTGTAAGGTATGAGGGAAAACTATAATGAAGAATAGAGAAAACTGACTCACCTTCCATCAGAATTATAAAAATAATAGTATAACTGGAAGAAATGCTGGAGATGAGAGTTCAACCTCTCATCTCTTTTTATAAATGATGAAAAGGAACTGGCTTGATCCCACTCTTGATTTATGGTCAAATCAGAAATGGAAGTTAAAGTTCTTTCAATTATTTCATGCTGACCCTGACAATCTTATATACACAGAGTCAGTTACCTTAGTTGGTTAGATCATGGTGTTAACAAAATAAAATTCATGTTTGAGTGAAGGGTTCTGCATTTTTTTTAGCATCTTTTCATTAGTATAAAGAAAGTATTCTTCAACAACTAAAGATTAGACACCTAAAACTTGTCAAACATTCTTCTACAGTTGTTGTGTCAAACTCAAATAGAAACAGATCCATGGATCATATATTGACTTGCTATTGTTGTTGCTTTTTTTTTTGATTAGTTGTGTCCAATACTTTGTAATGTTATTTGTGGTTTTCTTGGCAAAGACACTGGAGTGTGTTGCCATATACATCTCCAGCTCATTTTACAGATAAGAAAAGTGAGGCCAAAAGGGTAAGTGACTCACCCATGAACACATAGCTAGTAATTGTTGGAAGACAAATTTGAAGTCACATCTTCCTAACTCTAGGACTGACATTCTATACACTTGATGACCTAGCTTTTCATAGCTTAGAAAACCACAAACTATCATTATTGATGTTATATTGTATTTTTTGGCTTATTTTGATGAACATTTCCCATTTATGTTTTAATCTGGCTCAGTTCTACAAGGAATTATTATGAGTTTTGAGTTTGCTATCTTATAACACTGCACAGAAATAGGAGATCATATGAGAGCCTTTTAACATTTGTTATAATTCACATGAAGAGCCAGTCTCTCTCTCCATGAAACAAAGTCTAGAGGGAACTATTCAGCTTGATTAATTTTTGGCTTTTTAACTGACTCATAGGTTACATGATATTGTTTTGGAAAATATACAGGGTAACAGCACAATTCTTAGAATATAAAATAATATCTCCAAAATGCATATAATCATTATTCCAAAAGAATTAAAATTCTTTCAAATCTTAGGTTTATGTGGAGTAAAAACTTTCTCTAATTACAATTATCATATGTAGAACTGGTTACCTTGGGAGATGCTGAGTCCTCTCTTGTTGATGGTCTTCAAGTAAAAGCTAGATAGTGATTTTGAGGGGTATATTGTGAAAGGGATTCATGCTTAGGTAGGAGGTGGGATATATTGATACTAGTTAAATTTCACTTCTAAGAAGTTGTGTCCTTCTTCCTATCCTTCCAAGCTTCTTACACATTCTTCTTCTCCTCACTCTGTGAAACAACTCTATTGACCTACCCACACTTATGAACAGACAATACTCTATCTTCTTTCTCTATGCTTTTGCATCCATCATCAATGCATTCCATCACCAGAATATATCATAGTCACATAATGTAATAAATGGTAATAAATGTATAAAGGTACACTCTTCTCTAGATGAAAAGGAGAAAGGACTCAGAAAATGAGATATAAGGAATAGGCCATTTCAGGTGTGATTTTGTACCTGGTAGAGAGATCTGGAGACCTTGTATAGTTCATCTGCATATTAAAAAACCAGCTCAGAAAATGATTTTGTTCACACTTTTCTATATTCACTGCTTTGCATAGACCAGCAGAACATTCAATAAATGATAAATGGAGCATTTATTAAGCATTATATTTGGATTATATAGCACTGATGATACAAAATCAAGTAAATAAGTCAGTTTCTCTCCTCAAGTAGCTTATATCACAACAGGGAAAGACAAAATATAAAAGGGAATTGAGATGGAGGGTGGGATGGGGTGAGATTCAGGAAAAGACACAGTATTGGCTTCAGTCCCAGGGAGCCAGATAGGGAATGTAGAGGTGGAATAGACTGGTGTAGAGGTGGAGCATCCTAAAAGATGAATAACATGGCTGCTCATGCTAAGATGATTTTGGATAGCATTTCACCAGTCATTGAATTGATCTCCTTGATATAGAGGCTAGTTAGCACTTTAAAAAATAGAGAATCTTGAACATCAAAGCTGGTTGGTGATTATTAAATAAATGATTAGTACCTGGTTATAACTAAGTCTATGGAGAAGAAAAACTGGGGAATATACTGCATAGCTACTATAGGTTAGCATGGAATCTGTCCCTGAGAATGATGCCACACTCTGAACTTTCAAAAGTTTTCAGAAAGAAAATCTATACTTCTCTTCTCTTACCTTTTACTTGGGGAAAAGGGATAATAAACTTTTGGGTCTAGACCCTGAGGGACAAGTTTGTCCCCTGGACTTGAAAAATGAATGACTGGAAAATTGAGCCTTGGGAAAATTCTTGTTTAACAGTCTCCATTCAGCCTGTAAGAGCTCACTAGTAAGGGGCTTAAATATGTAGCCATGTTTGAAGCTGGAGGTGAGGAACACTATAACTGCCATTAAAGGAATTTTATATTCTTGCTATTCCATTTGAGGACATGCCTGTGATTGAAGCTAATTCATTTTACTAGCTTATTATTAATGGAAAGCATTTTAGTCATATGGTTGGTTTCTGAGAAGATAAGTTCCCAAAGTAAAGTTCCATATCATAATATGCATTTTACTGACTTTGCTAATATTAAATACAGTTCTACAATGAAAATACCAATCTTGGCTTTGTTATGACCAAGGATATATCCTTTGAAATTTAACACATTGAAGGGACCATAGGAAAGAGGGGAATTATCCCAGAGATCCCTTAATAAGAACATTTGAGTCAATGATCTTCTCATGAGAAATGCCA
This sequence comes from Myrmecobius fasciatus, assembly GCA_023553655.1. NCBI lineage: Eukaryota > Metazoa > Chordata > Mammalia > Dasyuromorphia > Myrmecobiidae > Myrmecobius > Myrmecobius fasciatus. The sequence continues at coordinate 581,012 of JAJPUD010000250.1, forward strand.
ACCTATTGATGCAAGTTGCAGTCCTACTGATAAAAAATGGATTTCTTTTAGCATTGCCAATAGCAGTGGGGATTAATTGACCTGAGTTTACTCCTGCTGACTAACTGGCGTTCATTTTGGCTCTCACCAGAAGATCCAATTAATCAGAAATTCAAGCTATATCTGACCCACGAGCAGCTGCAATTAAAATACTATTCTTGCTTACTTGGATATAGGATTTAAGATGATTTGGACAGGGGAAGAAGAGTTGAAAATGTTGGTGGCATAGACAATGCTATCAGCACATAGTTTTTAGTTTCATCTGTCCTGTATTTTATTTTTACCAGAATATTGTTTATATATGCAGTTTATTGCCAGAAAATTTCAGTCTTAAAATAAATTTTGAAGAGCATACTTATAAAGGAACAATGGTTTCCCTAACCAAAATGGAGGTGATAATTATAGTACTGAAACTTAGCTCAAAGGGTTAAATCCTAGCTTTAATTTAATGACGCCCAAAGAGTCAGTAAAATGCTTTTGCATGTGCTATACCACAAGGGCTACATGCATCAAGAGTGGTTTTGGTTCAAGCATGGTCCTTAAGAAAGAAATCTAGTCAATAAATCTCAAGATATCTTAAGAGAGCTCAGAGATCCAAAAGAAGGGGGAAAAAGCTATTAAAAGCATCTGTAGGTAAAGGATAGGACATCCTATCAGGTCCCAACTCAGATTGAGATCCACTCAGATTGAATGTAAATAGCAATCATTTCTGTTTAGGCCAGAAACTCTGAGGAGCTTTCCCTCCCAGATTGATATATATATATAAAATCTAGGTGAAAGAGAAGATTCTTTGTTCAATTGCTACCTAGCCTGTGTGGTCTCGGTCAAATTGAGAACTATTGAAGACCTTAGTTTAAAAAGTACAAGGTCTCCCATTGCATCCAGGACCATCTCCACTCTTCCTGATTTATAACTGGTCACTGGACCCAGATGACTTTGGAAAAAGTGAGGCAGGTAACTTTGCACAGTCCATTCCTCAGTTAGGACATGATGTCAGGGTCCTTTTCAAGAATGAAAGACAAACAATAACAACAAAAACAATAGCAATCCTTATTTCATTTTTGAGCCAAAAGTTGTGAATGGTGATACATCTGTATTAAATAAAAGAAGAAAGTTTTTAAATGAATGTAGGTAAAAATGAAGAACTAGTGTTCTTAACTATTAAGGTTGTGAAAGTATTTGTAAACTGTTTCAGATTAAAAATAAAAATAAACAAAACTAATTATTATTCTTTCTTGTAGTTTGGATAGTTTCTGATATTGTTCTGATATGACAATTATTAAAATAGTCTTCTATTATTTTATTACAAAATATATATTTCCTCTATATATGTTTTTATGACTACCTAAGAATCTAGCCACCAGTTAAGACATTATTTCCATAGTAGAATCATTACAAACAATAGCCTTACAAACTTGGAACACCATTCATTACTTGTAGAGGGAAAGGAGACAATATGTGTTCCAATGATATAGTTAAGGGCAAAATAAACTACTTTTGTTGCTTACTAAATCTAAGCATTTCAGCAATATATCAACCATCCTTAAATGCTAAGAGCTACAGTCAATCCATGAGCATTTATTATGCACTTAATTTCATGTACTGTGCTAAATATTGGGAATACAAAAGTGGTAAAAGAGAAACATCATCTTCTCTGTAGTTAAGAAGCTTACATTCTGGTGGGAGAGACAACTTGTAAATATTGATATACAGCCAAGATGGAAGGTAATTTCAGAGGGAAGGAACCAGTAAGTTAGGAGGATTGAAAAAAAAAATCTTGCAGAAAAGTGATATTGAGAGAACACAGGGAAGTTAATGGGTGGAGGTAAAGGGGAAGATTTCAGACATGGTGGAGGTAATACAAAAGTAGAGAGTAAGGAGATGGAATAACATATTGTGGGAAGAAGTAAGAATGCTAGTGTAGATGGATTTTAAATTGTGTGAACAGGAGTACAATGTACAAAAACTGGAAAATAGGAAGGGGCCAGGCAAGTGAAGGGCTTTAAATACCAAGGAGACAATATTATATTTGATTCTAAAGCTAACAGGGAGACATTAGAGTTTCCTGGATGAGGGCTGTATTCACTGTGGTAATTGAAGGAAAGATGGACTGGAGTTGAAAGAAACTTGAGGCAGGGAGATCAAATGGAAGTCAATAGTTTGGGCAAGAGGTGAAGAGATCCTACACAAAGATGGTTGGTATGGGAATAGAGGGAAAGGACACATATGAGAGGTAGTTTAAAAATAGAAATGATGCCATTTGAGAACAGATTGGATGCATGAGATGAATGGGACTGAGGAGTCAAGAACGACACAAATTTATCAAGCAAGAACAGTTGAGAGGACTGTGGCAATCTTAGTAGTTATAGGAAAGTTGAGAAGAAGAGAGTTGGGAGAGAAAGATAGTTTTCTTTTAGACAAATTGATTTTTTTATGTCTCTGGGGCATTTAGATCAAAATGCTTAAAAGTTAGTTGGTGAAGCAGGAGAGTCATCAAACTAAAAAACATTTATTAAGTGCCAGGCACTGTGCTAAGTATAGAAGATACAGGAAAAGGCAAAAACACTCAGTTCTTAAGGAATTCATAGTTTAATGAGGGAGATAACACACAATTATATATAAATAAGATATGCGTGTATGTGATAAATTGGAGAAAATCAGTGAAGAGGAGGACAAGGAAGAGGAACTAGAAAAGGCTTCTTGTAGAAATAAAATTAAAAATTAAAAAAAAAACAGGGAAACCAAAACACAGAAGTAAGGAGACAGAAAATACCAGTTATAAGGAAAACTTGTATAAATTCAGGAAGTAGGGAGATGTAGTGTTTTGTTTAAGGAAGCCAGCATCATTAACTATGTAGTATTCTCTTCCTCCTCACTTCTCCCTGTTGGATTCCCTATTGTAGATTTGACAGCTAAGTGGTGAATGGACTGGTAAGCAGAGGTTTGAGGTGAGAAGACCAGTTAGATGGTTAATATAATAGTGGAAGCATAAGGTGATGAGGACCTTTCTCATGGTGGTCACCAGAGCAGAGACTTAGTTTGGATACACAAATCATCACCATAGAGCTAATAAATGAATCCATAGGTGTTGATGCAGTCACCAAATAAGCTAGTAGGTTTTCCTTAGCCAAGGAGAAAATATTCTAAAGTATATGCATTGCATCTTGCTCATGCCTTGGGATAGCCACCCAATGTCTTAGAGTATACATATACCATCAGCATTATCTCATCCTCATCAAAGAGTTGAAATTTGGTGGGTGTGGGCACTGACTTTACCAATATATAATTCAAACCCTACTTGTCTTAATAGTCTGTTTTTTAAGAGTTTACATGGATGAAAAAAAAAATCCTGATGGCTAAGCTTACCAAAGTTAGCTAAACTGGTCAATAGACATAGACCATCACAAAAATCACATCTGAAGTCTTTCTGGTTTGATAGGACCTCCTTATGGTTGTTGTCAGCTGGTATGACTTTCCAGATCCTAGAGTCATCCATGATGAGGCTAAAGAAAATGGTAGTAGGGAGGATAGACACACACACACACACACACACACACACACACACACCACATGTGAATACATATACTTAGACACATAGATACATAAACAGAATGCTTCTACAACCTTACAGCAGAGAAATAGGAAACTACTAGGATTGAATTGGAAATAGTATCATTACTAAGTATTTCTATACACTGTTATATATAGTAACATCACTATGTATTTCTACATATTGGCAGATATAGTAATATTACTAAGAAGCTTTAGAGGTCTTTTTTTCTTTACAAGGAAGAATTCAGACTGCAGAAGAGCAGGCAGTTTTTTCTTCTTCTGGAACTAATTGTCATAAGGATAAAATAATCAATAAAACAGTTTTTTAAATTAGAAAACCTATTTGGATATGTGTATAAGTGTTCAGTACCATTTGATACAAAGTTGGAGATCTTGTGTATTAATTCATTTCTAGAAGCCCAACACAAATCTAAAAAAAAAAAGCAACATTTATTTTAAGGTCTCCTGCAATTCACCCCTACACACTAAATGATTTTTCATGGTGATTATTCAATCAAGCAATAAAATGTAAATAAATTCAATTTGGAACTTGATAGTCTTAACTAAAACACTGTTTAAAGCCAAGAGCTTCATTAATGCATGCATTTTGACATACTCACTAGTTGTTTCCTTTGTAACAAAATATGATTTCTGTTTCACGTGTGAAATATCAATTGGTTTTTTTCTTCCCCTTTAACCAGTGACCACTAGATATTTTCTATTAAGAATGTCAAGTTTGCTATCATATTTTCATTGTCGAATTATAAAATTCTCCTAAAAGAGAATTTTGTATTTTGTACCTTTGTAGCCAGAAAAATTTTAAAAAGTAATTATTTATTACAGTGGCAGTGACACAAAATATAATCAAAGAAATTCAACTCTAAAATAAACTCCTACATTTTCTACTTCAATTAGGTATTCACACTTTATTTTCGTGTTGATTTCTCCATAGATTAAAGTTATGAAACAGCATCTAACAGCCAAGAACTATTATTAATAGCAAATTTGTTTCTATTCAGATTTCTATGCACCATAATCTCTCTTAGGAACCATTCAAAACTTCATGAGGAAGAGAACTGCAAAACTAAACTTCATAGACAACTTCCTCATTGCTTCCTTTGTTATTTGTATACTCCAGAGAAAGTGAAGTTTCAGCAAAATTCTAGCCTTTGGAAATAAGAAACACAGATCAACACTGAACAAGTTATCAATGTTTTCTAAAACCTAGGGATCCAAGTCTCCAGGAAGGCCTATGTGAGCATAATTGAAGTAATATTTTCTTTTCAGCCTCAGAAACTATTTTTTGTGTATCATTCATGTTACTCTCAAAGTCCTTCTAGCACCTGAAGATTTTCTTTCTGAATTTTAAGTATCCACACATACAAACACACATACACACACATTTACATGTGTATATAAAAATCTCTTCTTAACATATCACATACCATATATAACATAATTATTAAAGTGGAATTATAGCCTCAGTATGTCTTGTGTTCTAGAAGCATGGAATTTTTAGTATCATTCCTAGGATAATAGACACTTGATATTTTCAGTATTGATCTATATTTTTAAAAATTCTATCTTTTTTTGAATAACCTCTTATTCTTACTGAGATCTTAGTGATAATAGCAAGATGTTAAGAGTAAGCTATATAAAACATATAGAAGAAAACTTAATACAGTGTCTTTATTAGCATTATATTTCTGGTGTCATCATATCATTAAAAAAGTTTACCTAAAACATTATATTGGATTGTGGGAAAGATCTGTAATTTCCTCAATATAATGAGGGAAAAAAACCCCTCTCAATATACAAATTTTCCCTCACTAACTTAGTAAATGAAATTAGGGAGTTACTTAAGATAAGACAAGTTTAAGTGAATTGTCCAGGGTGACAGTTAAATGCAAAATAGGCAAGATTTAAAAGAAAGTCTTCCTAGCAGGCTGCCTCTGTCAATACCATGAAGCTATATTCCAAGATAATCAGTTTGTTAATAATCAGTTTGTCACTATTTTCCAATATGTCTTTGCATAAAGTCCAAATGTAAGAAGGATGACTTTATGATGTTTGCATCAAGCTCCTATTATTAGACACTGATAATAAAAGTTAACTTCATAAATTTGATCATAAATAGATCCTACTAGCTTGACTTCTGGGTTATTTGTTATATAGTTTCAACCTTTTGTAATTCATGTCTGGAGTACTGTATTCAATTCTGGTACAAAAGTTTAAGAATGAGTTTTATAGGCAGATAATAAATTATCATCTTTCAAGTGCCTGCTATATGCCAGGGCTTTGGAGTCAGAGAATGTAGATTCAAATATCTCCTTTGACACAATATAGGGGTGACTTTGGGCAATTCATTTAAGCTCCAAGGGCCTCAGTTTCCTCATCTATAAAATAAAGAAGAGGACTAAATAGTATCTGCATTCCTTTTAGATCTAGAGAAATGACCATAGGATGAGAAATATCATATGGAAGAAAAAGAGAATAAAAAAGGGTCTTAAGTCTATGTCATATGAGGACTAGTTGAAAGAAGTGGATTTGTTTAACTCAGAAATGAGGACATGATAACCATTTCTTCAAGTATTTATCATATGGAGAAGGGAATGAAGCTACTCTTTTGGAGACAGAAAGCAAAACCAGGAACAATAGGTGGGAATTAATAGAGAAGCTTAAACTTAAAATCAGAAACAAACCAAAAAAAAATCTCAATAATAAGTGTCTAGAAGAAGAATAAACTGGTTTAAGAGATAGTAGGCGTTCCCTCCTTGGAAATCTTGAAGCAGAAACTAGATGTTTCAGGAGGGATTCCTTTTTATGTATTGTTTAGTTAGATGATTCCTTTCTAATTCTTAAATTCTGCCATTTGGTAACAAATTATAGAAATTCAATTTGTTCATCTATTATTATTATTATTATTATTTGTTTTACAGACTTGGGGTATGTATACCTCAATGCAATTCTGATTTCATCCTAATTAGTAAATATCCTTTATCAATGTAGATAATCTACTAATCTTCAATTAATGGCTTAGGGAATTTTCTTGGTTTATAATAAAAAAAATTTATTCCCCCCCAATACTTATTTTAACAAAAATGAGAAAAAGACCAATGAAATGGGAATTCTGCTAAAATACTAGAAAACCAGCAAATTAAAAAACTCCAGTTAATCACTAAAATAAAATTCCTAGAAGTTAAAGAAATTGACAAAATTGATAAGAAAAAGCACTCAAATAATAAAACTAGGATCTGTTTTTTAAGGGGAAAGTATAATTTTAAAAAACACTGAGTAATCTGATTAAAAAGAAAAGAAAAAACAAGTGATCTGTATTAAAACAGGAAAATGGAATTCAAAACAAATAAAAAATAAAGAAAATTATTTAAAAACCCATTTTATCCAACTATAAGCTAATAAAACTAATAACTTCCATTAAAAAGGATATTTATGAAAATATAAAATATCCAAATTATAGAGATAAAAAATTTAAACAGCCCATTATTAGATGAAGAAATTACAGAAGGCAAAGAAAAAAGAAACTCCAGGATCAAATAGATTCACAAGTAAATTTTATAAAATATTGAAAGAACAATGACTACTATATTATATAAATTATTTGAAAAAATAGCAAATGAAGGGATAATACCAAATTCTTTCTAGGATATGGATAAGTTATTGACATATAAACCAGGGAGAATCAAAACAGAAAAACAAAGCTATAGATTTATGTTTCTAATGAATCTAAATGCAAATATTTTAAATAAACTATTAGCCATGAGAATAAAATAATGCAGTACAAAGATTATGCACTATGACTAAATTGAATTTATATCAAGAATATAACATTGATTAAACATTAGGAAAGTATAAATTTAATAAACAATATTAACAAAAATAATATGATCGACTCAATAGATAACAGAAAAAGCTTTTGACAAAATATGACAAGCATTTTTCAAAAAGTCATTAGACAATATAAGAATAAATGGACTTTTCTTTAAAATGATCAATAACATTTACCTAAAAACAAAAACTACCATACTTTTCTAATAAATTCAGGGGTGAAACAAGAATGTTGCCTGCCACAACTTTTTTTTTTTTTTACAAATTACTGAAAATATTGGCTCTAAGAAAAAAGAAAAAAAAGAAATTGAAGAAATAATCATATCTACCCTCCAAAAATTATCACTTTTTTGCAGATATGATGATATATACCAGTTATTGTTTTTCAGTTGTTTCAGTCATGTCCAACTCTTCATGTCTCCAAAAAATCCTAAGGAGGCAACTAAAAATATGTGAAAAATAACTTTGGCAAACTTGTAAAATGTATAAAAATGCACAAAAATCATTAATCCTTTTATTTAATATCAACAAAAAGTAGCAGGAAAAGATAGAAAAAGAAATTCTATTTAGCATTATTGCAAAATGTGTGAAATGCTTGATAATCAACTTTCTAAGATCATACAAGAACTATATAAATATAAGTAAAAATAACTTTATAGAAATAGATTTAAATGACTAAAAATATTTCAATTGTTCATAGAGTAATAGGAGAAACAATGCAATAAAATTTCAATACTACTCTAATTTACTTATTCAATGCATGCCAATCAAATTACCAACAGAATAATATATAAAACAATAAAAATGAAATTCATAAGAAAAAAAGGTTAAGAATCTCGAGTAAGAATGGAAATAATTGAGTGTCTGATCTTAAACAATTCTACAAAACAGTAATTATCAAAAAACAATTAAGTACTAGTTTAAAAAAGAGAACAATCAGGAGAAGCAAATGTATCTAATACCATATTATTTGATAAGCACAAAGATCTCAACTTCTGGCATAAAGATACACTATTTAACAAAATCTACTGGGAAAATTGGACATCAACATGGAAGAAATTAAATTTATATCATTACTTCACACTTTACATAATATTAATATCTAAATGAGTATATGACCTAGCTATCAACTGATTCCATCATAAAATAAATTAGAGAAAATTTGGAAAATATCCCTAATATACATAGGAACAAAGTATACAAATAACTATTCCATATGATAGAGTGATTATTATTTCATTAGACCCAAATATAATGTCATTCATGCTATTATTTACAAATAACTATAAGATAATACAGTGGAATCTCTTATAAAGCATGATAAATTCATTTCTAAATAGATGTGTGCAAGAGACTAATATGCACCTAGATGTATATAAGCAACAATATTCTAGTTTTTCTAGACTCTGTGCTCTCTCCCACCCTTTTTTATTTTTAATGGGAATGAGTCTTGTTCAGCTATTCCTCGTGCATTTAATCCCTTGGGCTTCTCAAGCACTGACTGTTAAATTATAAAGTGATTTAGAGAGGTTTGGGTATATATGTACCATTACTAACGTTTTATAGGTATCATACGGGAGCTGTCAGTTCCTAAGGGGAACATTTGCCTCCCTCATAGAAAGCTAGAGAACAGTGCAAAATTTCCCCTGAAAAAATATTCAACTCCCTGCTCTACCCCAAATGCACAAATAATGTCACATCAATCTCAATGTAAAGTGATACAAAATGTCACACAGGAAAACAGCAATATTTTAAGAATTGCCAATCACTAGAATACTTATGCTTTTGGTAAAATAAGAAATATCATAGAAATCCTTGATCCACTTCTTTTACAGTGGCATAAGGGCTAAAATACACACCTCCTGTTCCCCCAGGCAGGATAACAAGTCTACACAATGTTTCCACTTTCTTGTATTTTTTGTTTCTGTTTTTCAAAAGGGAAAGCTCCAAGAAGCTACACAAGTCTGAATTTTTTATAATACAGGTGATTCTCCAAAGGATATGCTTATTATCAAAATTTGGGGAGGAATGTAATAATCAAGTCATATAGGCTTTGTCCTGAGAGTCAATTTACTATTGTGTGGCACAGTCCAAATGGAAGAAGGATTTCTTCTAAGAGGTTATGGTGTTTGGAATGTTCCTTTTTTTTTTTTTTTCCAGATGTCCAAACTAGCACAGTACCTGGTACATAGTACGCCCTCCCTTAATAAATGTGAGATGTCTGACTGAGTTCATACTGATTCTCTTAAGCTACAGAATGCTAGACTACTAGAGGGAACTCCTTAATGAGACCAGAGGCAATCAAAAGAGAGAAGTCTAACAATTTGCATAAAAAAGGAAAATAGATGAAGATGACCTGCTGACCAGATTATGAGGATAGTTGAACAATCAATTTTATTGGGATTTTAGACATTTCACAACTGATCTGAGTGAGAGGAATAGAGTAAGCTATATTGCATTTAGGAAGTCATAGAATAATTCAAATGACCTGTTGTTATTCTCCAAGACCCCATTGTTTGAAGTATCAATATATATGGGTAAATGCTATATGATGCTATGATTCATAGAGTTTCACAGTCTTCAAAAAATGATAGTGTAGATTTATAGGCTGCAACAGATTACCAGTTATAGTGTGAATACCACAAGTGCAAAAAGGTTTAATCAAAATAATGTATAATTGGAAAATGTCAGGTCACTTACTATGTAGAGAGAATAAGGAATATATGATGGTTAGTAAAAACTCACTTTCACTCTCTTTTTATACACACGTGTGTGTGTGTATACATACATATATATACATACACACATATACACACACATGTGTGTGTTAAAAGGAAATCTCTAGTGAATTGGGTAGATAATTTAAGGCAGATTTATGGAAGGACATGAATCACCCAGGTTGAGAAGGCATAGATGAACTGAAATCTGTGCTATTTGAGGGAATACCCAGTTGGATGAGATCATAGCTTCATTTAAGTCCTGAAGTAGAATTTCCCAGTCTCCTTTCTTAACCAGCAGATGTAGAACTAGCCTAAAGCATACAATTAGACAACACAAACATATACACAAAAACACACAATTTCTTGGAAGAAGGGTTAAATAAGGATCTTAAGAAACATTCAATTAAATTCATGGTCAATTGATTAAAGAGAAATCAGTAAGAGATGTTAGGAATGTATGGAATATGATCTAAACATTAGAGGTAAATTCTATGAAAGTCATGCTTCTCTCTAGAACACATTATGAAGACAGACAGCCTGTAGGATGACTCAGTGGTCTGGCACAATTGTTTTATGTCTGAAGTTATTAAGGATAAAAATAATAATTTGTATAGAGTCTTATATTAATTGTATTATTATATATAATATATGTATATATTATGCATAATATATAGTATTATATATTATCAAATGTATTGCTACATTTTTAGTTTGTATTCATCTTTAAACCATATAGAGCTAGCTTCAAACAGCTTTAAGGATTTTCAAGATTGGTGGATAGGCCCATAATTTATGATACATACATGGGTGAGATTATATTCTGTTCATCCTTTATCTTAGAAGAACATACTAAAGTTAATATTGTTTGTATGAAAAAATATTCAAATCCCTAGAAAAGCATACTCATGATCAGAAAGAAACAAAGAAAAAGATAACCAGGAACAAATAAGTAGGGGAACACTTTGAATGAATATTTAGAAGTAGGAGATCAGATAAAGAAGAGAAAAAGTCTGAGATACTTTTAGGAATTAGCTTTCAGAATCCATCCATATAAAAGCCAATGTGGGTGGTTTTCATTAGCTTTATATAGAAATCATACTGTGCATTGAAACATGATTTAAGGGAAGGAAAAGCGAGATAAGCAGATGCACACTGGTATGTGGAATTGGGGAAGCCCAACCTGCATTTATATATCAAACTAAAATTCAAGCACTTAAATACCTTTTGTACAACATAACACATGTGTGCAATTTGTAAGAGTAATTATATATTACTGAATTTAAACAGTGATCATCTTATCATAAATAATTAGCATCAGGCATTTAGTAAAAATTCAAGGAAGTAGCAAGCACATGAACAGCATTCAATAACTAAATAATGGCATTCCAAGTCCTTCACACAATGAAGAATTATGCCTATTCCAACTGATTTATTTTCTTTCTTTCTCTGCTCAACCATGTCCTTCAGGAAATGACTTCTATTCACCTGGCACCAGAAAAACAGGAAATAGTATCATAAGGTTTTAGAGTGTAGAGTCCAAGTGCCACATGGAGGTAGCAGATGGGGAAACACACACTGTTAAGTGCCACCTAACAATGGAACATATGTAGGGCATGGGAATAATGCCACTACCTAATTAATGACTATAATCTGTACTGATTTGAAAAATGCATATATTACCAACATTAAGGAGCTGATGGTGGAAGAAATCATAACAAAAGCAGTAGATTCAGGAATAAAGAATAATGACTAATCAACTTTTGGTAGTAATATATCCCTTCCTGATGCTTTTGTTTCTCTCTGTGGATGATACTACCCTCAAAGCCAAGATAATAAATCTCCTCCTTCTATTCAGGATACCCCTTCTTCCACCATTATAGTCATGAGCAAGTCCTCAAGCTCTATCTAGCTTCTACCCCTTTTGCTACTATCTGATGTCCCAGAGCTTGAAACTTCAATCTATTGATCTCAAAGTAAACCAAGATAAAGCCAACACCAGAATTATTAGGTTTGATCATTTGCCCATCCTTATAAGATATATGAATTTTAAAAGGACTGTTTCTGGAATATATACATGAAGCTAATACATGTGATAGTCTGAAGGGAGTTTATTTGGGAACAGATAGACATTTTACTATCTTTTTTTTATTAAATCTTTTTATTTGTATAACATATGTATGGGTAGTTCCCCAGCATTGATCTTTACAAAGCTTTCCATTACAAATTTTACCCCCAGTCCCCTCCCCTCCCCTAGATGGCAGGAAGTCCACTACATGTTAATAATGTTGAAATACTTGACAAGTTGTGCAAGAAAAATCCTATCTACAAGAAAAAAAAAAAGAAAATCAGAAGAAAGGAAATACAATGCAAGCAAACCTCAATAGGGAGCATGAAAATGTTATGTTGTGGTCCATATTTCATATCCCTCTCTTTGGGTGTATATGGTTTTCTTCAGTGAACAATTGGAACTGGTTTGAGACAATTCTTTGTCGCAGAGAGCCATATCCATCAGAATTGATCATCATGTAATATTGTTGTTGCTGTGTATGATGATCTCCTGGTTCTGCTCGTTTCACTCAGCATCAGTTCATGCAAGTCTCTCCAGGCCTCTCTGAAATCGTCCTGCTGGTCGTTTCTTATAGAGCAATAATATTCCATAACATTCATATACCATAATTTATTCAGCCACTCTCCAATTGATGGGTATCCATTCAGTTTCCAGTTTCTAGCCACTACAAAAAGGGCTGCCACAAACATTCTTGCAAATGTGGGTCCCTTTTCCTCCTCTAAGATCTCTTTGGGGTATAGGCCCAATAGAAACACTGCTGGGTCAAAGGGTATGCACAGTTTGACAACTTTTTGAGCATAGCTCCAAATTGCTCTCCAGAATGGTTGGATCCATTCACAGTTCCACCAACAATGTATTAGTGTCCCAGTTTTCCCACATCCCCTCCAACATTCATCGTTACCTTTTCCTGTCATTTTAGCCAATCTGACAGGTGTGTAGTGGTACCTCAGAGTTGTCTTAATTTGCGTTTTTCTGATCAATAGTGATTTGGAGCAACTTTTCATATGACTAGAGATGGTTTTAATTTCATCATCTGAAAATTTTCTGTTCATATCCCTTGACCACTTGTCTACTGAAGAGTGGCTTGAATTCTTATATATATGAGACAATTCTTTATATATTTTAGAAATGAGGCCTTTATCAGAACCATTAAATGTAAAGATGATTTCCCAATTTGATGCTTCCCTCCTAATCTTGTCTGCATTAGTTTTATTTGTACAGAAAATTTTTAACTTAATATAATCAAAATTATCTATCTGGTATTCAATTAGGAGTTCCAGATCTTCTTTGGACATAAATTTATTCCATCTCCACAGGTCTGAGAGGTAAACTATACTACACTCCTCTAATTTGCTTACAATATCACTCTTTATATCTAGATCATGAACCCATTTAGATCTTATCTTGGTATGTGGTGTTACGTATGGGTCAAGCCCTAATTTCTTCCACACTAGTTTCCAATTTTCCCAGCAGTTTTTGCCGAATAGTGAGTGTTTATCCCAAAAGCTGGGGTCTTTGGGTTTATCAAACACTAAATTGTTAAAGTTATTGCCTAGATTGTCCTGATAACCTATCTTATGCCACTGATCTACTGCTCTATTTCTTAGCCAGTACCAAATGGTTTTGACGACTGCTGCTTTATAACATAGTTTTAGATCTGGTACAGAAAGGCCACCTTCATCTGCCTTTTTTTTTTCATTAATCCCCTTGAAATCCTTGACCTTTTGTTCTTCCAAATGAACTTTGCTACTATTTTTTCTAGATCTGTAAAATAATTTCTTGGGAGTTTGATTGGTATGGTACTAAATAAGTAGATTAGTTTGGGTCATTTTACTATCTTTTAAATAAAAAAATGTAGAATACCACTTAGTCTAGTGAGCCCCAGTTGGGCATATATTTTAGTGAGCCTCAATTGGGAATGTAACATAGTCATCTAAGCCATTAAATTTCTGATTCATCATGATCTGGAAGGGAGTAATATAATTAGTTTGGTGCTCTAACTATAGAGCCTGACCCGTGTACTTCTGAACCTACACCCCAGTACATAAAAAGAATTCATTCTGTCATTGTCCTTTGTTTGCAGCAAGGGAGAGGGGATGAGTTTCTAATGGCTTAATTTCTGTCCCTTGGATTAGGGAGACACATGAAGCAATGATCCAAATTGACTTGTTCACGATTTCTTAAATTTCTCATTTCTTTACTCCTGTAGTACCCCCATCCCCACAAGTCTGTTGAAAGTATATCCATTTTTAAGATCTAAATCAAATATGACCTTTTCCAGGAAGCCTTCCCTGTGAAGTCCTATTGAATCAGAACTTTTTAGAGTAACTTTTAGGCATTTCTATTGTTATAAATTAGTTACTTATGCATGTTTCTTATATTCACTACTGGATTATAAGCCTCCAGAGGGCAGGAAACATGTCTTATTAACATTATAGCTCCTTTACAGAGCAGCACATGTTTTATATATGACAAATGCTCAATATGAAAGGCAGCATGGTATAGAAAACCAAAGTTTTAATCTTGGAGTCAGAAAATCTGAGCTTAGTTGTTGCCTGACACAAACTGACTTGACCACCTTGGGCAAATCATTAATCTGACATTGCTCTGGGGAACTTTCTAAGATTATAACATGTATAACAGATGATTGCCTGAATTGGTAGAAGGACTTCACTCACAGAGGAGTTTCCTCTACTAATGAAATCACAAGACCATACGTGACTGATATGCTCAATTAGAAATGCTTTTTGAATCTTAAAAGAGAAACATTTCTGTAGTCAGAAGTGCAGATTTTAATACATAGCATAATTATGTGAAAATATGAAATGCAAATATTTCTTGGACAAGAACTATAGCATTATTTCCAAAAGTCAGGGAGACTGGGTGTCACATATATGCACATATACACACACAAATACATTGAAATGAATATTTGCATATAATGTCTAAAGCAGACCATCAGTATTCTAAGTTGATATTTTTCTTCTAAAATATATTCAAGGCATTAGACAAATTTTAAAAAATCCTTTAATTCTTAATAAAACTAAAGTCTCTCTTTTTTTGTGTGTGTATATTTAAAAAAAAACTATGGTAGACTTTCTGAAACTTGAAAGAAGATGAAAGAAATAAAAAAATGAATCTTCTACTGTTAACACTAAGCTTCTGTTTCCAACTACTTTCACATATCCATTTCATAGGTTAATGAAAGTCAAGTATTTGGCAACTTGGGATGACTTTGTTTAAATGACATAACCTATATTTTTCCTATACAGTGACAGAGTATCATTTTCTATTGAGGGTAATCTCCTTACTCTCAGATCACAATGGTGTATTGTATATATTTATAAATACTACATGTTGTATCATGTATTTCAGATAAGTCCTGGATTCAGTATATGAGACACTCTTTTGTAATAACTTCAGACTACAAAATATTCATCTGATTAGGTTTTATAATTGACTTAAGAACCAATATAATTTTTACATATAAAGATAACACATTTAACTTTTTAATTAAACCTTAAAAGCCTTTAATTAAAAGTCATAAATCAGAGAACCTTTACAATCTGAAGCTTAGCATGCGTGTAGTAAATTTAGCCTCTGAATTCTATCTGCTTTTTACAATCACACAGTGGTATAAATAACATTCATGTACTTTAAGTGGGATATTTAAGAATCCATCTTATTCTTTAAGTTAAATATAGACTTCTTGCTTTACTATGACATTTATTTAATTATTTAGATTTTTTTTTTGATTAGGCTAAAGAGATTTCTTGCCTCAATTGCTAACTAGCAATCACTGAATGGATACAACCTCAGTCAAACTGAGACTTGTTGAAGACTTCGAGTTAAAAAGGCCAAGGTCTCCCATTTCATCTAGGAGCATCTCTACTCATTTTGTTCTATACCTTGTCAATGAACCCAGATAGCTCTAGTGGGTAAAGTGAGGCAGGTGACTTTGCACAGCCTCCCTGACTTAAATTCAACTTACTTGCATGTCATGACATCACCTCTCTTATGTAATGGTCCTCTTCAAGAATAAAAGACAAACAACAACAACAAGATTTCTTGCTTATGACTATGCATTGTATTTAAGTTTTGCTCAGACATACTAAATCAAATATTATTCTAGGATTAAATCCTTTTAATTAGAATACTTCCTGGAAATATGAGATCCTGAGACCTGAAGAAGCCAGAAAGTACCATTCATTTAAGGTGTAAACTCAAAATGCTGTTTCTCATCTTTCATCTCTGATAGCCCCAATGATGAGGGGAGGGGTAGTGATGAGTAGATGAAGTAGAAGATAAAATTGAAGAAAGGTGCCTATATCAATTCTTGGCACAGTTTCATTATTGTAAGCAAGAATTCCACAGGAAAAGGGAGCTCTCGGCTTTTAAATCATGAAAATGATGCTTCACCATGGAGAAGGGTAAATCAGACAAGATCCTCTCTGTCTTCTCTATGAGCTTCTTCCCTACCACAAATCTGAGTCCCAGAGAAAAACATTACAATATAACCAACTATTGTTTTGAGAAATTTTATGTAGAAGCAAAATTACTTTCATGACTAAAGGTGAAATGTCTGCCTCCTGTGCATCTGGGCAAAAAGATACAATACAATAATGGATAGGCATATTGAAGAAGGAAGCTTTATATGGTGAGAATGGAAGGAAATAGTCTCTAACTTTATGAGTAAAATAATTACAGGATGAATCTTTTTAAGACTGTAAAGTTTCTTTTAAAAACATTTATCTTTTTATCAATTTTTATTTAACACAGACCACAAATACAAATTTACTCAAGAGTTCTTCCTGAAAACAATTAAGCAAAATAATAATAGAGAGTAGCTACAGGTGATGGTACATATACTATTTGTTAAAAGAAAGGAAAATTAAATTTTAACCTTAACAAGGTAGAATCATTGCTTTATCTATTATGTTGAATTTGTTTTGTTTCTATCTAATGCTTTTTAAATTGAAGTTTTATGTTTAATTAACAGAAATGTACATTCTCTACCTTCTACCTTATTGGAAAAAAAACACAAAGAAAACCAAATTGCAAGCAACACAGTTTCTCTTATTGTCTATTCTCAAAGACCACTTATTTCAGTCTGCATCCTGCATCACTTCTCAGATGGTGAACAGCATGTTCATCCCTGATACTTTGGAATCATGGATGGTCAATGTATTGAAAAGAAATATTGGAGTTTCCAAAACAGCAATTCAAGTGGAGGCATGTGAAATTGCCCTCTCATAATATCATTTGAGGTAGAAAAATGTTAAGTTGTTCATTCCCCTATTTTTATGAACAGCAGCTAGAAGTAACTGGACATATATAAAAGAGAAAAATAGAACAAGTGATTCATTCCCTTTGTTCACTGCTAGAAGAGAAATGTAAAAAACAGCAATTTGTAGTGGGATACCTACACTCATGTTATTAATGTAAAGAATGATATATTTGTAATTCTAATAAAGATATTGTTTTACATTTTTCAATATAAGCAACTCTACCCCAGCCCCACTAATACCTGGGAAAAACCAGGGTGGGCTATAATCGCGTACTATTTGTGATAATATATTAAGCATATATGTATCTGCATTACTTTTAAGGAGATCTAATTTTATGGGGGCAGAATAGATTTAAGAGTATCCTGTATTCAGACAAATCAGTAATTTAAACAATGTCATTAACATTTTCCCTTGAAAATCTGTGGGATTTTTAAAACTAAGTCCAACAAGTGATATCCAGTGTTCAGTGATACTGAGGACACAGAAAATTTCTTTAAATTTTAAGAACCATATTTTAATGAATACAAAGCTCAAGTTTGTGCCTTCAGTTTTACAGCTCTATAGCAAATTCATAGTCATTGGCATTTATGTATTTAAACAACTACTCTACATACAGAGATCACTGGTCATAATTCATATTCATGATTCAGAGCACATCAAATTTTAATAGCATGCAAACTTTGTGATAATGCATGACTGATTTTTACAGGTACAATGTAAATGTGCAAATATTCTGAATCACTACCATTAGCTGATCCAGAAAAACAACCTAATGGCAAGTGATGATAAAAGCTTTGAAACAACTCTATGAAATACAAAGGCGAAGAAAAGTTTAGAGATGAAAACCTGTTTTTTTGTGGTTTCTTATTAAAAGTCTTTGAGGGTCCAATCTTCAAAACTGGCATATTTAAGGCCTACTTGTTGTTTTAAACAGGAAGCCAACAAATAGAAATTTTCAAAACCTTACAAGATTCACAGTTGTTTAAATATATGCTAAGGCTGATTTAATTTTAAATCCTCACATCCCCCCCAGAAAGTACCTGTCCATGGTACTGATGCTATATTAAGTTCTGTGATTTTTAAATGCATAATAATGCCTTATTTTGCCTCCTGTGACCCAGTTAATCAAAATTAATGTGCAAACACAATTAAAGTATTTAAAATGTATTTTGTCTTTTATGAAAACATTTCTCCTTACTTAGGTTATCTAAAATTTAATGGGGAAATGGGTGAACAGCTGCTTGGAAAATTGTTTAAATAAATTGATGTTGACTGACAAAAGGTTCTGCATTTTAGATGTTTGGATTCTTTGAAGTTTGGAGTATGTGCAGCTATTGACTTTCATCTTCTACAGAGATCTGTGGGATGCCTTTGCAATGTGGAGGTAGTACTGCTTAAGCAAGTTACAGAAAAGCACTAGAAATAAGCTACAAAGCTTATTGATTAAACAAAGAGAAGTATGATCAACACAAGTAGAGAATTATTTGTAATTTTTACAATGACAGATCACATGTTAATCTTATGCCTTTTCTTCTGACTCATTACCAGTACCATCCCCGACAAGATAGAAGCACTATATCACAAAGGAAAAAATAAAGTTATATGCTGAACAGAGATTTTAATTTCTTATAGTACCTAAGTAATGATTATCATCATTCCAATAAGTAGACAATGGTTTTATCTTTCTATTAAATTTTGCCCAGGTTATCTGTGGTGGTTAGAAAAAGGCATGTTTCTTTGCGTGGAGCAGATGGTTTCTGATCAGAGATTAATAGTAAAAAATTGTGCTCAGCTGGCAACCAAACAATCTCATATCAAGCTTGTCTATTATTATACCCACCTTAAAGACAGTTATTCACTGTCAGTAACAGACAGGTGAATTACTAAGAAACACTATCATTTATGTTTTCTTTCCTCTTCTCTTTTTCTTATTCCTTTCCTCCCCTTTTTCTCTGTCATTCTCTCCCAGAAAACTTAACATCACTGATCAGATGTTTATAATTGTACTTTTTATTTCTGGTCATTTAATACTGACATGGGGGTAAGAAAGGGCAAGGAGAAGAGAGAATGAACAATCAAAGATAATCTTCCAACTTTCCTATAATTATGGAAATCCTATACTTCACCAACAAAATTTCAGGTTTTCTATCATATAAACAATTTGATAGCCAGAGAGCAGGTGAAGTGGAATGATGTGAGAACTGTTGGAAAAGAAAGTTGGGCCAAGTTGTGGAAGTCCTTGAATGTAAGATAAATAACTGTCATTTTATTCATTAAATAATGCAGAAGTCAGTAAAGAAGTTTGATCAAGAGAGTGACAAGATTTGTTATGTTAACAAGATATGTTAAGTTGAAAATGCTGTGAAGAAAGGATTAGAGAAGACATCAAATGGAGTCTGAGAGACCATTGTAGTGAGTTTGGGAAATAAAGATGACCTAATCTAGGGTGGCAATTTTGGTAATAAAGAAGACTTGCAAAGTTATTCTAAAGGAAACACAAATTTAGGGACATAAGAATAAGTGAGGCATGGGAACAAAGAGAAATACACTAATCTGAAACAGAAAACTAAAAGCAATCTTACCTGCTTAAGATGGATAACATTTCAATATTACTCAGTAATTACAGTTAGGTCAAGTCTTCTGGTAAAATTTGTTCAGAATTTAATGAAAATTAATAACTAAAATTAGTCAACTAAAATTCTCACGTAGAATTGTAGGAAATATAGCTGCTATCCTTCCAACAGGCAATTTCAGCACAAATCCCAATCTACTATGAGAACAATTTTATTGTCACAGCTTGAAATTTGTTTTGAATTACCTTGATAATAATATAGCCATTCATTTATTTATGCTGCTAATGGATCTCTGAGGCTTAATTTCTAAAATTCACTGCTACATACTTATTATAAAAGTAGAATTAGTGATGCTCTACCACAATGCAATGACCTAAGTTTTTCTATACATGATTAAAATACAGGTAGTGATACAGTAATAGTGTTAACAAGACTTTCTTGATTTCAACAGAGCTACTTAGGTAATAAGATTTCAATATCAAAAAGCCAACTATTAGAAGACAAGGCAGTTCTTTTGCTCAAAGATGGCATAAGGACATTCATTCCTTCAACTTTCATCCCTGACACATCATCCTTAGCTTCTCCCCAAGCACTAATATAATTATTAAAATGCTAATATTATGTACATAGAGATGCCAACATATATAGATGCATGAAAGGATTAAACTATAAAATTATTATTGCCACTTAGAGTTCTGTGGGATTCCCAAATGCTAACATGTCCATCTGGGTTGTATTGAATGAAAGAAGTATGGAGAGGCAGAAGATGCTTTCAGTATTGAAACAGATCAGTGAACCAGAAACAAATGGATGTGAGTCATTTGTCATGAGAAACAAAAGACTACAATCACTCATTGTCTATGCCTTACAAACATGTCAACTTCTTATATGCCTATAATAGATTCTAAGATCATAGAATAGACTCACAAGACTAAAAGCTGAAAAGAGACCTTAGAGATTATCTAGTCTAGAGATATATACCACACTGCCAATTGAGAAGTACAGCCAAACCAAATTAAGATGTAATGAAGAAATATTTAACAAAATAAATAAAAATACAGTAGACAAAGATAACATTAACATGGCTTTTTAGGTCAAAAGCTGCCACAGGGATCCTTATTTATAATTTAGTAGCTACTGTTTCTATTTGAGTTCAATATCATTGATTTAGTCAAATACCCTATTTGATAGATAAAGATAATGAAGGTCCAAGTTTTATTCAAATTCATATGGGAATTAAGTAGCAAAACTATTATTCTGACCCAACTCCTCTAATTCCAAATCCAGTATTCCTCCAATTACATCACTCTGTCTGCCCCTATAACTTTTTCTTCTTACTATGCATCTCCCAGAAAGGAAAGAAGGGATACTCAAGGACAACTTAAAGATGTTTATTGTTTAATGGCTAGAAAGGAGGTTGCAGCCTGATTCCCAAGTATCTGATTAGCAACTATAGCAACTATTAATCCATTTGTGAACTGCTGAGGGAAAATATTGACATGAACAAATTAGAAGCTTCAGGATTTTATAGGGATCAAATTACTATAAAGGGACCCTATAGGAAATTCCAATGGCATGAAGGGCATGGATAAGATCTCTCACATCTATCTTGAATACATCTGAATGGCAACTTTCCTCCATATCCTTCCTTGGGCAGGAAGAGAATGGCTGTTCTGCATGCTTTTTCATCATTATACTTACAATCACAATCAGAGGTTTAGTAAAGCATGGCCCATTGAGCTGGTTTTGACTTGTCCAAGGAGTAATAAATAGCAGAATATTTATTTGAAACCAATACTTCTCACTCCAAATCCAGTACTCTTTTCACTATCCCATATAACCTCTATATATTAAGGACCCTACTATACCACATTATTGAATAAATCTCATCCATTTGACTATAATACTTTAAAAATGTCAAGTTCTACCACATACCAAGATAAGATCTAAATGGGTTCATGACCTGGATATAAAGAGTGATACTCTAAGTAAATTAGAGGAATGTAATATAGTTCACCTCTCAGACCTTTGGAGATGGAATAAATTTATGTCCAAAGAAGAACTGGAACTCTTAATTGAAAACCAGATAGATAACTTTGACTATATTAAGTTAAAAAGTTTTTGTACAAACAAAATCAATGCAGACAAGATTAGGAGGGAAGTAATAAATTGGGAAATCATCTTTACATTCAAGGGTTCTGATAAAGGTCTCATCTCAAAAATATATAGAGAATTGTCTCATATTTATAAAAATTCAAGCCATTCTCCAATCAATAAATGGTCAAAGGATATGAACAGACAATTTTCAGAGGATGAAATTAAAACTATTTATAGTCATATGAAAAGGTGCTCCAAATCACTGTTGATCAGAGAGATGCAAATCAAGACAACCCTGAGGTACCACTTCACACCTGTCAGATTGGCTAAAATGACAGGAAAAGTTAATGATGAATGTTGGAGGGGTTGTGGGAGGGCTGGGACACTGATGCATTGTTGGTGGAGCTGTGAACGGATACAGCCATTCTGGAGAGCAATTTGGAGCTATGCTCAAAAAGTTATCAAACTGTGCATACCCTTTGACCCAGCAGCATTTCTATTGGGCTTATATCCCAAAGAAATCATAAAGAAAGGAAAAGGCCCCACATGTGCAAGAATGTTTGTGGCAGCCCTTTTTGTAGTGGCTAGAAACTGGAAATTGAATAGATGCCCTTCAATTGGAGAATGGCTGAATAAATTATGCTATATGAATATTATGGAATATTATTGTTCTGTAAGAAATGACCAGCAAGATGATTTTAGAGAGGCCTGGAGAGACTTACATGAACTGATGCTGAGTGAAATGAGCAGAACCAGGAGATCATTATACACGGCAACAACAGTACTATATGACGATTAATTCTGATGGACATGGCTCTCTTCAACAGTGATATGTTTCAAACCACCTCCAATTGTTCACTGAAGAAAGCCATATACACCCAGAGAGAGGGATTCGAAATGTGGACCACAACATAACATTCTCATACTCCTTGATTGATGTTTGCTTACATTGTGTTTCCTTTATCTGATATATCGTTTGTGTAGATAAGATTTTTCTTGCACAACAATGATAAGTTTGGAAATATGTATGCATATATTCGATTTGCCAATATTTTAACATAATTAACATGTAGTGGATATCCTGCCATCTAGGGAAGGGGTGGGGAAGTTGGGGGGAAAAAATTTGTAACGGAAAGCTATGTAAGGGTTATTGTTGAAGAATTACCCACACATATGTTATGCAAATAAAATAAAAAAAAATTAAAAAAAAAATGTCAAGTTCTTCCTTTCATCATATTCTCCCCACTCCACTTTCCTTATTTTATATAGGAAGATCATAATTAACATATTTAGTTTCATCACTACAGAGGGAAAAAAAGTCCAGTCATTATGCAAGGAATACACTTAACTTCCTTGGAAACCATGGTAATTATAACACAATTGCATTATCCTTTCATAAGTAAATGATTATTACCTATCAACAAAGTCTTCTACATCTAAATGGCTTCCTTCTAAGCAAAAAAGTTCACTGTTACTACAGAGGCATCAGGCCACTTTTTAGAATTCTCATTTACCATTTTTTCTTCCTATAAAGTATTAGTGGGCAACTAAATTGAAAAATTTAACAAGCAGCAAACCACAAGAGCAGGAGCCACCCTAGGAGTTCTGCCTGGTTCATCCTCTACCCAGATGGAGATTTTTTCTCCCAAGGAGAAGTGTCAGCTTTGAAACTACAGTGACACTAGGAGGCATACTATTAAAAAAAAAATTCAAATTTAGCTCCATTGTATAAACTTTTAGGAGAAATAAGGAGAAAATACCACTATTCTATCTTGAGATAGAAACAGAAAAGTATATTTTGCATTGGGTAAGTTTATTGCACCCGAAGAGAAAAAAGAGCAAATGAGTAACTAGGAAACACAGGGATGGATAGTTATACAGAAAGTCATATCTTTCTTTAACACCATTTGTAATGTATAATCAATCTTTATGGGTTGTCCCTGTAGGAAAGTCATAATAGAATCAAACTGTCATACAATTGCAAACTATGCAAATCTCCTTTAAAATAAAATTACACCACATTTTCAAGAATGATATTGATTATTCCTGAAGGTGGATAGGAATTGTTCTTAAAAATGAATGCTCTGTGTTATTTAAATAAACTTAATATGATAAAAGAATACTCTACAGATCTAATGAGGCCATAATTCATGGCATGGGTGCGATTCATTTGAAATGGAAGTGCTATTTATGTGGAGTTTTTGAATAAAAGATATAATTTTGTAATTCACTAAATCTGTTTTAGTCAGTGCACAAATGGGCCCAGAGGCAGATATAATCAGAAAGATAAAAAATGATTACTTCCCCCTGGACACACAGATGAAGATTTGTAGCTAAAAGAAGATAGAGAGTAGAAAAAAAAAGGATCTATAATTGAGGTCTCTTTAGAGTGTTAATACCAACTACCTTTCCTAACAATGAGGTGAAATTCCCTGATCATCTTGAAAGAAAAGTGTCATCCATGATAACTTTAAGCTCTTCAATGACGCAGAGGAGTATGAGCAAAGCAATAGATTCATGTTTTCAAAGTCATACACAATGTGTTAATGTTTCTTACTTCTCTTGCAGTTCCCTTCAATCACCTATTTATTGTGCATTCACTATTCAGTAAATATTTAGATACTTATTAGATGCCTTCTATATGCAAAACACAGAGATAAGCATGATGGAGTTAGAAAAAAGAATATGATGTGGTCAATGTCTTCAAGAATCTGTTAGTCAAATAAGGGAAATAAAGCAAAGATGCAAAATTCTAAAATGTGAAATAGAATATGATTAAGTACTATCAGAGATGTATAATAAATGATTTCATGATTCAGAAAAAAGAATAGGATATGAGGTATATCAGTGGAGAAAAATAGGAAAGTTTATAGGAAAGTGGCATTTTCCACTAGGTAGAAAGAAGGCTGGGACAGGATGATTTCAGAGAGGCCTGGAAAGACTTGCATGAGCTGATGCTGAGTGAAATGAGCAGAACCAGGAGATCATTACATATGGCATATTTTTTCTTAAAATACAATATTTCATTACATTTACATATTCAAATTTGTTTAGCAATTTCCTAATTGATTGGCATCCATGTAAGTTTCATATTTTTTGAATGGTTTAGTTTCACTGCAGTGTAGGGTTCAAGTTGGGAAATAGTGGAAAAGGTAAATCAGAGCATAATGTGCAGTGCCTTCAAGGCTAGGTTGAGTTTGACATGTATTAATTTATAAGGAGGAACTAAAGATTAAGTAGTGACACATAATGTAGTGAAAAGACCAGTAGCTTTGGAATAAGAGGACCTGGGTTCAAATTACTTCTCTATTGCTCTCTACCTGTGTCCTTGGTTGTCACTTATTCTCTAAGGTCCTTAGTTTCCTCATTTGTATAATGTTAGAGTTGGATCAGATGTCCTCTGAGGCCTGTTCCAGATCTAGATCTATGATATTGTCAAGATTAACTATTGTAATATGGAAGAGATTGAATAAGGAAAGACAGGAAGAATAATTAGGAAGTTATTCTAATAAATCAGGTAAGAGGCAATGAAAGCATAAATTTGGAGGGTGGTAGTTGAACCAAAAAGAAAAAAAAAAGACAAGACTTAGAAAAACTGAAAGTCGTGGTCAAAGGAAAAGAGGACATTAGAGATGACTGTATTAATAGACATTGACTGGTTCTTAATTTTTCCAAAATTTTAGGGGCAACAAATTAACCATCTAATTTCAATTCAGTGCATATTTTCTATCTCCTCAATAATCAGAAGGGGAAAATATGCACTACAAAATATATCACTTTCTCTCTGTAGGAATGCTCACATACAAAACTGACAGTTGCACAATCTGTGGTTCAAGAGTGAGCAAGACAGTCCCTTAGACCAGCAGAGTCCTGATTTATGTTTCCTAGCTTTTTCTTAGCTCTGCTCATCCACTAGAGTGGTGCAGTTTACAGTGCCTCATTTAGCATTCAGGGCCTGTAACTTGCTATGTGGCCAATTGGGAAGTCTGTTTGATCATCTGTTATCAGATGGAATGTATTTCTGCAATAGGAAACATATAAAGTTCTTTTGTAGTAACCTTTCAGGAGTTTTATGCCACATACACAAGAATGCTTCTTACATTTTTCTCCAAGTATTTAATGTACCATAAGATTACATTTTACTTTTTTTTATTAACTTTAAGAGAAAAGAAAAATTGTGTTTTCAGAACCCCTGTTGACAATTACTGATAAATGTTCAGGAGGCAGTGGTGTGGGCAGGTGTTTTTCACTCCCAGCAAGAGATCTCACTCTCGAAAGATTATCTACCAATCATGCCTTATATTGTGAACACTGTATATTTTAATCAGCACCTGACCACACACCCAAGGTTGCAAGTATTCTAATAAAAATGTAAATGAAAGAAAAATCAGGATTCTAGTCTAAAGAAAATTTAGTGCAAAAAATGTAAAGGATGAGTTTAGAACATGTGAATTTAAAAATATGTAACATACACTCACAGGTATCAAATAAATAAATAAAGGGCTGAAAATATTTACCATCTGTTAAGAACATGGACTTAATTTTCTTTTATTACAATAGTTAATATTTTTTTTCCTCTGGTCTGGGTTTCCCTCTCCTTTAGTGGGATGGATACCACTACTAAGCATGGGAGATGTAACCTACTCTGAACCAGGCTAGTTTGATCTCTCTTAGAGTCCTCTGCTTCCAAGAAACAGTTTACCCTATTTTACCACATGGTACAAACAGGCACCCAATCTACTGTAGCCCACTTTATTTCAGAATTCCTGAACTATGCTGATCCATCTGTCTCTCCCTTACAGGATTACAGGAGTGCACCACCACAGATATTTACAAGAGTTATTCTTTAAATTAAGTATTAATATTTGTTTTATAGCAACATCATTCCACAAGTCAAATCCTTTCCAGCAAAAAAACAACAAAAATTTAAAAAGTAACATTATTTGATAGAACTGTTTTCTATTCTAAGCAATTTATTTATTCTGTGAAAGCTTTATCTAGGTTATTTAAACTATTTTATTTATCTTTAGCAAAGAAAATGTCTTCCCTGAGTCCCTTCATGTCCAGAATATGTTAGGCGCCATATATGATACAGAAAAAGATATTTCAGTCCTTGCCTCAGGGAATTCACAACCTAGTTGGAAAAATAAAACTAACACATGGAATGATAGTGAGACAATGGATAATTAATTGCCATACTGTGAATATAGACTGTAAGGGTTCAAATTTAAAGAGGAAATAAATAGAGCTAAAGTAGCTTTGGAAGGTTTTGGGGAAGTTGATTGGTTTAAGTCAAGCTTTGAAGGATTTGAAGTTTGAGAGAAGGTGTGGGGGGAAATTAAAATGTTTAATTTGGAGATAATGTCATAACAATAGTTTGTATTTACATAGGTTTTTAAGGTTTGCAAATTTTTATATGTATATCCCTATTTTAGAATTTTATGTTTTTGTAAAATTATTAATCATAAAATTATTTTTATAAAATTATAATAATTAATTATAAAATTATTATTTCAAAATTTTATAATTTTTATAATGACCTTATGAAGTAACATTTTTTAGAGATAAAGAAACAGAAAGAAGTTGAATAATATTTCTTAGTTCATATAGACAAGGTAGCAAATAACAGTATTTGAAGTTTAACCAAATATAGCTACTTTCTGAGGAGAGGATGAGAGAGGTTGTGACTTGTCCATAAGTTGGACTTTAATGGGATCTAGATCTATGAGTAAATGAACCTGTATCAATAGCAACTTATGGGGGGAAGAGGTAAAAACAAGGGAAGAGGTAAAAACAGGGATCCTCACAGATATCTATCACTGGAATAGGGGGTAAGACAGTCATTCGTATAATGAGAGTAAAGAATAGACAGCCAGGGAATCCACAAAACATTATAAGAACATGAGGAACATCTCCTGCTCATTGTTTTTATAGAAAGACATGGATAAAAATCATGCAGGATGAGAAAATGTTGTCAATTTGTAGTGTATACTAGGAAAGGAACCCTCTATACCAAATGTAGTCAGAGATCCATCAAAGAATTACAACAATTTGTGGCACAAGGTCAGATTAATAAGGGATGGGGGGGAGGATTAATCCTTGTCATACAGATAGAGGAATTTCTATTAAATATAAGAACTAAAAGTCATTGGGAATATTTGAGCAAGAGAGTTACATGATAGAAGTCACATTGGAAGAATTAGTTTTAAGTGATAATAGTTTCATACAATCAAAGATTTTGTGCTGGAATGTAATGAAGAGTTCCTCTAATCCTACTCCCTTATTTTACAGATAAGAAAACTGAGACCCAGAGGGGTGAAGTGATTTTTCCTAGTGCATAAAGTAAAAAGGAGCAGAGCTGAAACACTAATTCCAGTATATACTTTCCAGTGGCTTTTATTGTCATTTCACTCATGGTTTTCTTGGGAAAGATACTGGAGTAGTTTGTCATTTCCTTTTCCAGCTCATTTTATAGATGAGGAAACTGAGACAAACAGGATCACACGAGAGAAAATACAGTGTAGGAGATTAAATTAATGCTTCTTATATTGACCTAGGAGTGGTTTGATGTGGGCTGTCAGCATGGTATTATGGGACTGAAAAGAAAGGAATGAATATAAGTAATATTCATAAGGAAAAATCAGAAGAATTTAGATATTGGCTGGATATGGGGATGGAGGAGGAGACTAACAATAATCCCAATCTTGGAATTAATTTTGGTCTCTGCTATTGTTTTAAAATACCTTAGGATAAGGTCAATGGTACAGATGAATGAATTATTCTGGAAAATGCTCCAATTTAGCAGGTGTCCAGAGTAAGATTTTAATTTAGGAAGATTAACTTTCTGAGAAATAACAAAACACATTGGAAGACTATGTGGTACAATGGGAAAAGCCTTAGATCTAGAATTAGGGAACTTCAGTTCAAATCCTATCTTTCATATTTACTTCTTGTATGACCATGGTCATATCCTGAGCCTCCATTTCCTCGTTTGTAAAATGAAGGTGTTGAGCTCAAGGGTCTGTGATCCCCTTTCAACTCTAGATTTTCTGATTCAAATATTTACATGACTGCCTCAGTAAGGCCATTTGAGATTTGCAAAGAATAAGGGATTTCAAGTTGACTTTCCTTTTGATTCTTTGAAGCTAGTATTTAGGATAACTGACTTGCACTTAGGAAAGTAAGATATTTAGGAAAGTATACAAGGCAAAATAAGAATGATTCCTCAAACTCTTGTTAAGAGAAGAAGCACCTGAGTTGGCAGTTTCATTTCAGGATCATCCTTTCTGAATTCATAATCAATGGGACAAAATAAATTTACTGATTAGCGATTCCTCAGTAAAGGAGGTGCCTTCCTTTGGCTAGAGCTCACAGATAGATGAAGTTCTTTGAAACAAGAATTTTTAACATCTCTGTGTAAAAGTGAGTTCAATTTCCACATAGACAACATAGTTTTTGTTTAAATTTTTGACCTACAAAGACCCACACTTAAGTAGGCACACAATGATTGGAATTTCTTGTACTTATCCTCAGTTTTTCTTTTTTATTTCCCCTTCAAAACACTATTATTTTTTTATTCTGAACTTAAGAAATAAAACAAGCATTTCCATAACATAATAGAACAGAAAAAAAAGATGATTGCATATCAAATTACTAACCTATTATGAATAATTTTCTATTCCTTTAAGTATACATTTATAGATATTAAAATATAATACAGTAAATATAAATATTAAAATAAAAATAAATAAATTAAAATATAATAAAAATTAAATAATATATAAAATATATATTAAATATATTTAAATATATTATATTAAATATATTGTGTACTACTTGATATTCCATTTTAAATATACATATTAGAGCTATGTATAGAATAATTTTACATGTATATACATATTTGCATCTAATGGTAGCCACTAGTATTTTTAAAAATAAAGACAACCTGTAAAAATTCTAAGTTATCTTTTTTTTCTAAGATATCAAAATAATGCATTGGCTTTCTCAAAGGCATTTCTTAGACTTTTCCTGAAAAATAGCTTAGAATTCTATATATTTCATCAGATATTTGTGATGAAAAAGGTTGTTAGGAGGTATCACGCTTCCCATTTGTAATACCTTATCCCTCTTATGGAATACATAGCACTCCCACTGGTCACTGAAGCAGTCTATTTCATATCTATCACTATTGGCTGAACTTTAGCGTTAGTACTGTTGCTTCTCAAAACTCAGGGGAATAAAAGGAGGAGAAAATAACATTTCAAAAAGGTATTCAAAAAGGTACCCAAAGGAGGCATGCCATTACTGTTTAATATTTTGGACATGATCAGCTTTTTTCCCCAGTCAAGGCAAAGCTTGATAGAATGATTTTGCCTAAAGAATTTCTTCATGTCTAAATCCAGCCAGCTATTATTTCCATCTTGTCTGATGTCATCCATCTCTCCTTCTCTCCTGGAGAGTTGGAGCCATTTGTAATTTTATATAACAAGATCCATCACTTTTTTGTTCTGTGAAGGATCTATAATCTTCCTAATTCATTATTTCAAATGTGCCTTCTTTATTCAGTGTTTTAATGATAATATTGCAATCACCTGCCAATTCTAGTAATATTCCAATTTCTTCTTTCTCCAATTTCCAATCTATGATATTTCTTTAGAAACTATGCTTTCATGGTATATATACTAAATTATCTTTAAATTTTCTAAAATTGGGTTATGTAGTCACAACTTGATAATTCCCAACATTTCTTTTTGAATTGCCTTATAAAATAATGCCTCTGGAAGCAATTTATCTACCACATCCAGAGAATTTGTTTCTATAAATATGCTTTCTCTAAACATCTTTTTTTTTTTTTTAAAGCTTGCTTTCTTAGAGGCAGAAATGAACATTTCTGGATTATTTGCGCCCCCAGAACTTTGCTTGATTGCTCAAAAGTGAATTAATATGCATTTGAGAGCTAGAAGGGAAAAAAAAATTTGTTAACTTCTTCAAAGACCATTTTATTAGCTTCTCTCTCCATTCACATGAATCATATTCTTTCCATGCTTATGTTGAAATAAATTCATAAACAAACATCATTTACTACAGGAAATCAACTGTCATGCAGGAGCCTGAACTTGGAATCAATCATTAATTAGATTAGTGTTCAAGATTAGTTTTAATGGGACTTATGATCAAATGAAGGAAAAGAAGTATACGAGTAAATACCACAGAGTAGACTGTGCTATGGCAAAGTAAAGAACAAGGTCCTAGGCTAAGAAAATGTTATGGTCTCTCATTCGAGATGATACAGATTACTTTCAGCTGTCAGATTAGAGAAGGCTGGATGGAAGCATTGGCACCTTCCCCAGACTTTGAAGGAAGAGAAAGTTATCTTCTGGTAGAGTTGTGTAGGATTATAGATTTAGTGAAGATATGTTATATATCTAGTCCTTTTGATTTTCCAGGGTTTAAACAGAGAAATGTAGAGATTCACATAAACACTAACTGGCTATGTTGGTCAGAAAAATTATAGAATAATGACTTAGAATAAGGAAAGAAATCAAAGGTTATCTAGTCCAGGGCTTTTTAAACTTTTCCCACTAACAACCCCTTTTTGCCTAAAAGTTTTTACATGATCCCAAGTATACAGGTATACAAATAGGTATACAAATCCAACACTGACTGATAATAAATTACAATTCTGTGACTCCCCCACATTGTCATGAGATTCTATATGGGTTTATGAACCAACCACACTTTAAGAAGTTTTGATCTAATCTCCCACTATTATTTCATTTTGTGAATATGGAAACTAGCAAACAATGATGTGTCCAAGGTCTGATTCCAAGTTTAGCATTTTGACTCCAAATCCACTTTAAAAATTATTTTTGAGTGCTTTCTTAATGATGAAAGGAATCTCATTTGAAAAGACCTAGAGAAATGGCAGCGAGATGCATAGTGGATAAAGTACTGCTTCTGGAGTCAGGAGGACCTAAGTTAAGATCCTATCTTGGACACTTACTAGATGTGTGATCCTAGGCAAGTCACTTAATCCTTAGTGCCTCAAAAAGAAAAAAAAAAAAAGGACTGGGGATAACACATTTACTATTAACATTTTTAAGTTATGGTATATTTCTACTAATTGCAGTTATAATTCAATTGCTTTTTTGTTGGTATTTGATTAACCACTGCCAATCATTTTCTATACCTTCCTAACCAAGGCAGGTAATAAACAAGAAGCTTCATTAGTCAAAAATCTATAGATGATAAGCCATTTAATCTACTAAAGTCATAACTGTCCTAGGCTAATTATCTCTTGTTTCAAGATTATTTGGTTCATATTTTGTCTTTAATATCTCTTCAATTGAGATCCCAACCTATTATCTTTTGAGTCACTGTCTTTTTAAAAAATGTTTATTTCTTATTTCACCAAGTACACTATGATTTTGAATAGAAGGATTGTCTTTTACTTCTTTGTATCTCCACAGGACCTCATATAGGAAGTGATCAAAAATAGATGCAAAGGATTTGACTGAATCACTACCACTTTATTAATTCAGGAAATTCTCTGGAACTGTTTTTTTTTTAATAATAAATCAGTTTCCTAAAAATCTAAGGCAGTATGTACTAGTAGGATGGGGAGCAGTCTTTTTATTTAAGAACTATAGTTACATTCTAAGTTTGCAGTTAATAGTTCTAGTTTTTATTATATACAAACATCTAATTATGTTAATTCTGATAATTTTATTGATATTCATTTTGAAAATTCACTGCTAAAATTCTATATGCCATCAGGATTCCATTTGTAGCTCTGAGATAAGGATTACAATTTAAAAGGATGTTGCATTTGGGGGGGGGAAAGTATCTGAGCTGAAATGTATGGTTTTTTTGTTGTTGTTGTTGTTGTTGTTTGTATGTGGGATAGTAGAAATAGTACTAGGTTGGAAGACAGAGAACTTAGATACAAATTCTGACTTTGCTACTTCCTAGAAACAGCTAGCTGGTTTGGGTAGATAGAGCGCTGCTTATAGTCAGCAAGACTTGAATTCAAATCTAGACTGAGATACCTAGTGGCCCTGGGCGAGTCACTTAACCTCTATCTACCTCAGTTTCCACATCCAGAATATGGGCAAAATGATAACATCTACCTCACAGGGTTGTTCTGAGGATCAAATGAGATAATATTTATATTATCTCACGTACAATATAAATGTGAACTTTTATTATCTTTGACATTCTAAGTAAATAATTTGTCTCTCTGGGGCACACTCTCTCTCTTCTGTCTGTCTCTGTCTCTCTGTCTTTGTCTCTGTCCCTGTCTCTGATTCTGTGTGTGTGTGTGTGTGTGTGTGTGTGTGTGTGTGTGTGTGTGT
>JAJPUD010000250.1:614561-631357 GCA_023553655.1 Myrmecobius fasciatus
TGTGTGTGTGTGTGTGTGTGTGTGTGTGTGTGTGTGTGTGTGTGTGTATCGGTCTCTCTTGGTCTCTTGATCTCTGTCTCTGTCTTTTGTCTGTATGTCTGTCTGTCTCTCAGTCTCTCTTTCCCTCTGTTTCTGTCTCTCTCCCTCTCTATCTATGTACGCACACATACACATATAAAATATACATAAAACAAAATAAAACATAAGAGAAACATAAAAATGAAAAATCGTCTTTCTTCCAGGGGCTTACTTACGTCCTACTGGAAAGACAACATTTACATAGATAATTAAACAGAAAATAAGTCTAGGGGAGAAGAGTACTAACAACTTGGGTGTGGGGATCAGGAAAACTTTTCTTGTGATTTAGAGCTTGAGCTAAAGCCTGAAGGAAGCTAAGGATTCTAAAAAGTAGAAGTGAGGAGGGGCTGTGGATCAGTTTGTGGGCCATTGTATTGAGTGTAAAAAAGGAATTATTATCTGTTAAGAATCGGCTGGTACCAAATTATGAAGGGCTTTAAATGCATCTGTATTTTATCTTAACAGTAATAAAGAACTAATGCAGGTTTTCAATTGGAGGAATGTCATGGTCAGGCTTGTGCTTCAGGATGATTATTTTGGTAGCTGTATGGAGGGTGGATTTGACAGAAGAGAGATAGAAGAAGTTGAGAGTCCAATTAGGAGATTGAACAATAATTGTCTGAATTAGGATAAATAAACAATATGTGACTAGAAAAAAAGAGAAATTCTGAGGAGATAGAATAGAGGAGACTTCACAACTGACTAGATATATAGGAGATGATCCAGTTTCCTGATTTCACTGTCTTTCCTGGATTTTCCCTTTCCAGAGAAGATTTATATGATCTGATACAAAATAAAGTGAGCAGAATCAGGAGAACAATATTCAAAGTAACAGCAGTATTGTAATGGTAACCAACGGAAAGAGTCTTACTTATTTTTATCAATATAGTAATGTATCACAACTCCAAAAGCTTCATAATGAAAAATATTTTCTATCTCCACACAAAGAACTGAGAAACTCAGAGAACAGAATGTAGCATATTTTTCCCTTTGTTTTTCTTCTCTCCCTTCTGCCCTAGAACATGGCTAAAACATGTTTTACATGACTTCATGTTTAATCAGTGTTATTTCTTCATTTCTCAGTGGGTGGGAGAGGTGCAAAGGAAGAAAATTTGAAACTGAAAATAAAACAAAAGTAAATTAAAAAAAATTAAAATTAAAATTTCTCATTTTAGTCGACCAAATTCCCCCTCTTTTTGAAATCATGATAATACCATTGATCTAATTTAATAGCTTAAGTTCTTAGGTTCACTAAACAATTGGTTAATAGTGCTAGGTCATTGACAGTCTCAGAGACATTACTACAGCACCATCTAAAAGAGAGAGAAATGGTAATCATATTAACTGTGCACTTGTACTAAAAACCAAACTGTTGAATTACTTTTTATCATCTTCCTTTCTTACTGCCATGTGTTTGTGCAGCATACTTCATCCAAAATAAACAATTATAAAGTATTTTTTCTTAGAAGAATTAAATGTAAGAAAAAACTAGAAATAGCCTAAATGTACAACAATAGGAGATTAGCTAAATAAATTATGGTACATTAATTTAATGGAGTACTATAATGCATTTGAAGCCAACAAATATAAGTATTACAAAGAAATCTGGAAAGGCTTGGATAAAATGAAAAGCAGAAAAAAAGAGGTAGAACTAGAATAACAGAGCACATACTAATTACTATCCTATGAGGAAAAGTAAATGAGAATGAATGGACCAAGAATTCTGATGGGAAGTTATAGGGAGGGATTGAAACCATGCTATGATATTTCTGTGTTGAATTTAATTAACTTAAGTTTAAATAATCATTAAGAAGTTGTTTATACTAATGTTCCATATTAAGTTTTTTAATGAAACATTTTAAGAATATACAAATATTAATTTCCTCCTGTTACAGAAAACATGGATAAATACATTGAAAAATTATGACTGTACTGATGATGAAAACACATCCATCTTTGATTCCATTTAGAAATGGCTGATAAGGAATAAACAACAACTAAAATATATTTAAAAAAAAACAAACCAAATACTGGCTGTAGATTTAGTTTTCTTTATAAGTATCTTTCTAAGCCTCTTGGGCAACTGTCCATTTCAGATCAAGGTCAGCATAATGATAACTGGGCTTCCGGGGCTAACTATGGTCATGACCTGAATAAAAGTCAAGTCTGAAGAGTCATGGCCTCTTTAGACAATTACATGCAGGTGGTACAAATGAGGTTGAGCAAGACTTTAAAATAAGCAGACAGTCATTAGTAATTCATTTGAAATTCACTATAATAATGCTAATTATGATCCACTAATATGGTATTACTGAGGATGCAAGATGCACTTCTGGAGGAAACTCACTGTAATTCAGCAATTAACATGCTATTACTGTAATGCACAGTTAACCATTATTGGTATTATTTTAAAAAGTGAATTTCAAATAGAATGGTTATGTCTGGTTGGTAGATATTCTAGAGAAATAATGCTGTCAAAAGTAGATTTTCGGGGAGTGGTGGTGATGAAATTTATATTTCAAAAAGATACCAGGTTCAGTTTCTGATCACTAAGGGCTAACAAAGATAGTTTATGTGAGATATAAGGGCATAATTTTTTTTTGTCACTCCATCCAGACCATTAACATTTCTTTACTTTGTTTTCTCTACATGGCTGATTCTGTAGTTATTGAAATTATATGCCAATTATTCCTTAAGTTTTCTACCCCTGACTCTGCCATGTGAGCCCAATTTGGCATCTTAGAGATGGTTACAAGTCTCTATAATGATAGAACTCAATTTTTATTCTGTTCAGAATAGGAAAAGGGAAGATCTAAGGCAAGAAAAGCTCTTGTATTGTGCAGCAAGTCCCTCTCTATTCACTCTGTCAATCATAAAAGAGGAACATCATCACCTTTCTCCTCCCCCAGACCCTTCAAAGAAACTTTTATGATGACCACTCAACAGACAGCTGTCCCCCTCCACAGAGCCATGCCTCCCTGGGAATAAAAACAGTGTAAAAAAGACTATACCACTTTGTATCAGACTTGGTAGAATTTGCTGGCCTGTGTTCTGGTCTCTAATTTGGTGACCTAGTAAATCTGGGAACAACTTCTTATAAGAAATGACTATGACTCAAAAATAGTGGAAAAAAATAAATCAACACATTCATTTCCTTGTGGAAATAAGTATCTCTTATTTCAAAGGCATATCTCTAAGGAGTTCTATGGGTAAGATGGAAGGCAACAAGGTGCATGGTAATCTTTTTCTGAGCAAGGTTGACATGGTTCTAACTGATTCAGACACATTAGCTGTATGAGCCTGGACATCTCAACATCTAAGTGCTCTATCTATATCAAAGCTTAAACTGTGAGCTGCAAACTCATGTGGGGTCATGTAACTAAATATGGGAGTTGCAAAATTATGGTTTATTAGCAGTAAATGTTTGATTTGTATACCTATTTGATATATCTATATATGTGGGATCATGTAAAAATTTTTCAGATATAAAAGGGGAAAAAGTTTAAGAAGACTTGCTATACATTACTCCACAAAGATAAAAGTTATAGAGAAGGTGATGAAATGAATTCTTAGAAAGAAAAAGGTATGAAGCTGAAGAGATATAGGGACACATGTAAGTGATAGCAAAAAGGTTTTCTTATCTCTAAAATGAGAGGACTAAACTAAAAGACTTTGGTGGTTCCTTCCAGGTCAAGGTCTATGGTTCTATGAACTAACATTTATCATTTTAGGAATAAAAGACTAAGGGACCAAACTTTGGAATTTCATGGCTGAACACAGTTGAATCAGTGTTGATTTGAAAAGAGACATAATACAAACTCCTTATCTGACTTTTGTGTAAGGACTTTAACCCACTTTTTCATCTGGAAATTTAAGGGTAAAACCAGATAATTTATAATTTTGCAATTAAGAAAACTAATTCCTAGGGATGAAAGAGACTCGCTAAATGTCACAAAACCAAATCAGTGACATAACCCAGGGTTTCTTAGTTTTAAACCAGCATTGTTTCCATTAAAACATAACCTTAAGCAAACCTTACTGCATTAGTTCTTTATCTAAAAACTATGCACTGAGGCAGCTAGGTGGTGCAGTGGATAAAACACCAGCCATGAAGTCAGGAGGACCTGAGTTCAAATCTAGTCTCAGACACTTAACATTCTCTAGCTGTGTGACCTCAACTGCCTCAGCAAAAAGCTTAAAAAAAAAAAAAAAGCAAAACCATGTACTTTCTTCTTTTGCTTTTTTCTTTATATTTATATTATTTGCTATTCAATGGCATTCTACATAAGTTGGATCCTTGTTAGGATGCCATCTAAAGTGATTTAGTTGGAAGATTGAATGATTTGGAGAATGGCAAAATAAACTGTAAGATATAAATGGGATGAAATACTATTTGGTCTTAAAATTGTCAAATATGAAGAATTCAGTGAAATATGGAATGGCCCTTATGGAAAAAAAAATAAATTCAAGAAAATACAAAGGGGAAAAAATCACTAATTACTATAATATATATTTTAAAGGCACTAAAAAGCACCTGAACATAAATTATTTGCCATGTCCAATCTTTTTCCTAAAGAAAAAGGGATGAATCTCTCATTGTAGTGGACAAGCAAACTATGATCAGGGAATGTTTCATACAGTTTAAAATAAGACATTTTTTGTATTTTTTTTCATTGTTATTTGCAAGGGGGAGTGTTCATCAGGAGATGAGTTTTTAAAAACTTAAGGTATCAATAAGAATTTCAAAAAGGGCTTGAAAGGGATCACACATATTATTTGGCAGCCTCATACATATGGTGAATCCATAGCAAATAACAACATTAGAGTATTATTATGTCAACTATTTCAAAGAGATATACCATTAGCTACACAAATATCATACATGCAACTCACCTATAAAACTCAAGCATTTCCTTTTTTTCCTCAACACTCCTGATTGTAAGCAAAAAGTATTTGAAGAATAAAAGGAATCTGAATATAAAAAGAAGTATTTTTAGTCCTGGAGTGGTAAAACCTCTTGGAGACTGGAAAGGAAGTATGGTAAAGCAGTGGGCCAGTCTTGAACTCAAGTACACTTGGATTGATTTCTAGCCTGTGACACATAATGGCTCCATAATTGTAGACAATCCCATTAATCTTTCAGTGCCTTCAGGCAAGTGACTTTAAGACCACATCTTTATACTGAATTACTGATCTCCATCTGAGGATGGAGTTTTAAGATAAGTAGTTATTCAAAATGCTAAAATCACTAGTCTGGACCAAAAAAAAAAAAATTAAAAAGAAGAAATCTCAAAATATGTATCAGGTTTATTTTTATTTATTTATTTATTTGTTTAAATATTTTTATATTCCCATCCTGGGATTTCAGACGGTGGCTTGACATTTCTTCATTGAAATATTTATTTTTTCATGTTACCTTCTGTCCTGTAGCATTTCCCCACCAGCTGCAAATAATGCTTGCCAATACTTTTCTGTCACCCCCTCAAAGCCCATCTATCTATTGTCTTTGAAAGAATGAAGAGAAACATTTGAGGCTCTCTCAGACTGACAGGCTCAGGTGTTCCTGTCTGTATTTTGCTAAAATATCTCTGGAGTTAAAATGAGTTGTTCATTGTAAAGGCACCCTTGGGGTACAAAAATTGCCCCTAAACAGGAAATTTCAACCCATTTCACTATCAGATTCTATCCTGCTTTAAAAAAAAAAAATCTGCCCTAAAACCTTGTAGAGATTTTCCTCTCTTTAGTTCAATCTTTCAAATGGGAAAACTTATCATATTCAAGGCTAGGCCTGCAAGCATGATGTAAATCATTTCAGTAGCTCACTTGCACCACATTTAATAACATTTCCTCCATTGTAGTAGAGGAAAAATAGAAAGAGCTTAGATTTTAGGTAGAAAGCACTATTGCCTATAATAGTTATATAGAATTTCTCCATCAATACTTTACTTGAGGCATTAAAATGCATCATGGGGCATCTGAAACCTCTTTCAAGTTAAAAAACAGAAAGTCTGAAGAATTATTTCCCATCTTACTCATGTGTACACAGAATGGTTGGCTGAAAAAGGTTTTGTTTATAGGACAAAACCTTCTTTTGTCTGTAAATGCCAAGAATTGCTGAATTCTTTAAAGATGTCATTCTTCTGATACAGATATCAATTGTTCCAATAGACAGAAAATGAAAGATGAAAAACAAAAAGAATCTGTATAAAACTTATAATACAGAGACTTTTCTTGATCAGCTAATCTTTACAACCAAGAAATGAAGGCAGGGCAAAGGAACCTCTCCATGGTCATGAGCATACAATTAATGTACCTGATATTAACTGCTAGAAGTTGTAGATGCTTCTAAGGACCAGCAAGGTCAGAGCATGGAAAAATATTTAAATGCTTTCAGATGTGTCCAAGGTACATGTTTTCTGAGGGGAAAAAAATCTCTATAAACTTTTCAGATAAATGGTAAAGAATAGTGGAGATGCCTTTAAAATCAGTAAGATTTGAATGATTCAGTGTAATTTTGAGTCCTACAACCTGAGTTCAAATTTTAGTCCTGCTGCTTGTTTTTCTGTGACTTTGGGCAAATTATTTAATGTTTCTGGGCATCAATATGTGTCAGCGGTAAGACCCTAGGAAAAATTAAAATGCTATAAAATATGAATTATTATCCTCACCATCTAAAGGATCAATTCTATCGCTAAATTAATGAGTCCTCTATTTAACATAGCATGCACCATCACAAAGCACAGGCTTAATGCAGTACCTTCAAACCACATATACTCATTCTATTTTCTTAATTCATAAATAATTCTTCTCCCTTTATTGCAGGAAGGCTGTAGACCTTCTACATCATAAAGCAAGGTAGAGGCAGTCAGGATAAGAACTTATGGCCAGAGCTTAGTTTCTCTGACTCCTTAATAGCAACTATCCAAGGACAGGTTGGTAGTAATGAGGATCATCCTCAATATTTCTCATTGTCCTGAAGCACAGAAGAAGTCCAGTACCACAATCTGAGATGAAAAGTCGACCCAATTCCATTGCATTCCCATCAATGACGTTCTGCAAAGTTTATATCACAAAATGATTTAAATGAATATGCTTCCCTCAAATTTCATAAAATCTGTTTTAATGATCACTACTTATTTAATTGCTATTAAATATACAGTTCTAATAAATAATGCCATTAAATAATAGCAAATAATAATAATTCTAAAACAAAGGAAAATACGACTTGGGAGATTTTAATTTGAAGCTTTGCAATACAAAGAAAGAATGCTGAAATAATTGATTTTTTTCTGTGTGCTTAAAACATATTGTAGTCATCGTTGTCATTTTTGTCCTCATTTTTCTCCTCCTCCTCATCATTTCTGCAACAGCAGCAGCATCACCGCCACCACCACAGTGGAAAAGAAAACCCTTAAATAACAGAATGGCATTATTGAGAGAAAGCCAGGTCAAGCTATTCCCTAAGAAAGTAGAAAATGAGCACTGAATGAATATCTTGACCTTTTGATCTTAACTGGGTCTTTTGTTCTTTAAGTGGATCTTTATTAAAGATCCACCCCTAGTAGAAGCCTCCAGTTGAATTCTGAGCTGAATTCTTTGCAATGACAAAAACCATCTTAACTCCATAGTTATTGTATCTAATCAGAAAGCCAAAATAAGATGCCAATCTTCAAGGCTATTTTTCTCCTATAAAAAGCTCCTTTTCTTGCTAAAAACCCCATGTGGATTTAGGCTGTTATTAGCCAAGTAATAAAATTTTTGCTTCTTGATTTGGTCTAAGTCTACAAATTCTTTTGAGACAATCCTCTACAATGACCTGTAACCCCAATATACTTTTGGAGTCTAACCTTCTTGAACCCCAACAATGATCATCAAACATTATATGTTTTAAGGATTGTAATACTTGATCCCATGGGACTTGGAGATCTCATAAATGAAGAAACTGAGGACCAAAGAGATTAAGTTGTCCAAGGTCATGCAGCTTGTGATCCCCTTGCAACAAAGGTCTAACTGCCCTAGAGAAATATCTTCCTTCAGGTCCTATTATCTTGACTCTGAATGCTTCTCCTGAACCACTCTTTCAGAAAAGATTCTCACTGGCTTCATTTCACTCATTCTCTAAGGTCATCTCCTTCTAAAATGTCTTGCTCCCAAAGAAGCTACTCTTTCCTTCTCCTCCCTTTTTTTTGGCAACAGAAACCATGAACCAATTATCTCCATCAACATTTCTCCTCTTCTCTGGTCCCATTCCAGTATTTGAGCTGACCAAAGAACTCTCCCTGGATTATCACTCACTTTTTGGAACAATTTCCCTATTAAATGAGGGCAGGTACCATTATTGCTTTTGTGTTCCGATCTCAATGCTTGCTCCAGTACTACATGCAAAGTAAATATCTCAATGCTTCTCCATTTATTCATTCATCTATTAATTCATTCAAGTTTCTGATATAGAATTCCAGTCTCTTTGTTAAGTCCAAAACACTAGCCATTTCACCTACTGTCTCTCACGCTATGGATTGACAACAGAATCCATTAACTTGAAAGTTCTTTTTAACTCTTTTGTTAACTTACAGTTTTCCTAGGAAAGTGGCCTTTCAGTGAAGGTAATGATCAGATCCAGCTCCTAGGGGAAATATAGCAATGATGGAGTCACCTAAACTTACTTTTGGGGTCCCTTCTGAACCTCAATAGCAGCAAGATAATATTTTATTTATTTTTTTATTTTTTTTGCTTTTTGTTGAGGCAGTTGGGGTTAAGTGACTTGCCCGGGGTCACACAGCTAGGGAATGTTAAGTGTCTGAGATCAAATTTGAACTCAGGTCCTCCTAACTTCAAGGCTGGTGCTTTATCCACTGCGCCACCTAGCTGCCCCTGATAATATTTTCTAAATGATTATAGGACTGAATTAATTTCTTTCTTTGAGTTTCTAAAATAAGGGAGTTGGATTAAATGTTCATTAAGGTGCCTTCCAATCCTACTATTCTATAAATTGGTGCTATAAAGTATCTTAGAGGAGAAATCAAAATTTTGCATTCTATTTATAGTTTTGCCATTAACCAGATGAGTAATTTTGGCTTAGATTCACTAAGAGAATTATAGAATCTAAATACATTTTTCAGGTAAAGTTATTTTGTCCAAAGTATGAAGTGGCAAAATTAGGATTCCACTTCAAGTTCTGTGACTTGCTATTTATTACTCTTAAATAAAAAACAAAAATATGGTCTAATTGCTGGGAATGAATTATTTTATATTTAAGGTCCCCTCAAGTGACAAAACTTTAAGCATGACTGAGTTGCTTTTAAAAATTCAATTCAGCAAAAAGTATCTATTATGTACTAGGGATAAAAAGAGAAAAAAAAAGAATTATTGTCTTCAAGGAAAAAAAAGTACAATCTGGGATTATTATTTTCAAAGTTGTGATACATTAGCAGTTCTAGCCATGATAAATGACTTTCTGTACCTCTTTTTTATGTAGCAGCATTTGGACAAAAGAAGGTAATGGTTCTGTGAAATAAACATTACAAAAGGCCAATTTACACATCTAAGATTACTTGTAATCACACAGTGTTTAGGAATGGTAATGTTTTAAAGCCCTTATTAGTGAGTTTTTAGTGCAGCTTTGGTATATGTTGTAAATTGGCCATGCCAGTTACCCTTGTTTAGAATCTCTTAACTGTCTGGGCACCAACAAATCACAGATGTGCTGTCAACTACTTTAAAATTTTTTCTGTAGCTGAATGAAGGAAGAAAATATTACTCAGTTTGGCAATGTGGTAAAGTGACAAAGGAAACCTATTAAGACTGTGAAATTTGCAGAGCTAAGTGATATTAGTTAATTTAGCAATGTTATCACTTAACCAGACACTAACATGTAAAACTTTTATTTTTTCCTAAATTATCTTGAACTTCAAAATAGCACTTATGGAACCCCCTGAAATATTTCCAAGGGGCTTGGGCTATACTTTTCAGTTTTATTTTGTAAGGACAACTATATACTGAGCGGTGATTGCTTGAGAAAAAGGTGGTTTATTAACAACAAAAACCATATAAAGATGGCTTATATAATTTTTTTCACATATGACATACCTGGATGTTTAAATTGAACTGTATGCATCTATAATTTCCCATTATTTCCAGTAGAGACATTTTCTTTATTCTGCTTTTAAGAGATGTTTCACTGAAAAGCATTTTAAGGGAGAATTTTTAGATGGCTTTAAGTCAGACAATAGCAGTCAGCAAAATGAGCTAAAATCAAGTTTTAGCCCTTCCATTTTAGGGCAGGTCACTTAATCTGCTTATACCTATTTACCTCTTAAAATAAGGGAGTTGAATTAATTCATCTCTGCGATCCCTTC
This sequence comes from Myrmecobius fasciatus, assembly GCA_023553655.1. Classification (NCBI taxonomy): domain Eukaryota; kingdom Metazoa; phylum Chordata; class Mammalia; order Dasyuromorphia; family Myrmecobiidae; genus Myrmecobius; species Myrmecobius fasciatus. The sequence goes on from JAJPUD010000250.1 coordinate 624,995, forward strand.
TAGTTCTGACATATTTTGCTTCTTTAATTGACTGCTGGCTTGTTTATTTTAAAATAAAAATGGTATAGTGTTGTGTAAAATCATTAATATACAATCATTCTGAAGTGATCTTATGTTTTAACCTTGTTTAACTCTAGCTACCTATAATCATCCTACAGAGAAGGACAAAGGAGGGCATTCCTGCAGAAGAGAATAGTCTATATGCTTTAATCTTATCTCTTTAGCACTAATCTCATCTTCTCATAATGAGTCTCATAAAGAGAAGTTTATGTACACTAACCCATCCCCTCATCTGAAATGTGGGCCAATCACATATTCTTATTCTTATTCTCTTGAAGAGTTGAGATGCAGTAGCACATCCCCATTTAGAGACCTTTACCTATCAAAGTTGTCTTGTTCTTATCTTGAAAAGTTGTCTCTAAAAGCTGTTTCTAGTTCATATCCCTGACTGGTCCTTTGTGGTCAATCCATGAAGGCAGCATTTTTGCCTTCATGTTTTTAATAAACTTCTTTTAATTTCTTTCATCTTGAGTTATCCCTCTTTTATCAGGGTGAAGACTTCCTTTTAATAGCAGAGAAAACATTAGGATTAGAGGACCTGGGGGCAAATTTTACTCCATTACTGCCACTGTGATCCTGATTAAAGTACTCAGCAGATTGGGCTCCAATTCTCTTATCCTTTTTTTTTTAAATGTATTTTTTAAACTCTACTATTTCTAGTAATTTATTCAGTTCTATATTTTGTCTTTTGATTTTTTTTTCAATTAGACTTTTTTGGGGGGTGAAGCCCTTGGGGTTAAGTGACTTGCCCAGGGTCACACAGCTAGTAAGTCCTAAGAGTCTGAGACCAGATTTGAACTCTGGTCCTCATTCTTTTGGGCTTCTTCTCTATCTACTTTGCCATCTAGTTGCCCCTCTTGTACCCTTTTGCTATGCTTTATCTTATCCTTTGATCCAATTGTTAACATTGGTAACTGATTTGTAATCATTGAGGTGGCTAGGTAGCAAATAGAGATAGTGTTGGGTCTGGCTGGAGTAAGGAGGACCTGAATTCAAATCTAGCCTCAGACACTAGCTGGGTGATACTGGGCAAGTAACAAATCTCCGCTTCAGTTTTCTTAACTATAAAATGGGGATAATGATAATACCTGCTTCCCAAGGTTGTTCACAGGGAAAACTGAAATAATATTTGAAAATACTTAGTACACACACACACACACACACACACACACACATACACACACACACAAAAGATAATGTTAAGGGGACAGCTAGGTGGTGCAGTGTATAAAGCACCAGCCCTGAAGTCAGGAGGACCTGAATTCAACTCTGGCCTCAGATACTTAACATGTCCTAGCTGTGTGACCCTGGACAAGTCATTTAATCACAATTGCTTCAGCAAAAAAAAAAAAAAAAAATTCTTGGCACAGTGTCTGATACATAGCTGGTGCTATATAAATGTTTATTCTATTTTTCTCATTCAATCTATGTTATATATAAAATAAAAATAAATATTGTAACATGCACATTATATGGAAATCACATAATAGAGTAGAGACTGATGTAGAATAGGCTAAAACACAACATGCTGTTCTACTGAGAACTCCAATATTGCTTATAGGCATGACTTCTCTGAGCCTCAATACTCTATCAAAGTCTATTTCACAGCACTTTCCCAATCTTCCATTTAAATGTGTCAAAAATAGGTAAGAACCTTTTATTTGGATAATAGAAGAATTACCACTCTATTGCTTTGTATTTAGGACTAAAACCATCTTCAATTATCAATGAAGTGAGCAAATACCTATGAGATGAATAAAGAATAGATTTTAGGTTGTTTTCTTTGGGGATGTGTTGAGAGAAGGTGTGAGAGCAGAAAAATCTAAATAAAGCATTTGGGATTGGAGTAAAATCAATGAATCCTACTCCTAGCCTGCCTAAAATTATATGTCTTGTGTATTACTATCCATTAAGTGGACACAGGTCTTTTTTTGCAATCCAAATAATGATGAGTTACCATGAAATAAATGCCTACTAAGGAGAAGAGAACTTTCTGGCACTAAATAAACAAAGATGTATCCTTATATAAAGTCATCTTTAAAAATGTCCCTTGTTATACAAGCTATTCTCCAATTGATAAATGGTCAAAGGATATAAATAGACAATTTTCAGATGAAAAAACTAAAGCCATTTCTAGTCATATGGAAAAATGTTCTAAATCACTATTGATTAGAGAAATGGAAATTAAGGCAACTCTGAGGTACCACTTCACACCTCTCATATTGGCTAAGATGACAGGAAAAGATAAAGATGAATATTGGAAGGGATATGGGAAAACTGGGACACTAATGCTTGGTGGAGTTGTGAAATGATCTATCCATTCTGGAGAACAATTTGGAACTAAGACTAAAAGGCTGTAAACCTGTGCATATATTTTGAACCAGTAGTGTCTCTATTGAGATCTATATCCCAGAGATCATAAAAGAGGGAAAAGGATACACATATACAAAAATGTTTGCAGCAGTCCTTTTTATAGTGCTAAGGAATGGGAAATTGGATGGATGCCCATCAATTGGGGGAATGGTCAAATAAGTTATGGTATGTACATGTAATGGAATATTATTGTTCTATAAGAAATGCAAGCAAAAGAAAAGCAAGGTAATTTCAGAAAAGTCTGGAAAGACTTACATGAACTGATGCTGAGTGAAGTGAACAAAACCAAAAAGAATATTGTACACAGTAACAAGATTATGTGATGATCAATTATGATGGAGTTGGCTCTTTTCAACAATGAGATGACTGATTCAAAGCAATTCCAATAGACCCTGAATGAAAAATGCCATCAGCATCCAGAGGGAGAATTAAGGGAACTGAATTTGGATCAAAGCGTAATATTTTCATCTTTTTTTTTTTTTGTTCTTGTTTTGCTTGGTTGGTTTTCTTTTCCTTTTTCATATTTTTATTTTTTTTATCTAATTGTATTTATTTTTTATTGCACAGCATGATAAATGTGGAAACTCTTAGAAAAACTACACATGTTTAATCTTATATCAGATTGCTTCTTGTATTGAGGAATGGGAAGTAGGGAAGAGAGGGAGAAAAGTTTGGAAAACAAGATTTTGCAAAGATGAATACTGAAAACTATCTTATGAAAAACAAAATACTATTAAAATATCCCTAGGGGACTACCTATTCTGTCCCCTTACTCCTATTTATGCGAGTCATTTTCTTTCTAAAACTTTTCAAATCTCTGAATAGTAGCAATTAATCAACTGTTTCATAGAATGGTGGTCAAATTTCCCTTCCTATTTATAGTCATCACCATTTTCACTCTATCTCTTCTTTTTTTTCCCCCAACCCTCTTTTCCTCTTTATCTTCTTTCATCTCTCTCAGGTCCTTCATGTAACATAGATACTCAGTTTACAATTATAATGAACTTTTAGTGTTTTAAGGGAGCAGTGAGATGGTATAGTGCATGGATCATTAGGCTAATATTCAGGATGACTCATCTTCATGAAGTCATATTTAGCCTCTGACACTTACTAGCTGTGTAGCCCTGTGGTGTAAGTCACTTAATCCTGTTTGCCTCAGTTTCTCGTCTATAAAATGAGTTGGAAAAGGGAATGGCAAACTACTCCAGTATCATTGCCAAGAAAATCCCAAATGAAATCTCTGAGAGCCAGCCACAACTAAATCCATTCAACAAGAATTTAAGGAGATAGAAGTTTTTAACTGAACTGCCTGTTTGATTGTTGAAATAACCAAGCAACTGAGTAGTCAATGCAAACATTGGGAAGCTATTTAATTCCGGTACTAATAGTGCATTATAAGAACAATTAAACTTGCTGACATTTCCTATAGTACTGAGGATTCATAAAAGACCTCTAGCACCAGATCATTTTGCCCTGGAAACCTAACCTCACAATTGAGAGAACTCTGTTCACACTACAGATCAGCAACTAAGAATTAAATCAAGCTCTTGGAAGGAAACAGCTTTTAACCATAGTTTCCTATCAATCCCTACATTTATAAGACTATATTTTGGCAATAGCTTACATACAAACACACACATACACATACATACACACATATACACACAATATTTTAAAGATTCCAGGATTTAGTATTAGAAATCATCTAGGATTCTTAACCTAATGTTCAGAATGTTCATTAAATAAGTTTAATAGGAATATGTAATTAATATATATATATATATTACATTTGCATATACATATATGTGCACAACTATATTTTTATATAACTGGTTTTCTTTATCATCCTATATATTTTACTTTATGCATTTGAAAACATGATTCAGAGTAGCCCATAGGTTTCAGCAGATTGCCAAAGGGCTTCATTTTCATAATGAAGAAATTGAGATCCAGGGAAGAGGGAGGGACTTATCTAAAATCTTTAATAGTAAAGAGAAGATCTGAGATTTAAACTCTGATTTTTTGATGCCAAATTCATTTCTCTTTTTACTATACTGTCTCTAGACTTTGAATTTTTATCTGCTTTGTCTTTCTTCATCATATTGTGAATTTTGTATAGAATGCCTATCCCATATAGAGATAGGTATACAATATGTATCCATGTGTTTATAATATTTATCTTTAAATCTTCCAATATAAAATAGCTCTAACAGTTTTCCTAAATACTTTGGGGCTGGGAGCTGAAAAGATTTGAGAAAAGACCTGAATTGGGGAAAGAAAATTTATTGTGCATATTGATTTCTTTCAGCCCTTCTTCCCTCCTCTTCTACTTCCTATGTAATTCCACGATATAGATGCTGCTCTAAAGGATCTAAAAGTATAAATTTTTAACATATATGAAGTAACTAAATAATACTGACAAGCAATATTTAATCAAGTTCTAAACCATGTGATTCAAACTTTAAAAGCTATAGAAATTCACAGAAGGGATAGACATCTAAAAGATGAAATAATCAGGGAGGGCTCCATGAAGGAAATGGGACTTCATCTTCACAAGGTATTGTGATACACTAGAAAGAAGATTAGTTTCGGAATTAAAAGAACTACAAATTTATCTCCTGACCCTTCTGCTGTTCACTATCTATGTAACCTTGGGCACAACCTCTCTGAGGTTAACTTGCCTTGTCTATAAAATAAGAGGTAATACTAGGTGACCAATCTGAGATCTCTCAACTCTAAATCAATGGTCCCATAAAATAGAAAGGAGCACATTCCTTTGGGTTTAGAGTAGGATCAGCATTTATAGAGAAGAGAAAATTTTAGAAATGATCAAAGTGTGTCTTGGCCACAGCAAGGAGGGAGACCTCAAGAGAAGGAAGAATACTGGAAATAAGATTGAAGAAGACACCTTAGTAACATGTCAAGCTTCATATCTGACTTGTTGCCAGCACAGTAAATTTCACTGCCATTATGTAGTAGTTCTATTTTTCTTTTTAATTTTTTTGTTGTTGTTTCAGTTTTAGTGCTGGAAGGGGTCTTACATGTCATTTGATCCAAACAATCAGGAAACCAAATTCTGAAGAGGATTGGTGTATTTTCAAAGCTCACCCAGATAGTGTCAGAGCAGTGACACAAATCTAGCATTATTTTTATTGCACTACTATATCAGAAATAAAGATGTCTTTAATAGAGCAAAGACCCATAGAAACAAGCAATGGTTTAGATTCATTAAAAAAGGAGGAATCTAAGGCATACTCTTGAAAATTTTTATTATCTTACCAGGAGAAATCTTTTCAAAAATCTGCTTGGATGTCTGTAAAGAGAAGTTACAACAACTGTTGTCAAACTAAGTTTCCTCTTAGGAGCTAACTAAACTTATGAGACTTTTACAGCTGCCTCTTCCCTATGTAGAGTTTTCTAGTTTTCAATAATAGCCAATGATTTTTTCCCCCAGTTTTAAGCAAAGAGGCAGGATGGGTTGTCTTGTTGAAGAGGGAAATAGAAGGTAGAGTTAGAAAGTCTGGAGTCATTTGAGAAACATTTGATAACCAAATTCTCTTACAGGTATGACTGAAAACCTTAGTATTTTCATATTTGTTTCAAGAGTTTAGTTTAGTTTTTTTTTTCTCTTCAATAATTGGAGGGGGGGTGTAGAGGGTCAGTGGGATGAAGAAGAATAATCAATTTTTGTTCATTAAAAAAATAAAATTTGGGGCAGCTAGATGGCACAGTGGATAGAGCACCAGCTCTGAAGTCAGGAGGATCTGAGTTTAAATCTGGCCTCAGACACTTAATACGTTTTAGCTGTGTGACCCTGAGCAAATCACTTAACCCCACTTGCCTCCACAAAAAAGAAAAAGAAATTAACAAAATATGGTAAAAGGAAAGAAAGAAAGAAAGAAAGAAAGAAAGAAAGAAAGAAAGAAAGAA
>JAJPUD010000250.1:631367-647077 GCA_023553655.1 Myrmecobius fasciatus
AAAGAAAGAAAGAAAGAAAGAAAGAAAGAAAGAAAGAAAGAAAGAAACTACCAGGGATGTGATGGCAATCAGTATGCTGAAAAGAAAAATTATAACAGGCACAATTTTATGTTTAATCTGCATATTTAACATTTCTCCTATCACTTAGTTAAGTCTAGACAATCAACAAAACAACAAGCCAAGCCTGATTTGTACATTTGCTGATTCTCTTGATGCAGGGAAAGATTAAAGGCAAAAGGAAAAGGGCTTGGTAGAGGATGAGATGGATAGTATCATGGAAGCAACAAACCAGAACTTAGACAGACTTTGGGAGATAGTAGATTACAGAAGGACCTGCATACTTTAATCTATTGGATCATGAAGAATCAGATATGAATGAAAAATTAAATGACAAAAATAGGTAAACGTTCATGCTACTTATTTAGCAGGTTTTGATGGTAAGAACTAGCTCCAACACACCTCTGAAACCTGGTATCTATTTCCTGTTTAAAGAATTCACATTAAATTAGAAAAGTGCTTTAATGCCTAAAACTCAGCAGCAATATAGCAATAAGAAATTCTGAGTATTATCACATAAGATTTTGCTCAAAAAAATAATTTTGCTCAAAAGGGCAATGTGGTAGCATAGTGGATAGAATGTCACACCCAAAGTCAAGAAGACCTGAGTTCAAATGCAGCCCCAGAGACTGCCTAGTTGTTTGAGTCTGGGCAAGTCACTTAACCCTGTTTGCTTCAGTTTTCTCATCTATAAAATAAGTTTTTAAAGTTTATTATATAATTATTACATTATAATATATTATATACTTATTTATATGTAATATATTAAATGATATAATTTAATTTTTATTTAAATTGAAAATGCAAAGTTTAGTGTGTGTGTGTGTGTGTGTATGTATAAAATCCCACTTTTTCTCCCTTCACCTTATATAAGATGCTTCCAAGGGAATAAGCTCATGGTAAACCAAATATTACTCTGAATTTCAATGACTCCAAACAAATATTTCACTCTAAAAGTCTATAAATGTATTGATGCTCTTCACTTAGGTAAAATATACTTTACCCATAGCCTAAATGACTCTTTAGGTTCATATAAAATACCACAATGATTTCTTCCTTTCTTTTTTCCTTTCTTTCTTTTTCTCCCTTTCTCTCTCATTTCTCGTTCTTTTTCCTTTCTTTTCCCCCCCTTCATTCAAACTATTTTTGGGGCACAAAAGTAATAGTCTTTTGATTTTTTTGCTAAGTAGTATTTGAGGCTGTCACTTTAAAAATATTATTCCCTTTGGAAGAACATCTTATTAAAGAAACAACATAAGTTTAGAAAAATATATGGAATGAAACATAGCTTGATTAGTATTGGAGCATTGGAGCTGCATATTTAACTCAAGAATTTTCACTTCCTTCTGCATGAAAATAAAATAGTAACCCTTCAATTTCAACCTCAGTTGCCCTATTAAAGTTTAATGCCCCATATATTTAACTACAGTTTGGTGGGATTTCCTATTATCACTAAAATCCATAAAACTAGTTTATTTTTATATTAAATAGAGAATCTATAAACCAATTCAAATATAGTCATGGAATCCAGATAAACCAGAAAGTATTTTCCTCTATCTTTTACATCAAGCCATTCATCAGTTCATCCTGCCACAATGATCTTCCCAGTTGTACAGCTAAGCCATTGAATACTATATATGTTGTAAAATATTAGAAAACATGAAAAATAAAAAGAAACATTAAAGAAATCCAAGTAATGTTTTAAATTACAAATAATCTTTCTGTGATACAATAAATATAATTTTTATATAAGACAAATATAATATTTTTTGAAAAACATTTTCAAATGGATGTACAAATTAAATAGCCATAATTACATACTAGATAAAACATTTATTTATAACATAAATTGACTAGATGATCTTATGCTTGCTTATTACTGATTATAATTGTTGACCCAATTTGGCAATAATTTGATTTCATAATTTACTCCTATACTCCAATATAAATAATCGAAACAATTGATCAATAAATAAAAGGGAATCTCATACAAAAGAGGGAATTTGCTCAAAAATAACAACACACACAAAAGCCTTTTAATGAAGATTTTTTTCCATAAAGACGATAAACATCAAGTATAGACTTCAAGATGAAACATTTAGGAATGCCACTTGTTGCAAAATGCTAATGGCATTAATTTACCAAAATAATATATTTAAATTTTGTATCACACTTTTTATACCTTCATATATCTAATTGCTCCTATGAATTCCTATGTTTTCTCATCTGATTCTCAAAGTGTAACTAGGTCCTTATGCTCTTTATTGACTCAGGCTGCCTCTGTAGAGCTAAGTCTTACCTCAAACATTTAACTCTCATGGTCAGATACTCACTCTATATATTCCCTTTGAAGAATGGGAAGACTTTCCACATGAAATGCCCTACTCAATAATGTAAAAGAAGGCAGCATAGATAATATGAGTAGAGTATGGAGATCTCTAATTGCAGAAAAGAGGCTGTGAACAGCTGCCATCAACAGAAATTTTAATAAAAGGAGGGTATAGAAACAAAAGGCAGTGGGGAAAATGAAAAGCCATTTTATGAAGCATTTAAATAGAAGCTTAAAACACTGATAGGAAAAAGAGGAAACAGGCTTATAAGAACTTTCTAAATGGCTTACTGCCAGATCTCTTCTATATTATATATCCTCTCCTCTCTGTGCTAAAAGTTACCAGCACTAAATTTTTCATTAAATAAATATTGACAAATATAAAGAAATAATCATTACTTTTCAAAGGGAATTTTTATATGTATGGACAGTAAATATTGTTAAGAAATTGCTGAGTCTTGCTGGAAGGAGCCAGACTTTTGTTCCACAGGTAGTCTTTGATTGTTCACCAAATGATTCACCTGGATCCTTTCTCTATATCCCATTCCCAATGGTCTTAAAATCACACAGTTAGAAGGGGCTGGAGAGGGTTAGTCTTATCTTGGCAAAGGCCTCCAAGCCAGATTTGTCATATAACTAAAAACTGACAGGATTTGAAAAGAAGCTTACTGATTCCAAGGTCAGCATTTTTTCATTGTACTACACTGTAATCACCAAAAATAATGTTTATGTTCTGTCTACTTTTCTGGAATGTGCACACACACACACACACATATTTCTCCAACATACTACTTTTTCCTTTGTGAGATTCTTTCCCCTTTTAGATTTTTATGACACTATACTTCCCTGGTTCTCCTTTTTCACTGTGTCCTTTTTCTGTGTTGTCTTTTCATTATTCCATTCCCAAATGTGGCAATAGCCTATTGTAGGTTGTTTTATTTCTATACTTCCTCCTTTAAGGATTTCCTTTACAGTAACTTTTCAATCCTCCAGGTTCCAAATCTTAAGAGTCATGTTTGATTCTTCTCTTTCCTTTGTCTCACTTATTCAATCAATCACTAAGTACCATTGCTTCATCTTTGATAATGCTTTCCAATGTACCCTTTCCTATTTCTACGGACATCACACTAATTCAGGCCCCTAGCATATCATGTCTAGAATATCCTAACTGATTTACTCTCTTTTTTCCATTCCAGGTTACACAAAAGCAAGATAAATTTTCTTAAAGCTTCTCTTTTATTATATCATTGCCTACTTAAGAAAATTACAATGTTTTCACACTGCTTATAAGATAAAGTACAAACTTTTTAGTTATCAAGGCACTCTTCAAGGACTTCCATAATATGAATTTTACCTACCTTTTCATTTTATCTTATATTCCCACCCAACACAAACTTTCTTACTCTCTTTTCACTGCTCTTGAATGGACTCTTGTCTATTCTGACTTTTGTACATTTGTTCCCTCTCTTCATCTACAGCTGACTTATACCCAAGACTTAATCTAAGTTCCACTCTCTCCATGCATGAAGCTTTCCTTAACTGGCTGTTTAGAGAAATTTCTCTCCATTTTGAATCCTGTAGTATTTGTCTACATAGTTCATTTAACAGCTATCATATCAATGTATTGTATGGCTATGGTGTTCCCAGGTATTTATAACTTGTCTTCTTAAATAGGCTGTTAGCTCCTTGACCACTGAGAATGTTAGCCTCCAGAGTTCCTGATACAGTTCTTTACACACTATAAAAAACTTAATTTAACTGAATACTCTGAATTTCTATTTTGCTTCACTTTTCTTTACCAAAGAGAATACTTTCTAGACTAGAAAGGATAGAATAAAAATAGTAACAGAATTGAAACCTAAATTAGATGAGGAGATAGTAAGAGAGTACACAGATGACCTCCTTTGAGTTCATTTCACTAGACCTAGTTAATCTATATCCTAGGGTACTAAAGGAACTTGCAGAATTGACTGCTGAGTCATTGCTGATTATCTTTGGGGAAAAAAAAAAGGAGATTGGACAAGGTACTAGCGAAAGATACATATCCCTACTTTCAAAAAAAGTGAAAAAGATAGATTCTTTCAACTACAGGATGGTAAAACCACAAAAGGGTAAACTTGCCTATAATTTCTGCTAATAGAGGAGGCTGAGGCTGATGAGTCACCTGAGTTCAGGTGCTTTGAGCTAGTGGACTAAAGCCAATCGGATTTTTTTCCACACAAAGTCAAGTGCCAATATGATGAACAGCCAGGAGTGGGGGACTGCCTAGGGAGGGGTACACTGGCTCAGTTCAGAAAAAGAACAGAATAAAACTTCTGTGTCAATCAATAAGTGGGATTGAGCCCAAAAGAGGCTACTGTGTTTCTAATCTGGGTAAAATAAATAAGACTCAGTTAAAAAAAAATAAACTGTAGGTTGCTAAGCTTGACATTAGTTCCCAATCAATTTCTAATACAAATTATTTTATTTTTTTTGCCTATGCAATTGGAGTTAAATGACTTGCCCAGGGTCCCACACCTAGGCTATGTTAAGCATCTGAGTCCAGATTTGAACTCAGGTCCTCCTGACTTCAGGGCTGGTGCTCTATCCACTGTGCCACCTACCTGCCCCTAATACAAATTATTTTAAAAATATATTTTGTGAACATTCAGAGACACCAGTGATAATTATAAGTCAACATGACTTTCAATTAGAAAAATTCTATCTAGATTGATCTTATTCCTTTTTGATAGAATTATTAGAGTGGGATATTGAGAAAATGCCCTATTATGGCATTTGCTAATCTCTCATGAGATTTTTTTTTAATGGTAATTACAGAATCTCCTGAAGTGGTAGCATTATCTGAATTCATGTTGCATTTTTTTTTCCATTGAGTTAGAACCTATGACTATATTTAATGTAATTATAACTTCAGATAATGTAAATCTGAATAAATACAACTACTTCAGGTGATTCATTATTTGCTCAATGGAAAAATGCAATGTGTTCTAAGAGGAAGCAAAATATAATATCCAAAGTGCTAGATTTGATATCAAAAGACCTGGATTTAAAATCTGGCTCTGCCACTAGGCAGCTAATTGATTTTGAGTAAGTTATTTAAATTCTCTAGGCATAAGTATCTCCTGTATAAAATGAAGGGACTGTACTAGATAGCATTTTAATAGCACGTTCAGTTCCAAATCTTTTTGATGATGAGGCTGATCACTAGTCTACAACCTGACTTTTGGCTACAGATAACAATAAAGCTACTCTAAAGAGGAAGAGTTGTGACCTTAATCAGTAGAAAGAATACCATGCTGCTAAAATCATAGGTCATTTTAAGTACTAAAAGAATAAATATTATTTAGATAGGAATTCACATTATATAAAGAGCTTCTCCCCACCCCCAGAAACACCCCTCCCCTGAAAAAACAAATACAAAAACAAAAACCTTTTATCAGGCAAGTTATAAAAATTTATGATTCTCATGTTATAGGTAAGGAAATTGGGAGAAGCTTATATTTCTTCAAAGTTATGACCTTAATATAAGCAGCATAGTCTAGAATCAAACTCAAGCTTTCTGGTTTTAAGTTTTATATAATTTTCACTGAATCTTTGAGTCTCAAAAGGTTTGACATGAATTTTGCCAGGAAGGCCAGGAATTTTCTGGAATCGACTCTTATAATCATATAATATGCCTGATTCTCCTACATTTATACTTATAATCCCATGTGTTTCCAATGCCCCCATAGGGTCGAAAACTTAATTATTTGTTGTGCTACAATTCTTTACAGCAAGGAACAATACTATGCTATGAACAAGAAAAATTTGAGAGCTACTGTACCAGAAAATGCTGCTTTTCACTATGACACACATTCTCCTTTAATCCTTTGGAGAAGAGGATAGCTCTTCTCCAAACATTTTACTTAAAACTGGTGGGAGGGTCAGATCCAAAAATTAAGTTTAAAGGAGATGTATAAACTTTAAAGGATTTCTAGTGGTATGTCATATGGTTCTGTCTTGGGTCACATAGGTTCAGCATTTTTTATTAATGGCTTAGAACACTGATTCTAAATCATTAAAAAAAATTCATAAACCACTGTGAAGATCCAATGAAGCTTGTTTATCACCTCTAATCATAACATTTTTGAATGCATAAAATAAAATATTTGGATTCCAAAAAACCCAATTATGCATATACATATACATATATATATACACTATCATAACTTCATTTATTTATTTATTTTTGGCAGGTAATTGAGGTTAAGTGACTTGCCCAGGGCCACACAGCTAGTAAGTGTTAAGGGTCTGAGGTCAAATTTGACCTCAGATCTTCTTGACTAGAGCACCAGTACTTTATCTTCTGTACCATCTAACGGCCCCTCCTCAAGATATTTTTAAAAGAAATTCATAGACCTCAAGTTAATAGCCACTGAATAAAATGAAGAGGACACATGCTCATCAAACCTATTGTGAACACAAATATGGAGAGAATAATTATATGTTATATTGCAAAATAAGGATCCAACAAAATGTTACAAGGCTAAAATAGTTATCAAATGATGAGATTACATTTGTTCCTCTCAAATTTCCAAGTCTCATATTTGGGTTCAAAAAATCAACTCCACAGTAGGATATGGCTAGACAAAGCTCAATGTCAAAATAAGATGAAGTTTTTAATGTACTGAACATTCAATATGAAACAAAAGTGTGATATTACTCTTGATCTCCCCAAGTCCTCAACATATAATAAATACTACACTGAATTAATAGATATAGAATAGAATAGATAGATAATAGATAAATGATATGTAGAAAGGATGAAGAAGCTCTGCTATAAATCACTGGTCAAATTAAAACTAGTGTATTCTATTTATTTCTAACATAATTTTCAGAAGGCCATTGACAATCCAGCATATATCTTGAGGAGTTCAACCAGGAAAATGACAAGGTCTGAAAACTGAGGCTGCTTAATCTGGACAAAAGAACATAGATGATGCAAGATTTTTTTAAATGTATTTGAAGGGCAATCACATGGAAAACATTAGACCTTTAAATTTTAATAAATAATCCTAGTTTATCAAAAGATTGGCATATAAAATTATAAATAGCAATTTCTGCCAATTAATTTTTCTGGCTAAAAAAATGGTAAATGGTAACTCTTTGCAAGTGCCCAAATACATTGCAGGAAAAAAAAGTAGGAAAGTTGCATATAAAATATCTCTCATTATATGAACATTTTGTCTCAAACTCTTTTTAAAATGTCATTCTTGTATTACCATGTCAAAGAGGAGGTGGGAACTGAGGAAGACTACGTTGGATTTTACCCACTAAGAAAGCTTTTGTTTAAATTTCCCAAGTAATCAGAGATCCTATATTTTGACAATGATCAATAAGAATGAGATAAAAGTGGAATAACCTTTACAAAGAATTATCTTTATGATTCCTTGACAGAAAGCTGATAGGCTAAGATGTGCTCTGGAGAACCTTCCTAGATCTAGAGACTTAGAAATGTAAGAACCTTTAAAAAATAATAATAATAAAGACCTTCTGGGTATAATGCTTCTTTTCCCCTTTTCCTCTCCTCCCCCTCCAAATAGCTCATAGTGATGTAAATGATATTGCTGCAGTAAAAGAAATTAAGGCAAGCAATTTGTTTTGCTTTTACTCTTGCACAAGTTGTTTTTATCAAACATCTTCTTCAGACAATTGCAAAAAAGCCTCCAGGCTAGCAGCAGGTTTCACTCCAATAAGGCTGTCTGATGCTTTACATAGCTGCAAATCCATGATGGAAGAACTGAAACATTCTCAAGTTTCTATACTTGAACAACATGGAAGATAAGAACAAACTTTAAAATCCTGGATAATCCTCACTTTGCTAATAAGCAGTTTTATCTAAATCCTTCTTTTAAAATTGGGCTTTCCTGACTGCTGTCACTAGAAATAAGTCACCACATCCAATCTCTGGGCTATGTTCAGAAAGTATTAACCCCTCTGGCAAACACTTTGGGGAGTTTATATCAACATGTGTGGCTTCCCAAGAAAAGCTCATCTATTTTCTTTATCTTCAAAACAATCACTGATGCTCAACAGCTGAAACTTGTTATATCTATTACTGTTTGAAAGGATACCAGAATCAGGAAGACACATTGTAAAGTCAGGGGATGAGTTGGGAAAGAAGGACGGAAGGAAGGAAAGTAGGAAGGAAAGAAGGAAGGAAGAAAAGAAGGAAGAAAGGAAGAAAAGAAAGGAAGGAAGAAAGGAAGGAAAGAAAGAAAGCAGGAAGAAGACAAGTTTTTATTATTTACTATATGCCAAGCACTATTAAACATTGGGAATAAAAATACAAGCAAAAAGAATCCCTTTTCTCACTGTACTTATACTTAATGTTGGCGAATGACATACAAAAGTGAGCTGGAAAGAAAAAAGAGAGACTTTTTTTCTAGCATAAGACAATTTAGGAGGTTGACAGGAGAGTTCTGTGACATTGGAATTGGTGTTTGCCTGGAACACCAAAGGAGTACCAGGGCTAGACCTTGGAGGGGGCTATAATACTACCACCAGCAACAGCTTTGGGAGCTTTCTGCCCAAAGGCAATAAGGGTTTGGATAACTGGTCAGAAAAGCAGGATAGGGGATCTTTTGCAGGTATTGGGTGCAGCTGGTATTAATTGGCAACACCATTGCCCATAAATAGTTCTGGGATGCAGTTCCATGGTGGAAAGAAGACTTCATGATTTTTCACAAGGGAGCAAGGATTCTGGACATAGTTGCAGGGAGGAGTGCAGGGAGTAGGAAGAAGGTATACTCCCTCACTGACTAAAATTCTACAGAAGGAAATTAATTGAGGAAGAATAGGAAGGTCTCAAGAATGGTGGGAATGGCAATAGTAAGAACACTTGGATGACTTTGATGAATTCAGGTCACTAGTCAGTCCCAGAAGCAACATGTTGTAATGGAAAGATCACTGGATTTACAAGAAGACCTCTACTCTAATCCTTACTTTACCCAAAGTGGAATCACTTTGACCCGGGGCTAGTCAATTTCCCTCCCATGGACTAAGTTTCTTATTTATATAATGAGGTAGTTGCACCAGATGAATTTACCTATAATTCATAGTCCTAAACCTACAAATCTTAGAATTTAATCAATGTTACAAATAATGGCTAAAGTGGAGATTAAAAGCCCAGAGTTAGTTCTTTTTCCACTCTAGTATATAGAAACTTCATTTTTTTTTTTGGGGGGGGGGGAATACAGATCCTACATTTGTCTCTTAGATTTGTTATGTCAAGATTTAGTGAACAAGTCCATATCTTTCCTTACCAAAGGTGCCATTATATTCCTTTCTGAAGAGTCTATGTTTTAAAGAAAATTCAGATTGTTTTAAAAAAAATAGCCATTCTTTGATGAATGTTGGAGGGGATATGGGAAAACTGGGACACTGCCACCTTGTTGGCGGAACTGTGAATGGATCCAACCATTCTGGAGAGCAATTTGGAACTGCTCAAAAAGTTATCAAACTGTGCATTTTGATGTTTGACCCAGCAGTATTTTTACTGGATTTATAATCTGAAAGAGACCTTAAAGGAGGGAAAGGGACCCACATGTGCAAGAATGTTTGTGGCAGCCCTTTTTGTAGTGGCTAGAAACTGGAAACTGAATAGATGCCCATCAATTGGAGAGTGGCTGAATACATTATGGTATATGAATGTTATGGAATATTATTGTTCTGTAAGAAACGACCAGCAGGATGATTTCAGAGAGGCCTGGAGAGACTTACATGAACTGATGCTGAGTGAAATGAGCAGAACTAGGAGATCATTGCACATGGCAGCAACAAGACTGATTAATTCTGATAGACTTGGCTCTCTTCAACAATGTGATGATTCAAACCAGTTCCAAATGTTCAGTGATGAATAAAGCCATCTACACCCAGAGAGAGGCCTGTGGGATCTGAGTATGGACCACAACATAGCATTTTCACTCTTTTTGTTGTTTGCTTGCATTTTGTTTTCTTTCTCAATTTTTTTTCTTCCTTCTTGATCAGATCTTTCTTGTGCAGCAAGATAACTATATAACTATGTATACATATATTGGATTTAATATATATTTTAACATATTTAGCATGTATTGGACTACCTGCCATTTAGGGGAGGGAATGGGGGAAAGAAGGGAAAAATCTGGAGCAGGTTTTGCAAAGGTCAATGTTGAAAAATTACCCATGCATATGATTTATAAATAAAAAGCTTTAATAAACATCAAAAAAATTCAGGAATATACTAAAAAAATAGTCACTGAATTGTTGATCAGTTCAACTTTCCTTTCAGCTCTGCTCTGTCCTTTTTGTCTGGTGCCAAATAAGTGAAATATTCACCAATAAATCATTATTGGCAATCTAGTTAGGAAGTTATTGTACCTGTTAACAAAACTATTACATGATACTGCAGCCTTGATGTCAGTTCAATACACATACAGTTTTAAACAACAGAGTATCCCCCCAAATGTGTGAGAATAAGATTCCAAGACTGCATATTTTGAGCAGAACTTTTCACAACACTCCTAGTTGAAAAAGAGGGTTGTGAAAAATGGCGGCCAAGTTAACACTTCTTCCAATAAACCACTGAACAGTAACAAGAGTTCTAATATAAACCCAAAGGCATTATGATATAGATTGCTTATAGATGTATTCTGTGTCATGTTGCGCACATATGTATGAAAGCATAAAAATGGATATTCACCACAGGTTCATGCAATAAATAGAATTTATTAAAGTAAGAGATAAGGCCCACAGGGAGAGATTCATCTTTGATCCAGATCTTAATGGGAATTATATAATTCTAATGAGGCCATGATAAAACAGCATCACCTGAATAATCCTTTTTATTGCCTTTTTTATTATGAGGTCCCATTTATTACAATTCTTTTGGATATTTAAAATTTATGCAAATAGAGTCAAAGTGTAGAGTGAAATATATTAGGATAAGGAACTCGGGTGCAAGTCTACCTGGAATTCAACTTAGATAAATAGCAAATGAATTGGCAGAATTGTTGGCGGGAGAGTTTTTTTTTGTTTGTTTGGTTTTTTGGGGTTTTTTTGAGGCAATCAGGGTTAAGTGGTCACACAGCTAGGAAGTGTTAAATGTTTGAGGTCACATTTGAACTCATTTCCTCCTGACTTCAGGGCTGGTGCTCTTTCCACTGCGACAATTAGTCACTCCTGTAGCAGGAGAGTTTAAGAGGTATTCAAACTATATAAAGTTGTCAACTACATGGCACCAAAGTGGAGTGGAAAGTTAAGAGGTATAGTCCCCACCATATTAGCAGAATACATGTACATTTCAGATTGAAGAGTAATTAGTGCTGTGGTTTCTATCCTCTTCACAAGACTTCTTATATATGCTCCCTTCTCTCTATTGACCCAACCTATGACACTCGTACAAGCTCTTATTATCTCATACCTGGATTACTGTATAAATCTTCTGGTTGGTCTTTTGCCTTAAAATTCTTCAATCCATCCTCCACTCAGCTGCCAAAGTGACTTTCCTAAAATGTTTGTTTGATCATATCATCCATTTAATTAATGTTTACCTACTACCTCTTCTAGTATCATATCAAAAAATCTTCTGTTTGGCATTTAAGGTATTTCACACGCTGGCCCATTCTTATCTTGCCATTTTTCTTATACTTTATTTCTCTCCATGAACTCCATGATATAGCTCCACTGGCCTTTTTTGTTGTTCCTCACAAATTACACTACATCTTTCAATACTGTGCTTTTGCACTGACTGTTCTCTACACCTGGACATGCTCTTCTTTTCACCTCTGCCTCTTAGCTTCCTTTAATATTTAGCTCAAATCCTAAGTTTTACAGGAGAGCTTGCCTTCATTCTTTCCTTGCCCCATCTTTGCCTCTTCTCTCAACTGCTAATGTTTTTTCCTTTGAGAAAAATGTTCATTTGTACTGTATTTATTTTTTAGATATATAAAATATGTACAGAGCCTAGAACCAGGTAGACAGCTAATCAATTCTAGTTGACTCATTGGCTGATGTTGAGTCATATATTTTACCCTGACTTCCTTCTGTTCTTATTTTACTCTGAGAGGTATGTCTCTACTTGAACTTTCTTTCCTGTGTTTGGTTTGCCTGGATGGCTATGTATCTCCCTGCTGACTAACTTTATGGACCTATATTCTGGTTGTAGTCTGTGGCTGCTTGAAAGTTGATTTGAAACTGGGGCTTCTGTATTTTTCTTTTGGCATAATGTTTTGTCATACCCGATATCCTCAGAGATGAACTGCCTCACTACCTTCTAGTACTTCCTAACCTACTATTATTTAATTTAAGCCTCAAGAAAACTTGTTATTAATTGTTGGTTTGGGACCCCAAACTACCTCAGGCTCTATCTACTGACATGTTAGAATACTCTTGGTACTTTATAACTTTTGTCCTTGGCTGATCCTGCTTAGGTACCATCTTTGAATACAAGATTCAAGAAATTTCAGAGCTCACTTACTCCAAGTTGTGCCTAAGAATCCCTACTACAAACCCCTAGCACACAGTCTTGTAACTTCTGTTTTCAGATTTCCAAGTAAGGAGAGACGAGTTGCTTTTTTGAGGCAGCCCACTTGTCCCCTGTACAGCTGGAATAGGAGGACACTTTTCCTTGGGTGAAGTGTGACTCTACTCAACATTGGTGTGAATCATAGGACAGAGCTGACTTGGCTGAAGATGAGTACATATATATATATTTAACACATATATACATATATTATATATATATATATATCTATATCTATATCTATATATCTTAAATCTCAATAAGCTATCTGGTCCTCAGGACTCCACTAACCCATACTTTGACCAATGGAGTATCTGATCTTTCAACACATAAACATTTATGCTTATTTACTTTGCATTTATGCTATATATGTTTATATATGTACTCCATGAACATACAAGTCTTCCCTCCTTGTCTACTTCTTTCTTACTTTTGCTGCTGTGAAGAATATAATAATCTACTGTAGCAAGGCTTCAACACTTCATTCACTACTACCACTCACTTCTTCAAATCTCATGCCTCTATTGTCTGTAACCTACTCTTACATTGTGCCTGTCAGAACCCATTTTTATTGGTAAATAACTACCTTTAATGTTAGACTTATGTTTGGGTGCCCCTTTCCCCCAAATTATTGACAATCAGTACAGTAGAGTGGATAGAATGCTAGAAAAAAATCAGAAAGAACTAGGATGAAATTCTAATCCTGATATTTACAAGATATGTAACCATGGGAAAGCCATTTAAACTCTCTGGCCCTCAGATAATTCTTTAAGATTATATATTTCAGAGAAAGCAAAAGGAGTTCCTGCACTAAAGAAGTCCCATGACCTTGATTTATTATTGAATCAGATGTTGAACTTAGTTTTAACAAGCTGAGTAACTGATAATTAAATTGATTTTAAACCTTAGAGATTTAGAGGTTTTAGCGGAAATGAATGTTTTATGGAAATGTATGGTTTTATGGAGTCATAGGAATTGATGGTGACATTTTGAACAACTCTTTATTGAATTAATAAAAGTTTTGAGTATGTGAAGCACTAGGTAGAAAAACCATGAATTCCTGAATGTCTTAGGGTCTTTTGGCATAACAAGTCTTGGAGAAGACCTGAGGTTGAATCTTAGATCTTTCTACTTTCCAGCCATATAACTCAAGAAAGATCATTTAATCTTTCTACATACATAACTTTCTACATACATACATTTGTAAAATAAACTGGAGAAGGAAATGGTAAAAACAAAAACAACAACAACAAAACTCTAGAATCTGTGCCCCTCCCCTCCCCCAACAAACAAAAGGGGATCATGAGGTGTTAGATATGACTGAAACAAATGTACAACAATGGAACAGTGTGGTCACATAGTAGGTACTTAGTAAACACTTCTTGATTGATTTGGAAAATTAAGGAGTTGATTTGGATAATTGCTAAGTTCCCCACCTCGCTAAACTTCATAGGAGCTGATAAGCCTTTTAGTACATAGAAAAATTCTCCAGATACTTAAACTGTGATGTTCTTTTTAGTCTAACCCCTTGTAGTGAAGAAAGCTGGGCTCTCTAATCTTCTCTCTCTAGGTAGTTATTTCATTAATTCTTTAATACCTCTTTTTTTTTTTTTTTTGCTTTTTGCTGAGGCAATTGGGGTTAAGTGATTTGCTCAGGGTCACACAGCTAGGAAGTGTCTGAGACCAGATTTGAACTCAGGTCCTCCTGACTTCAGGGCTGGTGCTCTATTCACTGCACCACCTAGCTGCCCCTTCCTTTAATACCTCTGATGAAGGCCATTTCACATGCCTTTCAGCCATGCCATCTCAATTCCATGCCTCAATTCTCCGTTAGTCTTGTCCTAGGTCTATTCAACAGGGGCTCCCAACTGAGCTAAATTATACAGGAGATGTCTGGAATAGGCATTAGGATGAACCAAGCAAGGCATTTGACCCTCCCTCTTGTTTCCCTCGTTCCGCTTGGTCCTGAAAAAGGAGCCATTAAAAATCAATAATAACTTGAGCTATTATTCCTCTCCTTAAAAAAGTGACCTGACCTAAATCATATATGACCTGGAAATGAAAAGCTAGCCTTGGAACTCATCTTGTTATTTCAATTCTTATTTCAATGTACAACCTAGAAGCAAAAACTTTTCAAAATCTAAGAAGAAGAAATTCTATTAAGTGCACGCCCGTGTGTGTGTGTGTGTGTGTGTGTGTGTGTTTCTGTAAGTTCATTTCAGTTAAAACATAGTTTGGGGGAATTTAACTATTCCCTTGAAGCCGAAGAAAGCTATCCACAATGGTACTGATCTAGCAAAGAACTGAATGATAATGAATAAGTGCAATTGACTCTAAATCAAACATGTATCTCTTCTGCATTCACTTACTCAATTGGGAAACATACCAAGCATGGGATTCAGTATATTCAGAATAATGCACTCATAATTTCAGAAGCATAAACAGACATAAGTATAAGTGATAAAAAAGAAATTGCCATGGTCCTGTTTTCCCCCCACCATTTTTAATAATCTGCAATACTTGGAGTAACAAGCAAATGTTTTAAGTATAAGATATTTAAGTGGAAAATGTCAAGAAGGTTCCTTTAAACAATGGATATGAGATCCAATTGTTCCTTTTCCATATATATGAAAGAGACAAACAGACATGGGGGGGGGGGGACGACAGGGTGAGGAGGACAGAGATAAAGACACAGAAAGAGAATAAATCCCAATGAAAGAAAAAGGAGGATCTCCTATATTTTATCTGTACTAATTACCCAAGGAAAGCCTAAACTGGCACTAC